>OX388145.1:1215000-1734711 GCA_947579745.1 Apocheima hispidaria
GTCCATCTATCCCTGACTGTCCCAGCATCATAAGTTCTACAATG
Source organism: Apocheima hispidaria (assembly GCA_947579745.1). Taxonomy (NCBI): domain Eukaryota; kingdom Metazoa; phylum Arthropoda; class Insecta; order Lepidoptera; family Geometridae; genus Apocheima; species Apocheima hispidaria. The sequence continues at coordinate 1,215,045 of OX388145.1, forward strand.
GTGTCGATTTTGTTGTATGAAACTAAACTAAACCAATTTGACAGGACGAAAATTAACTGCATCTCTTTCTATTTCAATATCCGAGAAAAGGATAGAGTCTTTCAGAACGAATCGATAGCATGCATTTTAGTGATGTCAAAGCAGTAACATAGTAACATTAGATCTGATTAGCTTCCCTTCGCCTGAAAGAAAATATTTACGCACTTCATACAGATATATTTTTTTTTATATTGGCCATATTGCAATTCCTACCCTGCCAATCCCTGACTCCTCACTTGCTGTCGTATAAATCTGGCTTTATTTTGTAAATACATACATAGAATACGTCATAAAAACACCCAGACATAGAACAAACATCCATGTTCATCACACAAATGTTAGTCCCGGGTGGGAATCGAACCCAGAACCTACAGCTCAGAAGGTCGAAATCCTCCCACTGAGCCACAAAGCTAGTCATTACTAGATAGATAGATCAGGCTAGATACTTATACATATATTTGTTTTTGATTCATTAAATATCAACAACTTTATAACTCGCCGACCAAACCTGACTAATTAAAAATCAACCCCTGAAGAGGTGAAATGGGGGTTTGAAATTACTGTGCCTAAACTGTGCGGGCCAGCTATTAGGTAATATTTATGTTGAAGGTATGTCTGACCACTGTTTACATCAGAAGCAAAAAAGAACTACTTAAGTACTTAGCTAGAAACTGATTTAAATAAAACTCTTCAAAATTGTTCTAAAAAGATTGTCAATTTTTTATATCGCGGTGTCGGGATGTATTTCTGAGAAGCGGCGTAATGGGAGCGACAACGGCACTGTGATTCATTTCGTATTATTTTGTATGGAACCATTCTACATGTCCGGCGCTGCGGTTGAGAGTCGGCTCCATTCGAACCCGTAGCTTTTGCGTTCGCTCCGCTGCGGTCGCTTCTGCAGCACGCTCATCCAAAGCGTGGCTTTAGAGCGAGCTCACATGCACGATGGCCGTATTGCGGTCGCGGCTGCATCGCTGCGCCAACGAAAGTGAGCGCGGCCGGTGACCGGCGCTAGTTTACAACTCCAATATTATCTCATTTGACTCGCCCACTTTTTCACTTTCACTTGTACTTAAGACCAGAAAGCGTGACGCTTTGTCATATTCATAAACTTATTTAAGGTCTCACATCTTTCGAAGATGTTGCGCATCTATAGCTAACACGTGATTTTACTATGATCAATATGTCGTTTCACTGTGTTTCGTGTCTCCTGTCGCTACATACTATTCATCTGTGCTACATACTTGCTGTTTCTGTAGCATTTTTAGGGCTACAACAAATCAAGAACTATTTACCTATCTTCTGGATATTTGTGCTCCAGCCTCGGTCCACTATCGCTTACCATCGAATCGGTTCTCAAACGTTATTAGTAGATCTGAGTATTCGTCGTAAAAAAAAAGTCGCGTGTCCTCGCGAAATCAAATTATTTAGAGTTTAAAAGGAACTGTACAATTTGATGGGTTTGACGCCCTTAACGGCGTGGACTATTTACTGAACAAAAAGCTTTATTTGCTCATAAGGAGTTATTAATTAGGATCCATTTGCAAGTGCGTCTACCTCCAGCGAGGTCCATTTAGCTAATGGGATCCTCGGTACCGCTGCTTCATCATCATTTGTTCTCCACGACCTATGTGGTTACAATGACTGTTTTTATGGTTATTCATCAAGTTTTTTCAGTCCTGCAAATACCGTTGCTTGTTTTATTTTTTTACACCCACTTTTAGCTGCTGCTGTTTAGCAGATGAAATAAAATCAATTAAGTAGAGTCTGACTCATTGATTTTTCTTTGTGGTTCTTGATACTAATTAGATTATTGTTGGATTGTTAATGAGATGGTTAAACTTTAAAGATCAGTATTCAGTTCAATGCTGAAAACGTGTGCGTCATTCCCGAAAATCCAATAGACAATAGGCAAATGTTTACTTATGGGGAAAAACAAATTGTACACAAAAACAAAAAAATAACGTAATACACATTGTTTTAAACCACAAACAGGTTCCAACTCAGCATAATACTGTTTGCGAGCAACCAGCGCTGGTCTTCCGCTGGAACCGTTGGTGACGTCAATCCAGTACCTGATTTGATGATATTGGCGTCGATTTTGGTGTACCAAAAAGACTGAGAGGACTAAAATTATCGACATCTCTTAATTTCAATATTTGAGAAAAATATGGCTCGATTTTAGAACTGTTTATAATTTTGGCGTTATTACTTAATTTCTCCTTTCAGATTTTTAATATAAATCATTGAAGTTGCTAACACCCCATTCGAGGGCAGAAGGGGTCAACTTTCTCTACATATTCGATCTCTACACTTTCCTCTTTCTATCGAATTTTCGTCTGATAAAGCCAGGACGTTATTTGATAATTTGCAATCTTTTGTATCTTTGAACGAATAAACAACATGCCCACTTAGTATTAGAACTATCTCAATATACCTCTGAAATCAGTACCAATTCACGATTTGCGAATGAAACGATGATAAATCTTGATTTGATCAAATCACAATTCCATTTGGGTGGTTTGCCTTTCAAACAAGCAAATGACAATCTGATCAAGATACATCAGATTCTATCTACTTCTAGGTAGCTTACATTAACAGAACTGCATCTCATGTAGTCAATAAAATAAGACGAAGTTTCTCTATTGTTTTGCCAGTAGTTAATCTTCGGGTTGGTATCGCCAATTATCAGTGTTAAGTTTTTTGTGATAAAATATATTTTTCCAGACAAGCTTTTATAAAATTCGCTATTGGTACTGCAAGCTGATCAAAATGAGTCCAAACTCCATCCATCTACTATTAGTTACTGAGGAGTTCCGTTTTCCACCTTCCGTCTCCATCATGAGATGTCAGATCGGCTCGCTGTCATAATATTGTATTGTCATCGGAACTTGACAGGCCTAAAACTTGGCCTAAAATTCAGTTGCAAGATTTGACTCAAACATACATACTTACATATATACAAACACTGCAAGTTAAAAGCTTTTAAAAAATATATTTTATGATACTCGTCATTTTGTTGTTAAATTATTATTGTTAGAACCGCCGAACTGCTTAACCGCGAGTACCACCCTCAAGTTGAAAATTCGCAATAGTTTCTCCTTAGAGAGCCAGTTCCCGTTCCAGGCTAGGTGTGTTATCCATCCTTGACCAAACCGTCACTTACCATCAGGTGAGATTGTTATCAAATGCCTGCAATTTAGCTATTATAGAGCATACTGCGTCTAGGTACTCTTTCAGTTCTTCAAATAACCAATTATCATAGAAATCTCATATTCATCATCATCAGCCAGAGGATATACACTGCTGAACAAACCCAGAGCTGCTTGGGGGTTTGCAATAATCACCACGATTGGCATGCACCTTGGGAATCGCAGAATGCCCACCGTAAGAGGACGCTGCTGCCCGTTCTCCAGTGGTTCTGCATGCAGTTTCCAGACTTTCCCAGGTCCCAATCTCATGAGTTGACCGCCTTTTATTCGTGCCATGCTAACAACCTAGTCCAAAAGAAGTAAACCCTATTTCAAACCTATATTTTATTTAGTTATCTTTTAAAACGGCCGTCATTCCGAAAGAACATCCAAGAAGGCGCTAATGGTCTAAATTGGCATTGCCCTCCAAACCATCCCGATTTTAAACGGGCCACTTCTATCAATCAGTATCAATATAAGACTCAATGGAACACTGTTTTGTGCAAAAAATAACTGACAGATCAGTTTGTCATTTGCAATTTATATAATGTCAATCTGTATGTCCCTAGCGCTGTTTGGAGGACGATGGGACCGGGCACCCTAAGTAACAGCATTTTTGACATAAAATGTGTAGGAGTACTAGGGAGGTAGAAAATCTTTTGGCCTAACTGTGAAAGACAAGGCCTACTGAACCTGTTACCGTTACGTAACTGTTACCTACTGAAATACGTATCATTGATGAGTTCCGGTGGCCATCTGTGGTCTTCTTCATCAGTTCCACTTCACCAAATGATACTTTCTGAATCATGATAAAAGTTGGACCAATCTGGAAGTATCTTCTGTCAAATTAACAAATCGAATCATAAATGACGGAGTTCTGAGGTAACAAGCATTTTTTTTTAAACTGTCTACTTGAGAACCTCTTCCTTTTTTTTTTGCAAAACGGTTAAAACTAGTCACTTGTGGCCAGGTCTAGCAGAAAGGTTTGGTGGAAGAGCACCTCGGAACCTTTCTTCCTCAGCGCACCCTTTGCAACATGCGACTTGTGAACGGATGCATTGTCTTGCAGAAAAAGGACAGCGCGACTAACAAGTCCACGTCTATTCTCGAGGACGGCGTCGCGCAATTTTATGAAGGTTACAAATTTACAGCTGTGTTAAAATTTCTTTCAAAATATTGCCCGATTTAAAAAATGTTACCACCGCAACATTTCTATCTTAGGCAAAGAACTTTTCTATCTATCATTGTAGATGCGAAATTGACATTGTTATTTGTTCTTTCGACATTAGTCAATGATAACATAGTTGGGTAATTTTTTATATCTACTTGAAAACTAGGTTACTAAGTATAAAGATTGATAAATATGCCAAATTGATAGTCCGTATACCTAAAACCACACCTATACCATTGGTGTTATATCAGAGTGATTATCGGCCACTATCAGAATATATTTTAATTTTTTCTCTATCTCTCTTCTAACGGTCTATCTCTTTATCAGATTTCATAACGTTTGCAATTTCTTTTATGGATTTCATGATGATTAATAGTATTTTGATAATATAAAAACCTCGCTTAAATATTACGCGTGAATTGTCGATAAATTGTACTAACACTTCAAGTTCAAAGTCGCAAAAGTGATTGTCTCTTCGTTATTGGTTGAATTAGAAACTCGAGAGGCTGTGGCGACTCTTCTGCGAAATGGGAATGAATACGTTTCTTTCGGGATCGGCATGAGGAAAACACTGCATGAAACAACCTGAACTCAAAGTAGGGCGATCGGATCTCGCTCGCTGGCTCACTTCTAACAAAATCTAAATAATGTAATTTAATGAAAAGACCGTAGATCAATTAAGCGGCGAGAAACCACATTTCATTAAGGCCCTTAGTCGTTTCCACAGCTGTCTCACTCGTGATTTTTTACATTGTATTAATTAAAGATATAAAATCACTACTTATTGTACATTTTAAAAAAGTACGAATAAATATGTTTTATTCGAACTCTCGCGAACTTAAAAGATCATTTCCATAAAATATTTCTGATGTTATGGTACAACATAGAGTTTTTGGAATAAACAATATACGTATCTACAATAAATTACATGAGCTGTGAAGTAGATGTGGCACGACTATATATATATTTAAGTACCTTAGAACTTAAAACCGTTATCCATAACGGTCTATCTTTTTTTCGCTCCAAGGATAATAGTCCTTAACAAGGTAATATTATCATAATAAGCAACCAAGGCTTTTATCTACGTATGTGTAATTTTAGAAGTATTCAGTTTAGTTGCTAAACAAAACTCGTAGATACGGATCTTAATTGCCGACCGCAGCTTAGTAGATAACCAGGAATGTGGGTCGGCTCGGCCTAAAAAGGTACTCAGATAATGCAAAATTTCAGAGAGCAATCATTAAATTGGAGGAACTTAGTAATAGAACAGCAGAAGTCGGAATTAATGCCTCGTAAACTCCGTACGAGGTAAACTTGAATAAACTGAGATACCTGCGCAATAGAGGCGCGATTGTCATTATACGAGTATTCATGACACAATTTTCGTAACAAATGTACTACTAGGTAATGAAATTGTGAGCTATAAAACTGACAGTGCCGTGGTATAGGCTTTCAACCGCAATAACCTAAAATACGACTGGATTCATAATGGTGCTACAGCTAAGTGCCTCTATTTGCAAGTTTTTGTAGATACAGTGTGAATTTTCAAAAGCCGAATGTTTTATCTGATGAGAAATATTTAAAAGAAATGTTTGTTTCGATATATTTTAATTTGACGGAAGAGATCGGAGAAACTATATTTTTCGTTTTTTTTTTCCATTTGTCAGTTAAATTAAAAGATACAAAAGCGAAAGCTTCATTAAAACATTTATAATTTAGTATTAACCAAGAAACACTTTGAAAATGTACCTATTGATTTTATATCTTCAATGAAGTAAAAATGCGCGAGCGAAACAACAGTGAATGTGACCAAGGGCTTTAAGAACCACACAAAATATGGACAACATCATAGAGGACTTATATAAATTTCTATGGTAAAAGTAAGCAGTACTGTGGACAAGAGGTACGACGGTTAAGAGGTTTGAGAACAGTAAGTTAAGATCGATTGTGACCTCCTTTAAATTATGCCAGTTACAGACTGCCATAAAGCCGGAGCTAACCAAACTGTTATTATTTTTAATGGCAATTCGATATTAATAAATACAGAGAAAGTGGTGTAGAACATGTTTTAAGACAAAGGCGCTGAAGCTTTATCCGTAAGTTATCGTTAAAAAAATTAAAATGAAACTGTTTATTTCTTCATCATTTTACAAAAAAAGTTATATACCTAAGTAAGTTTCAAAAATTTACTTTCAAAATATAAACTATTTCATTTTATATACCACATAACATACAGTGTACGGGTTCTATATATAATAATAATAAAACAGTTATAATACTCAGTAATAGCGTTTTGTAAGTGAAAGAAATTAATTTTTAAAATCGGATCAGTCGTAAGTACTTAAGATATTTGTATTTGATTTAAGTATGTTTGTAGTGGGGTCACTACAAACATACAAACTTAAACACCTACAAGCTTAATCTAACTTTTTTCACAGATGAAAATATGGAAACTAGTCATATATAATTATCTAGTCTTATATAATCATTCAGCCGTTTGGTCGTGATAACGCGACGAACACCCAGACAGAGAGACAGATAGATACAGGGACATAGTTACCTTCAAATTTTTAAAATTACAACAAAACTTTATTTAAAAAAAAAAACTGTCTTTTAAAATACAGGACATCTAAAATACAGCTGTATTCTGGCAGCTACACACGATGGGGGTAGATTATTCAGTGTCCATCCATATAGATGAGACGAGCCAACTGTTTATGTAAGAAGACCTGCTCAAAATTCGTCATTAATATTAACCGTGTACAGACCTGCGTCATGTGATCATCATATTTAAGTATTTTACTTACAAAAACACCCAATCGCATGAACATGAACTTTTTCAAAGTCAAGTCAAAATTCATAAAATTGATGACGATTCTCGCACGATAAACTGCATTATTGAATTGTTTTTCTAGAGTTGTGCAACTAGAAATCAGTCAAGGCTCACATAAATCCATAAATGGAGCAAAAACAAGAATAAGTGATGGGTATCTTATCCTTTCAATACATATATTCCTTTCAAGAAATATTATAAACTCCAAAGGGCGTAAAGTAGAAAAAAGCCATTTACCGTAAAGGTGAATTTATAACCAGACTGTCTTCATATCCTCGAAGCTACAACGGAGCATGCAGACGAACATACTATAGTTTTGCGGTCATCATCATCAGCCGGAAGACGTCCACTGCTGAACGTAGGCATGCCTACGCTGCGTCTTCCGCTTCATGGTCGCCAAACTTTCTTCCCTATCGGTTCTTCGAGTGATGTGGCCTGCCCATTAGCACTTCAGCCTGCAAACCCTGAAAGCTATATCGTTGAATTTGGTTCTTCGGCGAATATCCTCGTTCCGGATTTTATCGCGTAAAGAAACTCCGAGCATAGCTGTCTCCATTGCCCGATGTGTGAATCTGAGTTTCTAGAAAAGGCCAGCACTCAAGGACCACGTTTCAGTTCCTTGTGTCATCACTGGCAACACACATTGGTTGAAGACCCTTGCCTTCAGGCACGGCGGGATTTTTGAAGACAAAATGTCACGCAAAATTCCTGAAACCAAATAACTTCCTTGGACTGATTGTTCAGTTAGGTAGGTCCAACTTCGACAAAGTTGTCTCCGAAGAATACAACTCGGATGGGCAGCGTTCAGGAAATTTGCGTGATATTTTCACGTCCAAAATCCCACCGTGCCTGAAGACATGGGTCTTTATCGTTTCAGAACTTGGACATTTAATATGATTTTTGTCTTGTCGATGTTTATTTTAAGACCCACTTGTTGGGAAACGCTACTGAGTTCGTTGAGCATAGTATCGAGGTCCTCCAGCGACTCTCCCATGATTACTATATCATCGGCAAAACGAAGGTGGGTGATGTATTCGCCATTAATGTTGATGCCGAATCCGTTCCAATCCAAGAGCTTGAAAACGTCCTACAATGCCTTCGTGAACAGTTGCGGAGAAATGACGTCTCCCTGTCTCACGCCTTTCTGTAATTGGATTGGTTACGTGCTCTCGTCCTGCAGCCGGATTGAAACGGTGGCGTTTCTTTCAGGTTCAGCCTTAGATAGATTTTTAATCTGAGGGTTCAGCACCTCGATACACCTAATATAGTCGATATGACATTGCTGAAGGGACTGCACTACCGTCCGGTCTCGATTGAATTTTGCTGTAGCTCTATATAATTTCTCTAATTTCACGTGGGAGAGAGGTATTGCGTAAGAATTACAAGATTTGCCAAGTTAATGCTAAGGTTGATACGTATAAAATTAGGTGCGACAGGATCTATGAAAATCGTTAGCAAACGACCGACTAAGGTGGCAAAACTAATTTTAACAGATATGGGCAGGTGTCGTAATTAGTTTTAATAGCTCCTATTAGTCTAGATCAGGGGTCTCCAAACTTTGAAGCCTTGGGGCCATAATATTTTTTTCGGTATATTGCAAGGGCCATAACAATTGTAATTTTTCTGCCCACCTAAGCAAACATCAATTATCATTCTGTGTTTTCATTCTCTTTCATTCAACTTATCACAGCAATAGTAACAACAGTAAAACATTGGCTGTCGTGGGCCAGATTGATGACACTAGTCTTAAGCAGTCGCGGGCCGGATTGATGGCAGTGGCGGGCCGGATTTGGCCAGCGGGCCGTAGTTTGGAGACCCCTGGTCTAGATCATAAATTTTAGAGCTTTAAGGTCTCGTAATAGTAATTATGTTCTATACAATGTCGCCCATCGGCAAGTTACCGCCCGAAAAGGGTTTATAGTACTCATTATTATGAACAACTTTTACTATGGGACCAAACCTGAAATCGAGAAAAAAAAAACTGCTGTTCCATAGAAAAATGTCAATGACACTCGACAAAATCTATGGAAAAGCAGATTTTTCTCGATTTCGAGTTGATCCCATAGTAAACTTTGTTGGAAATAAAGAAAATATTGGTTGAAGAATATGCCTACTGTGTACTAAATACTGTTTATTTTCCACTTTATTACTTTTTTACCATGTTCATCGCCATATCGTTTATTATGAGTTTTCTAGGAATGCCTTTTCTATTTGCGTTACATTACAATCGATTGCCTGAAACTATAGTTTGGTTTCTTAACTAAGTACTTTATAGTTTATTTTCCGTTATAGTCTGTAAACTTGTTATGAAAATATAATGAGTGTCAAAATTATTGGTGGTTGTCGGAATTGTTCAGACGCTCACCGGTGGAACAGTAGAGTAGTGACGTAAGTGAGCGGTGACTATTCGGGCAGGCTTTTCGGCGGGCCCCCCACCAGCATGTTTTGTTTACAGAGCGACGCGACGCCTCCGGCCTCCGCCGGCAGCCGGCACTCCGCGGCCGGCCACCACGCGGCGCACGCACACTCATACCACATCCCACGTACAAAGTACTCGCACGTCCCGATCAAATAAGTGACACTCGGACTGACCCGCAAATACGCCGCCTATTACAAACAGCAAATATTAGAATCCACTAAAACGCTTCCGATCCTCTCCGACGCGCTAACTCTTAACGTGCATCCAGTGTGTGCTAAGGATCCGCTGCAAATCGCCCAAATTTGTAGTAAGTAATATTTTTGTTAAGTCTTTGTCGCACTAAACCTGTTTTTAGATTTTACGTAAGTTGATATGTATGCAAATGTACTGTTACAAAACTATGGCATCGTCTAATGTCGTTCCGATACGTTCGTAAACTTCATCTGTATCTAGTTTGGGCGCTGTATTGTGTGCCGTACCTGAAGGTCATTATTTTTGTCACTTACGCTCCTTTTCGAAATAAAAACCGGTTGGGATGTTTTTAAGCTGGTGTAATAAAATTAACATATCGGTGGCTGAGATCGGTGCACGTGTCGGTGCCGATGCGGGGTTTTGGGAGGCTCTCCTGAGGTATCGCGATTCCGCATGCCGCTGCGCTATATACACCGCAAAACGATCACTTCATTCAAAGACACCGGAAAATATTGAAATAGAAACGAAAGCTTTAACAATGATAGATAGATAGAAACTCTTTATTGTGTACACCAAAATAATAATAACACACGTACAGAACTATCTTATAGGCTAGTGCCACAATGCTGCATAGCGTGAGGTATGTGGAGGAAAATCCCGTATTTCAGATAACCCGCGTGTAAGCAATGAACTCAATCCTAATTTGTCCATCGATTCATTGACGATGTTCATTTTGATTCTGTTGTTTTTTACATTTCTGGGACAATTTATAGTCTAGTTACTATAATCCCTTTTCACGTGTTAGAGTCAATTTAAAACTCGACATGAGTCTGCAATTTTTTTTATTTTTCTTTTTCTCGTCACCTAGTTACGTTTGATGTTTGCATTCGTTCATAAATCGCTTGAAAAATATATGTTTTTTTCCGTTCATATTATTAGTTCTCTACTAATCTTAATTTTGGTCTACGCATTATATTTTAATTCGTGATATTTCATTTTTAGCATTCTTCTATTGACATTGCAAGAGATCTTATCCTTATCGTCGCCCGATAAGGCTACGGTCAATAAATATACGTATTATTTGATTTAGTCACCTTATCCATTCATGTCGTTTGAACAGCAATTGGTATCTCGGGCTTTGCAGGTGATTACTGGAATGTTAAGGAGGGTTGGATTGTTATGGTAAATTTATGTTTTTTATCGTGCATAAATCCGCGTTTGACCAACAACTCAGTAAAAGATACAACAGAAAAATAAAGGTACGCAGCCATAAGAAAAACCATACTGCAACCAAACATAGTGCACCGACGCGACGGTGCAGTATGGGTCTCCTTAGCACGCTCTGTACTGTTTCGGTACAGATTTGTAAATGATCCCTATACAGGAATATAAGGAAATAAATAAACTTTTTGCTACGGGACTATACCAGAAACCGAGAAAAAAAACAGCTGCTCTATACATTTTGTCGAGACATTTTTCTATGGAACAGCTGTTTTCTTTTCTTTTGATTTCAGGGTTGTTCCCATAGTTACAGTACAGTACACTTAATAAAAATATTAATATTATTGTTCACCTAGAGTCCAGACGTTTTCAGGAGTATTGGGTCCAAATTTCACATCCCTATCATAAGCGGTTTGGTCAGTGTGTTGGTTCCTAGAAAAAGGTTTATTCTTTTATATATATATATATATTATAGATAACAAAACCACATCCGTTTTCTCAGTATAGTAAAACATCATAACCTTAATATTTCTAACAATTTAATTAGCAGACAGGATAAAGTAAATTGGACATGAAGTGAGTATTGGATTTAATTTGATTGTTCTTCATAGATACCAGAAATGGACCTTGCTAGAATTCGAGTATTGTATCAATTACTCATTTAGTGTAGTTATATGTACTATTGAATGTTTTTGTAGAAGATAATTTGATATTTTGGCCACGACCGTACTAAATCCCGCCCTGAGCTGATTAGAAAAAAATTACAAGTGCTAGTCGTGTCATTGAAGACTTAATACTTTTAAGACAGTCGTCCCGCTGCGAGGTTTTGGCGCAGAACGTATTTCAAAAAAATATTGCTGTTGCTCTGTTCCATGTGCATGCAACACAGAGAGAGTATTAGTGAACTTATCTTATTTTTGTTGAAATTAGATTTTCGAGGGAAACTGTTATCACCCCCCTAATTCTTATCAAAATCTTTTGTATTTTGGATAAATAATAGTCTACGCTGATACGTTATATATAACGATAGTTTTTTTGTTATTCTATATATTCTTATTATAAATCTTATTATAAAAACTCCTTTTCTTCGTCAAAATTTAGTAGTCGGCGATTTTTGATTGGTGGGGTAATTGCCCCAAAAGAGGGAAGTTTGCTTTGGAGCCATTTACCGGCTGATTTTGATAATATTTGGCATACACATCCAGTACTTGATGCTAAACAAGAATTTGAAAGAAGTCAAGATAGGTTGTCAAGATAGTTATAAAGTCGCGAAGTCTCAGTTGGGGACATCGAACTGAGAACTCGCGACCTTATCTTGTCAACCTCTGAACCGATTTTGCCCATATTCGATAGTATTGTTAAGAATTGAGTACCGAAACTTTATACCCCATATTATCAAAATCGGCGGTAACGGGCGCCGCAGCAAACGTCCTCTCTTTTTGGGGAAAATACCCCACCAAACAAAAATCGCCGACGACTAAAACATTCTATGAAATAGTAGAATTGCAATTGTGCAAAAAAGTTTGTGCTCGCGAGGTTTACCGTTTGCAGAACTACTATTTTAAATATGGTTTACTACTATGTAGATATTCAATTGTTATATTGTATTGTTTATAAACATAATTTAAGTTTCTCTTCGCCTTGCCTCCCTTTTCCTAGCGACCTCTAGACATTCAACCTTTAGCTTCTCACTCACACAACGGAATTGTTCTTGCCTTTGTAACGTATTGATTTTAAGAAAGCAATTGTAATATATAATTTTGCTTCGATCGCTGTGGCTTCCTTTTGAATTCATGTTATTGTGTTCGCTGCTTGTTACCTCAAGGCCAGATTCTAGTTCTGATGAGTATGATGTAGATACATTTGTATAGTTATGTAATACCCACCTTATACGAAAATGATGAATCAACACAGTTTATAGTGTATTTTGAACACCTATGATACAAACATATCAATTTAGTTATATTGCGTGAAAACAAATTTAATGTTAATGTTTTTATGCCCAAATGAGCGGAAATACTTTGATGATCTAAAGATCCCAAAAATAAGAAAAACTATGCCCAAATTAATATAATAAAGACATTGTAGCATATTAGGTAAGAGAGAAAACTTTTTGCATACAAAAGTTAAATTTCGTTTTTGTTTTTATGTTTGTTTCAAATTCAAATTATTTATTGATATAAAAACGATCACACATTTACAATTATGTTACAACATTATTATAATTATCTAAAATCCTACTTTAAAATACAAACATTCAGATTCAACTCATAATTACACAACTTACTTATTACAAGTATGTGCCGTTTCATTCAATAGCATGTCACCACTTTGCAGACAGTGACATAATCCTGCTCCTGCAGAAATTTTGGGTTCTTTGTCAATATATAGTAACAAGTATTTTTATAGTCCTTGGTCTCAATTCTACGCTACCCACAGAGTAGAGTGCAAGGTCACGGTTGGGGGTAGATACACTAGATACATCAAAACTTTACAGGTTAAATCTCCATTTTTTTCCATCTAACGGCTTATGAAATATCGTTCATTAAGTTTATGGGGCACCGAAACGCTAGATTTTGTTTAGAATAACCGGATTTTCTTAAATCAGTTTTAACCGTTTTGTGGTCAATATCCAGTTCTTCAGCAATGCTTTGATTGCTAATAATGGCGATTTTGTTCCACTTTTCATTTATCAATAGCTTAACTTTTCTTAACAAGCCGACAAAATTCGTCAAAATAACTAATCAATGATACCACATATGTCCCCCACATATGTGGTATCATTGGCTAGTTCTTTTAAAACGAAGTTAAGGTTTCCTTCACCAATGTTTTACCAGATGTATAGATGTGTACCTGCGAAATATGGGCTGACAAAGTTTATTACAATGTCCTCCCCTCCTGCCATTTCTTAACTATGCATCTCATTTTTTTTTTAACGTTCCTTTAAAATTATTTTAATATTATAAGACTTTTTGAGATACGCGGAAAAAAATGATAAATACATAAATGATAGGTTTCACGGTACTTTAAACGGCCTACGTGCCTCCGGAACCCTACTAAGTATGGCCGGCACGCTCCTAACAAGTTATTTTTCTAATGAATTATTATCGTTTTCAAAATCAGCCTAACAGCCTGAAACGATTTTAAAGTTGTACAAAACGAACAAAGATTGTTTACGCCGGCCACAATCAAATCGAAAAGTTTCGGTACATACATCTGTGTTATCTGTTTTCATCGCAAAAGTTTATTGCTCAACTTATGGACGGATGAATGCATAGAGAGCAGTTTTGGCCGTGCTCCAATAGAGGCCTGCGAAATTTTGCACTCTTTGAATATTAAGTTGTGGAAATGTTATGTTGTATCGATGACCACATTAGGATAAGGAGCTTATGGCAGTAGACATGTTGATCCTGAATGCAAGTCGCATTAGAGCTTTTGTCCAGCCACTCTGGAGCGCATCGGTACCTAAGTGCTTAAGATTTTTAATGAACTTCAGGATGTTTCTGATAAGTTCTCGTGCTTTAATATATCTATCTGTTGATATGACTGAATTCGATAGGTTAGATTAGTCTAGCTAAATCTATATTACATTATCATCTTTCATGTAGTCTGGGTAATTAGGAAATCTCTTCTTATAGAGCTTGTAATAATTATATGGATACAACAAGAACCAAGTAAAATATGCTATAATGTTTCTCTTTTCGACTCAGGACTACAAAGTAACTCTAATCTATAAGTATGATGAAAGGTCCTTGGACCAGTTGGAACTAAAAGTGGAGATTACTCGGCGTGTTGTTTTATCGGCATTTCACGGCGCGCTTGACGCAATCACTTTAATAACTATTAAAAACGTATTAACATAGTGTTTCTGCCTAGTAATTTTATTTTAAAGTGATTCGACACTTGGGTTAGACGGTAGAACAGCGAGAGAAATACCAGCCTCTATACGAGACAGCAAGCACCGAAACATTAACCGGGAGAATTCTGTAACTTGCGGCATCGCCGGTTCTTGCATATGGAGTACATAATATTTTTAATAGTAAGGATAAAATCACGCTATTAATCGTCGTGAAAAATAAAAATAGATTTCCTGACGGATTGATGCATCCATAAAATGTAAGTGAATTCGTTTTGTACTATAAATAAATTTAATTTAATCTAATCCAGTTAAACCTGTTACACCCGATACTGCTTCATTGACCTCGATTCTACCAAAACCATACCCTAAATTAAAATAATGTTAATAGCTCTAAAATTGTTGACATCCTTTTCTCACATATTGATATGATAAGGGTCGCGGATAATTTTAGTCCTGCCAACAAGTTAGAGAGTTGATGATGTACTCTATGCCGATTTCGGCTACGTCTGTTCCTGGGTGTTGGTTACTGATGCGTCCTCACATGGCTGACAGCTATCGCTTTTTTAGCTATTAATGTTGTGAAAAGTAGCTACTACTTTTTTGACTAGCAGCGCCCTGTGGATTCACCCGCTATACTATAGTAATAGTATATATTACCGGGGTAACAAAAAAATAGCCTATGTATTAATCCAGGGTATGAGAAACCTTCATAACAAATTTAATTCAAATCTGTTCAGCCGTTACATAGTTTAACGGGAACAAACACACTTACACACAAACTATCGCATTTATAATATTAGTGTGATATTGGAAGACGGTTGGCTTTTTTAGGTTTTCTCGTAAACAAAATATGAACATTATGAGCAGAGTTCATAATGTTCAGTAGAGCATTCTGTTACAATTCATCTGTTGATAACTACAGACAGAGATATGTCGTCGACTTATCACAGATATATTTGTGTTATCCATAGGAGACGCGCACTTACCATAAGGCGGCCCGTTTGCTCGCTGGCCGTCAACGGTACAGAAATATATTTACAAGTTTCATGATCGACTGCTTCACAATCTTAATGGCCATGGCTGCTACGCCTGTTTTCACCGCCCTTAGCAAGTTTTCTGTTTAATATATGAAGCTCCAGACGTTGGTCAGGCTAACCGCTAGGAACGCGTAACAGTTCCTTTCATGTCACAGTCATATTTTATACAAACTAGTAAAATATTTAATAATTTCCTGTTAAATGTTGAATAATATTAAATCAATCTCTCTACATTGATAGATCATCAAGCTAGTCCTATTCCACAGCTCCTAGACTTGCTTTCAATAGCCACTTAGTAACAAGCAAACATTCAATATCTAGGTCGCTGAGTTCCACTTAAACTTATTCAGAACATATGAAAGTAAATTCGCTTTCATCCACCCAGTTTGTGGTTATAGGCTTTACAATATTCGCGTTATTTACTGTGGTGATCTTTTGGTTGCTAATATTTTTCCAATTGCTGGTTTTTTTGTGTAAATAGGTACCAGTTTTTATTGTTTGACCTTCAAGATCTTTACATTTATAAAGCGTATCCTTAAATAGCTGTGATCATTGAGTGCATCTTTAAGGTGGTATTATGTTATCGACTTATAGTTATCTCGCTCTGTGTGTTTAGCATTTTGTAAAAAGCTTGTCAATTTGATCTAAATGAGAAATCTTAATTTTACCAGTGTACTTACGTTGTAATCCTCATTATTTCCTCATTTTCTTTCATATAATATCGCGAAACATTTTCTTTATGCTCCTCCATGATTATCTTGTCTTTAATTCTCTTAGTTTGATAACTATACAGTCTCGATAGATCTTTTCATACCGAAAGTAAAAGTTTACTTTCGGCATCTCGCACTGATGAAAGTAATCCAGCTGACTAGTTTGTATTAGTTTCGCTCTCGGCCGCCTCTACGGTCTCGCAGTTGCCGGCGCCGACATTGTGATCAGTGTAACCTAAAACTTTTCAAAGAATCCCTATTGTACGCACAGATTTTAAGCGGACACTTGTAATGCGTGGTATTCTCGGCGTATGTGGCGCGATTTCCCAATTTTGCAATTCAGTGTGTTTATATTCACCTCTCATATGTTTTAATCAGTCCTTATGTGTGCAAAAAAAGCGAAATTCGAGCGTGATTGCGTAGGTTCAGGAGAAAGCTGCGCGGTATCGGGCGCGCGTGCTCTTGCAGATTCACTTACGTATTGATGACGAGCGAGTTGCGAAAATTTGCTTTGAAAAAATTGCAGTAGCTGATAATATGACACTATATAGGTGAGTTTTTGCATTCTTCACGTGCCTTGCAAATGAAAGTTAGAGAGGAGCTACGAGTATGACGTCGGTGTTTATTATATGAAATTCCCGCCGTTTCATTCCATTATGCGCCATATTATTTATGACATAAGTTTTATGGTGGAACTAAGTTATGCACGCGGCTTCGCTCGCGTGGAAGTTACAAAATAATCTATAGCTATCCTCCATACATGTTTCGAACTTAGAATTTTATCTGGTGAGGTCAAAATGAATTAAATAAAAAATAAAAAAAAATATTAGTTCGTATTTAATCTAAAGTATTTTCATGCAAACATTATTGATGTGACAATGAACAGACCATTTAGGTAGTTTTTTTTCCATGCAAAAAATCATTCAATTTCACCTCTCTAGAAGTGGATTTTCGCGAAATCCGTTCTTATTGTCTACCTAGACCATTTGAAGAGTATTGGATCTAAATTTCACGTCTCTATCATGAGCGGTTTGGTCTGTGCGTTGTTGTTATTTTATATAAATAGATTGTTGTAAGTAGTGTCGTTTTATACTATCACA
Organism: Apocheima hispidaria; assembly: GCA_947579745.1. Classification (NCBI taxonomy): domain Eukaryota; kingdom Metazoa; phylum Arthropoda; class Insecta; order Lepidoptera; family Geometridae; genus Apocheima; species Apocheima hispidaria. Next base: position 1,232,817 of record OX388145.1, read on the forward strand.
TCCTTAGTAATAGTTGTAAAATTGATTTATACGGAGAAAGTGTATTATTATACAACACTACCTAATTTCTTACTACACAAGGAAAAAGCGCCACAACCACACAGTAGATTATTTGAAGTTGCTAAATAGTTAAACTTAAAAGCTTCGTACTCGTTCATTGAAAGAGAAATTGGTGTCGTCGCTGAATTCGTGGACTGGATTCGCTGGACCGTACGCTCTTTGTCGAAGTAAAAGTGTTCCAAAAAAAAATTTTGTCGCGAAATTACATTGCGATTTCGCCGTAACGAGGTCACAGATGTAGGCCGAGTAACAGTTATGTTAGCTGATAGATTTTGTCATTTGGTACATTCTGCATCCAGCTGTTAGGGCGGCAGTTCACGGTCATAGTATTCGTTAAAATCTCAATAGATTAAATTCGATTTTTATGACTGGAGCGATCGTGATTCAGATTTTTTACGTTCAAATCAAATCAAATCAAATCAAATCATTTATTGATAACACCCAGTTACACGTCACATTACATTACATTAATAATTGACAACACAAGTTTAATAATAATAATATAAATTAAGTTAATTCCATTAATAATTGTCAATATAATTTTAATAATAATAATAATAACAGAAATTAAATTAAGCGTCGTTTAACTTTAAATAATTTCTAATGTCGTAGAACAGGTTATCTTGTAACCAAGCTCTCAGCTTGGTTTTGAAGCATGCGGTGGAGGGCGCGTCCCGAATGGTGGCAGGTATGCGATTGTATATCGCGGGCCCCGAGATATAAACCGACATCTCCGACTTGACGAGACGGTGCGATGGTGTTATAAGTTGGTCTTTTTTTTTATTGCTGCGCAACTGTAACGTGCTGTGCACGCCCCTGCGTTGAAAGGCGCCTAAATTCGTGTGGGTGAACAGGGCTACCCGGTAAATGAGCTCACACGGCAGAGGCAATATCTGAAGTTCCCTAAACAGATCTACGCATGAGACGCCATCCTGAACGCCAGAAATGGCACGTACGGCTCGCTTCTGCAAAACAAACACTCTATTACGATCGGCAGCGCGGCCCCACAGCTCTAACCCGTATGAGATGTTACTGTGAACGGTTGCGAAGTAGCAGGAGCGCACGACGTTGCGGGTGGCTGTGCTCGCGAGTCGCCGGAGTGCAAAACACGAGCGGCTCAGCTTCCCGCACAGCTCGTCAATGTGCTTCTCCCACGTCAACGCGCCGTCAATGTGGAAACCCAGGAGTTTCGTACTGCGGACCTGTTGGAGCGCGGTATTGCCGATTGCTACCGAATACGTCTTTGTCGAGTGGCCGTTGAGGTTGAATGCAAGGAAGCAAGTTTTGTCCTTGTTCAGCGCTAACCCGTTCGACCGGAACCACCTATCCAGGTCGTTCACCACCGTATTCAGTCTCAACTGTAACTGAGCGTGCGTCGGCGCAGTGATCACCGCAGCGACGTCGTCAGCGTACATATAGATCTCGGCGCCGCTGATGGCGCCGGGTAAGTCATTGAGGAGGAGACTGAAAAAGGTGTTGGACAGGCAGGAGCCCTGCGGGACGCCCATATCGTTCTCCAATTCAGAGGACACAACTCGTCCCTTGTCACCCACCACGACCTGCTTTCGCTCAGACATGAAGGAGGACAAAATGGACAGAGCCGGACCGCGGATCCCGTAGAATCGCAGTTTTTTTGCAATAAGGGCGTGGTCGGCGGTATCGAATGCGCGCGATAGGTCGCAACAGAGCAAGGCGACCTGGAGTCCCGCTTCGCGCGCGCCTAGCACTCGCCAAACCACCTCGCGCACTAAGTCCGTGGTCGCGCGACCGGCCCGATACGCAAACTGCCGTTCCGACAAAACGCTACGATCTACGACAAAATTAAGAAGCCTCCTATTGAGGCCGACCTCGAACAACTTGCTCACGGCTGGGACGAGGGATATAGGGCGGTAAGACTTGGGGTCAGCTTTTTTACCCTTTCCCTTATACAGGGGACATATTTTTACCTTCTTGAGTGCCGTAGGGTATATGCCTTGCCGCAGGCACGAGTTAAATAAGTAACTTAGAACGGGCGCTACCGGTTCTATAGCAATTTTGAGTATGTTCGCGGACAACCCATAGAGATCGGTGCTCTTTTTTGGAGCAATGCGTTTTTTCGCTATAGTAATTGCTTCGAAAGGAGAGAACGGTTCCAGTCTAATGGACATGTCGCTCGCGAACGCGTCGTTTCCGAGTGCAGCTAGCGCACGGGCGCTATCGGCCGCGGGCGCCCCGCACGCTTTCGCCGCCGTCACGAACTCCAGATTGAGCGCATCGACTACATCCTTCTTTGTGTCAAACGCTTGACCGTCCGCATCCCGCACCAGGTCCGTGAAATCGACTCTGTCGCGAGTTCCACGACCCAATTCAGAGTTTATAACACGCCACATGCTTCGCGGATTATCCTTGACTATACTAGAGTAATATTCAATTCGTTTCTCTTTCAATAGGGAGTGAAATTTAATCGTGAGTTCATCGCACTTGTCACGCAGTAGATCATTTGTAGGAAATGTTTTCTTTAAATGTATAGACTCGTGCAATAAATGTTTAAAATTTTGGATTTCTGCGTCAACCCAGTGTCTATTATGAGTAAGTTGTTTTTTTAGCGGAAAGCAGCTATTAAATTGGTTGGATAAAATATTGACTATACTGTCGGCCAAGGAGTGGCAACAATTATTAGATTTAGTAATCATATTTTCCCAATCGATCGAAAACAAGGCGCTAATGAAGTTGCACTCGTTGGCCGCAGAGAAGTTTCGGCCCAGCCGGTGAGCATGGGTTGGCGGTAACACAGCGTTCGTCGCCAGCGTGATGCGCTGGGCGCCGTGGTCGCTTAGTGGGTGCGTGTCGACGGCGACAGTCGCTGTCACTCGTCTCGCGGGCATGTTCGTGTAAGCGTGGTCCAGAAGTGATTCGCGACCACCCGCGTCCACTCGCGTGGGGTGGTTCACTAATTGCGTGAAGTTAAAGCTTTCGATCATGTCTACCAACTGCTTTCGGGCGCTAGAGCAGTCCAGTAGATCTATATTAACGTCACCCACGATGACGCAGTCCAAGCCCTCGACTGTTATTTTACAGAGAAGGGTCTCGAATAGTCGAAGGTACTCGCCATGGCTCGTCAAGTTGGAGTGGTAAACACCTATAACCAGTATATTGTCGTCGAGCAAATGCACGGCGCAAACGTCAAAAATTTGTTCCTGCGCTAGGTCGCAATAATCCTGTCTGTTGACCGCCATTATACCCGACCGTACGTAGATGCAACTTCCACCGCGTGCTACTAGTTCTCTACAGCAAAAAGATAATAAATCAAAGTTACACAGTGTAACAGAAACTAATTCATGTTTACGTAACCAATGTTCGGTTAGAACTATTACATCGCAGGCGAGTTCCTTTGTCATTAGTACCTCAAGTTGCTTAGTCTTATTTGTTATGCACCGAATATTCTGGTGACAGATCGTCAGGGATGTAGATTTAAACTTACATTGTCGACGTGGGCTTTCCGGAGGAGCACGGGACAGCGCCGGCGTCGGCGGCGGCGGAACAGTCGGGGGCGCACGCGTGATGGCGCGGCGTGGCGTGCCGGCGGGGCGCGCCGCCCGTGCGCCCGCCGCTCGCTCGAAACCACTCGCTAACCTGGGTGCTAGACGGCCAGTTCTCGGCAGACATGAAGAACTCATAGAGGCAGTTCGGTAACGTGATGGAGAACGACGAGTAGTACGAGTGCGCCAGCTTCAGTTTTTCGACGCGGTAGTTGTCGGAATGCTTCTTTTTTTTCATGTATGATGTTATTGTTTCCGTAGTGGTCTCCGGCGCGAAGAAACATGCGTGAATTCTACGTGTTCGTTCGACGGTTTTCAGTTCGTCGTCGTTCGCTCCGCTTCCTTTAATCACGGTGCGCCGTCGAAGACTGCTTCTTTTACTTCCACGATTCTTCACCTTTTCCCATTCTTCATCGTCGACGTAGATATCCTTTGCGGCCATCACTGTCGTCGGTTTGATAGGAGGAGTTTTATTTTGTCGGGCTGGTGCAGATGGCTGACGAGGGGCAGTAGGTCGCTTCCCGGCGGAGGGCGCCGTCGCTTCCGCTGCTCTGGGGGACCTTAGTATCATCTCCTCTCGTAAGAGATCACGTCGTTTGCGTTTCGGCGCTACTATCTCCGCGTACAGTTTGGGTTCGGGTGGTAGGATGGAGCACTCTTCCTCTATTGCGGACTCTTTGGAGTCGGTCGGAGAGGTAGGATACCTCGTTTTTTCTGACACTACATCTCGGGACGTGTGGGTGGTGTAGATTCTGATGCTGTCTTCGTACCTGGTGATGGTCCCGACGAGCGTCTCGATTATGTCGGTATATTTCTTAATGTTCGTCTCGTGGTCGGCTATTATGGAGATGGCTTCGCTCATCTTCACTTGGTAACCCTCGATGATGTGGGTGGATTGGCTCAGCTTAGCGTCATAACTCGATATCTCTAGACTAAACTGCTCTCTCATGGATGTAATTTCCTGGCGCATCTTGCTCATCTCATGCAATAGCGTGATTGTACCTTCATCCCCGTGAACGTCTACCGGAGGGATCGGAGCTACTTTAACCCTGTGGGTCACGTTTGGGTCTCGTGATCTTTTAGTGACACCGACCGGCGTCGAACTATTGTCGCCACTTTTCCTAGCTGCGCAACGGCACTCGGGACAGATCCAGTGGTTGTGCGATTCCGAGGCCGGGTTTTTCTCACCGATGCAAAGAGTGTGATAGGTTTTGCAGCATCGACTCAAACTACAGCTCAAGAACGCCTCGGCGTCAGTAATTTTATTACAGCATGCAGAGCATTCCATCTTTCAATGTCTAAGTCGCAAGCGAAACAATAGCACGCAAGAAAATAACAAATCGTACCGCACGCACACGTACACATGTGCTGCGACACTACACTGCGACCGGCAGATGCTGCGGCACCACACTGCGAGCGAGCTACGGCGCGGGTGCACGGTGATCAATAGGTACAAGTCCGTTGGCAAATATTTTAAAATATACTTGCTGATATTTCCGTCAAAACTGGATTGTTTTTGATGGCACAACGATCACTGCACGCGTGACTTTTTGGAGTACGCACTAATATAAATTATACTCGCGAACGATCACTATTGCCTCCTTTTTTACTAAAATCTTTGAGGAGCAAATTGGCGAGATGTTGCCGCTAAGACAGTCTAAGACTAGACTAGTTCTTTGTGCCACTTGGCATGAAATCGACTAAACGCGGTAACCACCTCGGTCTTTCCGTGTTCATTCCTGTGTGGTAATCATAGAAGACTAGTTCCACTTGTTTGCGGTGATTAAAACGAACCATTGAAAAAAAAACCCGACAGGGTAACTGATATTCTAGTTTCCTGTCCGTAAGATATCATTTGATACCGCTCGCGGTGACAGCTCCAGTCGATGTACAAATGTCTTGCTTGGCCAGCGATTCACTACATTGCCTATTCATCACAGCTTATTCGTTACTATACGTAGTTCCTGAGTAAAATGAATGGTACAAGGATTTTAGTTACTTTCTCAGATATATAAAGATAATATGGGTATAGCTAGAATATACATGGCTATGCCTACAAGTATGTTTTTAACGGTCTTTATAAAAATGTGACAGACCATGGGATAATGTAAGTACTTTATTGTCGGTATGGAGTTAGAGATATCCCTAAAATCTGCAATTTATCAGTTAACGATTTAAAAAATATCAACTTGGGGAGGTATGGTTACGTACGGGGACATTCTTTGTATGAGACTGTTTAAAACTAGCTAGACTGTCCAAGGAAAAACAGTAACTAGATCAAAGAGGATTTGACTAACCGGGCATTGGTTATTAAACTAGAGGGTAATTTGGATTTACCCATGGGGTAAATCCAAAATCCAGGAATTGGACGCAACAGTTAGACTAGATCAAATTGTATTTGTGTATGTATGGCTAAAGGTCTGGTATCAAATTATTTTTATTTTATCACATCAATAATATAAATGCGAACTTTGTGTGTTTGTTCCTACTCAACTCTGAACGGATTCGGATGAAATTTGGTGTGGAAGTAGGGATTAACACATAAGCTTTCCGGAAAAATAAGTTCCTGTAGGATAGCGGGTGATAACGCGGGGCTCTGCTAGTTATATTATAAACTGAACCTAAGCGGTTTGATAGCATTTTAATTCTGTCAATATAAGTAATTGGAAATTATGCACGTTCACGAAACAGATGTCATTGAAAGTCTAAAAACAAGATAGATAGTGGTTAAACTCTTCAATGCCGGACTTTTCAAGTTCCTATCTGGGGTCGAGAAGATAACCCCAAGAACTAAATTGATACTAGAAAGCGTTTAAACATTGAACGTGATGATGGTGATGATTGAACAGCTAGATGTTGACCTTATACACAATAACTTGACCTCTTGGCAAAGATAACATCATGGAACAAAAAGATCAAGACATTGCTTTCGTCAACATAGTGTTTTAGAAGTTAAATAGAAAAAGTATAAATTATTGTTTTCATAACGTCGCCGCCGCGTGCTCGCGGCGAGGTCTATGTAACGACTTCATATTTAGTTTTTGATGTGTGTACAGTTTAAGTTACGATGGGACTGACATGCCAATGTTGGCCAAAGTCCCCATATAAAATGAGAAATAAAAAAAAAGTTTTCATAACATGCACGGGTGTCTGTGGTTTTCCAATTTCTTCTGAATGAAATATTAAGATTTTGTTTTACCTGACTGTCTAAGGAGGGTGATGTTTTTGGGGTTTATTATAATTATTAACCGAGCGAAGCGGAGGTCTCAGAGTCGGAGCAAATCGGTAGTTTTATGTATGTTTGTATGTTTATATGTATATTTGTCCGACTACATCTTAAGAACCGTTAATCCGATCTTCATGAAAATTTGTACGCAAGTACAAATACAATGCAAGTGCACTTCAATACAATTTTCAAGTTTGAATAACATGAGCTGAACTTGTCCAGGGGTTGTGAAGTTATAGAGGTCGCGAGGTCTCAGTTCGGCGCGAACTACTAGTGTGTGTTTGTGTGTGCATATCATTACCTGCTGTATGTTTGGAAAGTAAACGGCTTGACCGATTTTGACAGTGAGGTTTTTTTAGATTCCTCTTGATTTTCGGAATGTCAAAGGCAGTAGAATGCAGTAAGGTTTTTTGGTTTCTGTTAATAATTATACCTTTTTTACTGTTGTGATTAACGAGACGAGTAAGCAGGAGTGCAACGAGCACTCGTATCACACTAATATTATAAATGCAAAAGTTTGTATGTAAGTGTGTTTGTTCTCGTTCAACTCTGTAACGGCTGATGGATTTGTATGAAATTTGGTATGCAGGTAGCTTATTCCCTGGAATAAAATATAGGCTACTTTTTATCCTGAAAAAGTTAACCGTTTCTGTAGAATAGGGGATGTAACCGCGGGGCGCAGCTAGTTATTAATATAACAATATATAATATATTATACTGCACATTAATTCACTCAATAACACTCAATACAATGATACGGAAATAAAGACTAGAAACGATAGTAAAGTTTATTGAAGCCAGTCGTTCCACGTACTGCAGTTCATCTTGGCCATTGTCTGCGTTTTTTACTTCAGTTTCATGACGTTTATTTTTACAGTCCGTTCCCCTCTTACTTGCTTTTAACTTGATAAAAAAAAAGTATATTGCAGGCACATTTGACATAATTTTTTTTTTCTCTCTTTCCTCCTAAAAGGATTTTGGCGTCGCACGTCTTATGCATTTGCCAGTGTAAAATATACTTATATATTTTTAAGTTTTGTTAAATATTATCAAACCAGTCATAATCACAGTCAAAGGTGAGCAAAGCAAGTCACGGTCAAGTCCAAGTCATGCCCCAGTAAAGCGGTGAAAACTTTACTAGAGCCTTCTATGGAGTTTTGGAAAAACACGACATTATACCATTCACCAACACTCGTGCATGCTTACGAACACTTTACGGGTAAAAATTCACCGTTTTTACACATTAACACTCGAAATAACACAAGTTTTGGAAAATAATAAAATGACGCTACATGATTTCTTCACGTTCCCGCCAAAACTCCATTTGGTATTTATCACCTGATAATATTTCAGTTGTCAAAACATCTCGTGCTCTGCTCATCATGTGGATAAGATGCGGGGGCCGAAACCCAGATAATTAATTAATAAGTAACTTTATCCACTACGTATTCAGCTAAATCACATTTTATGTACATGTTTCGATAAGTTCAGATGATGTTTGAAATTCAATAAGTATTATTAAGTTTTATCGGTGTTACTTTCAAGACCTATAACTACTCAATTCAAATAACGATATTGTGCAAAGCTCTAAGCTTAGCCAAAATTAGGCCTTAACGCTGAATTAAGTACATTGTTTTGTTTATTATGTACTGTTTTTGGGTTTTTCTTACTGATCTTTCTGCAAATTTGTTTTATCCTAACTAATATAATAAATTCGAAAGTAACTGTCTCTCTGTCTATCTGTCTCTACGTCTGGGTGTTTGTCACGTTTTCACGGCTGAAAGGATCGAGTTGAATTTTTGCATGAAGAACATAATCTACTTTTTTTTAGGTCAACTCGAACGAACTCGCGGGTAACAGCTAGTACTATATAAAACCCAATGTTGGTATTAATACATTATTTGTATTTATATATTATGTAAAGAAATGCATCGAGCATTTACGGGAAAAGCTTTACAGCGTGAAAGCCCTGAGCCCTGTTCAGTAGGTATTCGACTTGCTTCATAATGTGTGCGTAAAGGAAGTGGACCCTAAGTTGTTTGACCAGGACACCTTGACACCAGACTAATGTTTGTCCAAGTATTCAGCCTTCTAAAACGTGTTCTATGTGAATAAATGTGATATTTGTATTGAAAGGGCATGGTAAAATATTATTCATCGGTCAAAGTAGCCTTAGCTTATTTTCGTTACATTTATTTATTTATTTACGCTACTAATACTTGTCACGCTAACAGCAACGCCAAGGCGTATGACGAGCCAGCAAAATTCTGGTAATTAGTAATTCTAATTATAATTTTGGCCATGGAAAATCTAATCTAAGTAAATCATTTGTATCGGTGTGCTCATTCATATTTGCGATCTGCGATTATATTGTGTTCGGTTAGAAGAAAAAGGGTAATATGTGGGGTATATTTGAATATGTAAGTATGTATGTTTGTGTGTTCATATATTACCGCCTCTAGCCTAAGCTGGTTGATCGATTATGATGAGTGGGTGTCGTTGAATTCACATTTGCATTCGGGTATTTTATTCGTATTTTAATAATATTACATGTTATCATTATTATCATGAAAAACATTTACTGTGGGACCAAATTTGAAATAGCGAAAAATATCGGCTTTTTCATACGTCCCGTCGTCGTGTTATTTTACTGTGGAACAGAGGACTTATTTTCACGATTTCAGTTTTGGTCCCATACAATGAAATCCTAGAATATTTTCGTTGTCTAACCGAACACCGAGTAAATTAAGTAAATAGTATAAGAGCAGTAGTAGAGTGAGTCAACGCAACTTAACATTTACTATAAAATATATTATGTAAAACTAGCTGCGGCCCTCGGTTTCTCCCGCTTATCAGAAGATTTTAGAAAATACCCTTAGTGCGCCCGTATACTACCATAGGAAGCAATCCGGAAACTTTCACGAAAATTCCTATTGTTATACCTCTGGTTCAGGCTGTGTGCTGATGATTGTCAGTCAATCAACGACAATTTTATATGTCTACTAGCTATTACTCGCGAAATCACGACTTCGTACGCGTGGACCTACAAAAAAAAAAAGCCTACTTCCGTCTCTGAGCCGTGCAAAAAATTCAGGTCGATCCGTTCACCCGCTTAGCTGTGATAACGCGACAAACATATAGACAGAAAGGCAGAGTTACATTCAAATTTATGATATTAGTTAGGATATTTAGTTAGATGTTAGTACCAGAATCGATGCAGATCTGCAGCTGCATCAGTAGCTCAGTGTCTCTAAAAAGTAGCACTTAAGTTTTCACTTTGCAAATGTCGTTGTATGCAAATTTGGATGTGATATCTACAGCGGGCTTATCCTCTAACTTTGAAACGTTCGTGATTCTGATTGCGAGAGCATGCCATCTCGCTCGTACTAACTTAGTCGCACTATGCGCGGTCCCGCTCGCGAAACTCTCGCTATCGCTTTCAGAGTTACGGGATAAGCCCACTGGTCGCCATTAATAACGACGGTATTTTAGCACCCGGTCAGCGCCAAACTTGAGATAAATGAACATTCGCTTTCACCCGAAGACCTTTTATCTTTTTATGACTTATAATTATTGTCTACTTATTTTTGTATATGTGTATGAGTACAATATTGTTGAGTATTAAAAGTCAGATATTAGATACTGGTAATTTCATTTCACATAGATGCTAGTTTTATGTAAAATAATCCTAACTAATATTATAATTCAGAGGAATCAGAGGAATATAGCCGCAGTCGTATCAAGACTAATAAAGCTTCGAGCTATGAACATGAATACGTTCGGCTCTAGGAAAAAACTTCGCTTGCACGATTGAGAACTCCCTACATTACAACTGTCAGTCCATACAAAACGTCAAAAAATGGATAAACGCTATCTAGCGAACTATATGAAGTAACTTTGTCTCTCTGTCTGGATGTTTGTCGCGTTATCACGGTTAAACGGCTGAACGTATCTTGATAAAATTCGATAAGAAGTTACTGTATATCACAAAGAAGGACATGGGATTTTTTTAATTTTAATTTTTTTTCCGTGCGAATGAAGTCGCGGGTAACAACTAGTTTGTAATAAAGAATGCCGAGTTCGCTAAGCTATATTTTGGTTCTACATAAAGTGTATTTTTTCTAGTACTTAAAGCATAGTATTTCACAATCAAAAAAAGTCTCAGCCACAGTCTTAAGTCAACTATTTTAGTCATTGTCCAGTCCAAGTTTAAGCTTTATTAACACGGTGGAAGCTTTACTGGAAGCTTCTTCAGTGTTTCGGAAACAACACGAAAAGAAACGATTCACATTGAAAAACACCTAACGGATATAATCCACTATTGTTAAACATCAGTACTCGCATGAACACAAGTTTAGGATAATCAATACAAAGCGGCGAAATGATGAATTGAATGATTAAAAATGTTTTTTTCCCCTTTAACGCCAAAACTCTGCACAAACCGCACTAAAGTACTTCTATTGCTTGTTCTAATGCTTGAATTGATATTACCTTCAAATGTGTCATCCATTTTATAACAGCATGATACTGATTTTAGTTCTATGTCAATAGCACTTAAAAAAAAAAAATGTTACTGTGGGTGATATTTGATTTGTTTTTGCAACATTTCCTATTTTTATTATAATAACACTTAAAATGTTCATAACTAATATTCTCGAATTGAAAACTAAATAAATGAACGATGAGATGTTTTCTGTATTGGTAAATAAATAAAATTAAAAATGTTATCACATATTACATGTAACAAAGGGAATTTTGCAAAAACATGGTTGGATATAACTCGGTAATTTTATATAATAAAAAAATAAAGAGTTGTTTGTGCGACCGAGAAAGCGCGAATTGTGTCAAAGCCGCCTTAAACGTTTAAAGGGTAACGATTCGTTTCTTCATTTGCACGTTCCACTTTGTCCAATCAGTGAGGTGAGCAATGTCAAATTGGTGGTACTACAGATTTGTTGGAAGCGACCTTGTCCATTATGATTGTACTAAATTATATCGGGTTGGATCCTTGCCCTTCGGAATGATTTCGTCATTATCATAATGATTCTAAATACCTACTAAGACTATAATAGTTCATGAAATTTCATTGACTGCTGGCGCAGCTTAGGCTTACATTTTGTATGCTTACAAAAGCAAAACCACAGCGAGCAATTAGCAACTTTAAATAATGTATATAAGAACTTTGTGAGAGTTATATTCAAAAAGTGTTTTTGCAACATTGTCTTTATTAAATTTAACATGTGATAGTAACATTTTTAATTTTATTTATTACCAATTGAGATAACATCTTCGTTTTACTTACTTAATGTACTAAAACGTATAAGGCCTGCATAAAGTAACAATGTTCGTCGTAACAATGTCGTTCGTCGTTTATTGGTGCTAAAGCGCGTAGTTGTGGGGTGGTTATCCTCGTTGTAGTAATTCGAATTCCGCGTTCGTATCGAGTCTTAGAAGTTTCATATGCGAGATGCAACCGATGTGCATATGGAACTTTTGGCACGGACATCAACAATGTCAAGGCGCCGATGTGTCTGTGTTACGCAACTTGCCTCTATTGTACTCGCTAGTCATAGATTCCTTGATTTTACCACTACTTAGATTCCTATTTCCGACATTATATTCTTCGTTCGAACCATACTCAAACTCCGACACATGTACAATTATGATTATAGTATTCAGCGACGTTACTGGTCTCTTTTTTGCCGGAATTTAAGATCTTGCATCGTATTGTTAAATGACTGTTAATTAATTAATCTTTACCTTATTTTTTATTTTATTTTATTTCAATAGGTTCGGTAACCTTCTTGGTATGTCTCATCATAATGTTTGCTAATGATCTGATGCTCTTCCGGAACGTGTTTTTTAATAATATTTTTATCATTGTGTGCAGCATTTGTTGGTTGTGTCTGTTGTTCTGCGACAACATTGTTGTCAACAACCGAGCGGTTGGGGCTATAAGTTAAGATATCTGGACAGCCGAACAGCGCCCCAGGGCGTCTGTTGTCAGAGCTTGGTTTATGATGGCACAGACACTCGGAAGATTGCATTCGCACGACCGCCCAATGACTTATTAGCTTAATTCGGACACGCGATTTCGTTCATCTCTTGTTGCGTTTTCGATTTCTATAATCAATTATACTAAGTACATATATCTTATATATCTTGATTTTTCCTTTTTTTATTGAGTTTTGTTTAGAGTTTTTCCAAAAGAATTCGAACAAAATATACAGTGTGCTTGATAATTGTATAAATTAAAAATCATTCCGAATATGGCCTTGGGTGCTTTTTTCTTGGAGAAATACCGTTATTTGTTCCAATTACCAAGCATTGTCGGTTAATCTTATCAATTCGAATCTCTGTATCGTTTCGGAATAATTAACGAGCTCATATCTTCTGTGCCTATAAATCATTTGTCTCGGAGACATTCAGCAGCCGCTATATAGAATTAATACACGCATTATGGCGAATTTGATTTGCAAATAGGGGCACCTAGTGGTGGTCGCGCAAGTACCTCCACCGCGATTTTAACTATAGGTTAGGTACCTACAAAAGTGGAACTCCAGTTATTGTCTATATCTTTTTATAATCTCTCGTATTAGAGAGAGATAAACGCAGTAGCAGCGCCTATCCACTTCATCATCGGATTGACCACGGTCAATTAAAATACTTACCTGAAACTTGCTCCTAGGACTCTGCACCGAACGAATATCAATTTTAAATGCTAATATATTCTGTATAAATACATCCCAGTAGTAGCATGATGATTTACTCCATGTTTTTATGCAGAGTTATTTTTAGAAGAACATTTACACCAGGTACAACGTTTGCTAAAATTAATTAACCTTCAGTTCTTATTTTAATCGTGTTTTCAGTTTATCTTGGTTTTTCTGAGCTATGGTTGCCTACATAAGTACTTATTACTATTTTTTTAATGTGCTAAGTCACCGTTACTAGAATATCTTGCAACTCTCTCAAACAAATGAACAATACATATATTATGTATCATCGGAGGCTTATTTTTTTACAGCACAAGTTAGGGTGCCTTTACCACAGAATTTATTAACGCTTCAATATTCTACATTCTACTATGAAAACTGACGTGGTTTTGATACATTTTGTTTTAATAAAACGGGAATATTCACGTTAAATTGAGTCGGTTATTCCGACTATAGTTTCGATCACATTCGGTGACCTTTATCAAGCCGAATGTGATCGAAACTATAGTCGGAATAACCGACTCAATTTAACGTGAGTATTCCCGTTTTATTAAAACAAAATTCTACATTCTATTAACTGTTGTCATCTTTGAAATAGATGTCTACCGGCTACAAAGCAATCCATCGAAAGCAAAATTATAAGCTATGCTATATTAAGTCAGTTTTGGGTTGTCTTATATTTCCACGTACCAGACAAATACGTAGCAAATACTTGGTTTACAATGAAAACAAAAGCCTATGTTCGTCTGGTCGTTAACGTCGTAATGTCGTAATGTTCTCATTTAATTCATTAAAATGTTCTCTGAATTCTTATTTCGTGAAGTGGATACTGCATTAGTTATCCGTATCCAGACTGTGTCTAGGTCCTCGTGCTGATTTACTGTAATGTTTCTGTCGTTGCCGAGCACTCCACAATGTATATTACTTGTCCATTACAAAATCGGCTTTTGTAAATTGTACCTTATGACATTCAGGCTTGTTTAAGCTGGAGATTAATGTCGAGTGTGCAGTGTCATCGACAACAGGTATCAGCTCACTTACCTTGACCGCGCACGTTGTCCTCTCACTTATACTAGAATTCTATGATCAGTGTTGGATGCGCCAGTGACGAGATACACTAACGAGCTCCATGTTCTACTATGACTTATATTCCTCGATCACCAACTTTGCTCTGCTCTTCATTTAGAAGCGCTAGATTTATCAAGAGGCGCACGCTACTTACCACCTAATATTTTATTACGCTCATGGGTGTTTTCAGGAGTTTTCATCGCAGAAATGAAAACATGGGCACCCATTATACAAGCGCTTATATGAGTGAAATTGTTTTTTTTTTTTACGTTAATGCCTTCGTGTGGTTTTGTCGTTGAATAGAGCTATTAAAAAGAATGTTAGATTTCATACACCTTATTTTGAGTTGAGTTATACGCGATAGTAAAAAAAAATAAGAATTTTTGTTGAGATTTTCAGGGTAACATGTGAAAACTCTCCTAAAAAAAAAAGATACATAGTGGATTCGAAAGTTTTTGAGTTTTGAGTTCATTGACCACAGAAAAAAAAAACAAATGAAAAGTAAGTATTACATAGCGGTGACACGCCTCTAAAATTTGGATAAAACAATAAAGCCTCATTCGAGCACTTTGAGAACTACCGAACCCTATCATAGGCGTGTCTTGACAACTCATTACTGTTATGAAATCTGAAATTCAAACCATATGCATGAGATTTGTATTTTCATGCTGACACGAGGTTGAATTTTGATGCGGGTTGACGTTAGCGTTATTCTCAACGTTGTTCAGTTTGTGATGTCACTGAATCGTAAGTGAGGACGCGTTGGGAAATTTTTTGTTTCCATGAGTTTGTGTTATTTCATGTCCAGAGCAGCGCGGCGCTGATTTGAATATATCATCCTTTTATGGGTTGTGTTGCGATGTTTTGTTCAATTTGTGCCAATGGAAGGTCCGGCGGAGAGTCATGATTCAGTGGCAGGCACTCAATCTCAATCGCGGCAGGAGTTTCAATATGTCGTTAGTGATTGTCCTCGAACTGGCACCGAAGGCTCCCGAAGGGGCAGGCGGGGGTGGGACTACGGTGCCCACAACAGGGAGTGCGTGTCTGGCTTTTATACAATACGAGCGGCTTCGTTCGCATAGACTTAAAAAAAAGTAGCATACGTCCGTCACCGAACATCAACTATGTCTATGCAAAAAATCAGCTCTTTCCGATGAGCCGTTTAACCGTGATAACACGAGAAACAGAGATAGAGTTGCTTTTGAATTTATAATATTAGTTAGGAAGTTAGGATTGCACTCAATTATAAATAGGTCATTAGTATTCTATTTTTTTTTTACTTAAGTATATTTGTCAATTTTTAAATTGTTGTCTATTGTCATTATTAATTTTTAATTTTTTTATCATGCCCATATATTATTGTTAATTGTGATTTTTTTATGCACGCTTACATCTCCCTCTCTTCAACCACGGACATGACTTGTAGAAAATGCTTTACCATTAAGTCCTCCTCTTGTACCTAATACGTTGCATGTGTGTGCAATAAAGTATTAAATACATAAATAAGTTTCAATAAACACGCACGACGCAAACTGATAAATGCAATGTAAAGACCTATATTAATAAGGAGAATAATGTGTCGCAAAGATATAAAACTATTATCAATACTGTGTTTTGTCAGCCCCAAAGTAAGGATATTAACCACCTTAGCTCGATTAAGTTCAGGTATGTTCACGATTAGGTTCTTTAGAAATATATCAAATTTCTGATTTATTGCGCCATGCGGGTGCGGCGAGTACACGGCCAAACCGTAAATCACGAGTTTGGACGAGTATCAAAGAATGTTGATTTTTCTCGGAGCATAATTATAATTTTTGCGAATTTCCACGTATGCGAGTGGATCTGCGGGCAGTGACGACTGAGTCGCGACATTTGCGATAAATAGGGCGTCCTGAAGATCGGCCGGAGTGCGGACAGTAACCTGGGATGACGAGCGCGAGCGGCCTATTTGCCGCGCCGCCGCCGCGTCCCGTTATCACTGGACCGATAGCGAGCCGCTCGATAACCGACCGTTGCACAAGTTGCGGCTTATCGCGGAATGCAGTCCCCGATGCGCTTCTCATACCGGCACTCGTCAAAATTACGTCGATCATTACATCCCTTAAAGACGTCCAGTTAATCTATCAGTTAGTGCTATCAAGTCGAAATAGTATTCTTAATACGCGACGCGTTCGTCAGAGTCGCTCGTGGTCATCGGCCCCTATCGGTGAGTTTCGCAAGTCCAGTTAACTGTATGACTTGATCACATTAATATTCTACGGCTGCAGTTATTGTGAGCTTGGCGTTCGGTTTCTTTGGCACATCCTTAGTGTAAATTAAGTACTTCTGTCTGTTGTTACTGTTCTTCTCCAATAGAATTTATGAAAATGACCCACAGGTACTAAAATTATGAAGGTGGACTATTAGATTCAGTTACACAATGCGTATTAATTTACCCTCGAAAACACATTCCTAAGTTTCGAGACGACGCGGACTCATCACCGAAGGGCGGCGTCAGACAGCTTTCATCGTGTGTGAATGCTGTTGCACAAAAAACGAATAGGCGACCATAAAAATCTCGTGTGGGGAGCAGTCGAGGGGCGGGCAAGCGGGTGCAGTGCGGCCGCTGGTAATTGCATATTGCAGTCGGTCTCCGGCGCGCTGGGTGCGCGCACGCAGCCTCCTTCTCCAGCCCTCCGGGTTAGCGATCCATAGAAAGAATGCGCAAGGCGAGCCGCACTCGTACCGACTCTGTGTTCCCAGTATTCGCAAGCGTCGCTCACACTCAGCGAGCCGTTACCCGGAAGCTATTCGCCGGCCGTAGAGCTTCGCGTGCGTTTCCTTTCCGCTCGGGCAGTCGCGCCCGCTCATTAGGGGTCGGATCTAGCATTGCATCGATACTTGCGATAAGATCATGACGTGAGTCGAATTAAAAGCCATCGTCGACGACCGTGCGAGACATAAATAGATAATTGTTTTTCTGTTGTCGCAGGGCGAGCGCAGAAGGTGCAGCGGCGTCAGCGGGAGGGGAGGCGCGTCCACCGTGCCCGGCGGCCGAGGACGCTGCCATGAAGAGCACGGAAGGCACGCCAGAGGAGCAGGAGCGGCTCGCGACCGGCAACAACAATGGCTCGTTGGACTGCAAGCTGCCGGCACGCGGGCCGGTGGCCGGCAGCGGCCGGGCGCGCGGCGCCTTCCACTCGACGCACGTGTTCATGCTCGTTTTCCTGTCGGGGTGGGTCCTGCAGGGCATGTTCCTCACGTATTTCGTGAGCATCACCACCACCTTGGAGAAGCTGTACAAGGTGGAGTCGAAGACGACTGGTACACTGCTGGCCGCCACGGAGATCGGCCAGATCTGCACGGCGCTGTTCCTGACGTACCTGGCAGGGCGAGGCCACCGGCCGCGCTGGATCGCCTGCATGATGCTGGTGCTGGCCGTGGGCGTGATAGGGTGCGTGGTACCGCACGCGCGCTACGGCACGCGACTGCTGGACGTGCACCGCGACGAGCACAAGGCGGCGGCGGCGCCAGTCTGCCACACTTACATGAATGCCACCGTCATGTGCAACAGTGATCACATCAAGAACACGGATACTCGCAACTCCATCGCGGCGGTCGTCATCCCGTGGCTATTCGTGTGCCTGCTGGTGGTCGGCGTGGGCCAGACCGGCATCGCCACACTCGGCATACCGTACGTGGACGACAACGTCGGCAGCAGGCAGTCGCCCCTCTACATGGGTGAGTCGTTTATACCTTATTTAGCCTCGTTTCTTGACACACGTAATGCAACTGGGGAGAAATCAATGGGTTGTTATTGAAACAAAAGCTCATGGAAGGATGCGCACCGTGCCGCTAGATCGCCGATCTGTATCGAGTCCTGTTTAGTAGCGAGTTGAGCAGTTAAAATGTCGTTTATTTATGAGCGTGTAAATCATCGCCGCCCTCCGTGTCCGCGCCGCCTATGCGGCCATCCTCTGCTGCCCTTAGAAGCTTCGTAATTAACAATCGAGTCGAGAGCACGCTGCACTTGTATTGCAATCTTTGTCAGTTGTTTCTTTCGAGGTTATACACGTTCAAAGTAATTATCTGATTACATATCTTTGAATTCGCCGAACTTAACAATACGCCGTTCGGGTCATAATTTTTATTCGCCGGAGGAGGATAAAGTTTACGGCTGTGGTTTTATGTCGTGTATTATGGTAAGTCGGGTTATATATACGAGTGTAGCGCGTATGGAGCGAGCAAAAAACAATAGTTGTTTGGGTGGAACCGGTGGAGCCGGCGCGGCGCGTCCTCCGCCTCCGACGGTATACGTACTTGCGTTTATTATGGCTGCGTTTCAGACTTATGCATTTGCTGCGACGAGCATCCATGTCATTGCAATTACTCCAATTTGTAAGATCTAATTAGACGTCAATGCATTCTTCTACATTCACATGTAGAATAGGCAAAACTACCAATTAAAAAAGTATCAATGAATACTTTTCGTCTTTTATTTAAAACACTAACTACCACCTCAATCCGATATTACCAGGCCTAGTGGAGAAGAATCGACCAACAGTGTATACGAATGTAATTTATCCCACCAAAAAAAAATTATTGAGACATCAAAATTCTAAACATTTCACTTTGTCCCACCAGTGAACTACTCAAAATGCTAGTTCACAAATGATGAAGCTAGTGCCCAATGTCCATTATCAGTTCTCTTGTATCAGAGACACATAACCCGTACAGCTATTCTCTTCTCACAAAAATATGCACAAAATAGCAAGATTTCTCGTCAATTTAATCTAATACGATTAACAGTTATTGCCAGAAAACTTACATTATGGCCGACTCTTCCTTATGCCCAATCATAATTTTATCAACCGACTTCCATAAAAAAGGAGGATGTTCTCAAGTCGAGTGTTTACCTTAGAACTCTATCATTTAATGTTATAAGCCGATTTGGAAAATATTTATTTTTATTTGGAATGATATACTTTCAGATTGATCCAATTTTTATCATAATCCAGTTCTGATAGTGGGATCAATTAGGAATAAAGGGAACTCCTCAAATATTATAGGCAAATAAATATTAGACATATCATAGAGATTTTGATTTTTTCATCAACAAGACGACGAGGACAACAGATGGCCACCGGAACTACACAATATTAAGTATTTCACGGGTTGTTTTTAATATCTTGATAGTGCGTTTTTCCAGAGTATTTTGTTAAAGCCGGATCTTCTTTGTTAAAATTATTATCTTCGCCTTGTACGTAAGTAATTGGCTTGGAAAGGTACACTCAAAACACCTAATTAACTGTAGTAATTCTTGATCTCAAACAATGCTTACATAGAAGCTAACTCGGCCTTGCACCAATTTATGTTATGGATGCTGAAAATAGATGGCTATTTTAAACTTCTCGAGTATTTTACCATTCTGTGTACGCAACTAATCTTTGTACACTTTACTCCTATTATGTTGGTTAATAAAACAGGGTTACACCGAACGGTGGTACTTAGCCGAAAGAAGCTTATTATACCCATCGTTATGAACAACTTTTACTTTGGGGCAAAATCTTCAAACGCGAAAAAAAAAACAGCTTCCATACATTTCGTTCAGTGTAAATGACATTGTATCTATGAAATTAATAGCTGCGTCTCGCGGTTTCACCCGCTATTATACAGGAACGATTAAATTTTTTGGGATAAAAAGGGATTTATAATATTAGTTTGATTTTGGTATAGCACATAGAGCTCAATTACATTCACCGTCGACGAATGTATGGAAAACCTGATATTTTTCGCAATTACAGTAGGGTTGGTCCTACAGTAAAAGTTGTACGAAATGATGAGTGCAATGACCCTTTCCTTTACGTACCACCTTTTCACGACTCATGTACTGACTCATGACTCAAACAAATGTAGACTCATGAAAAGGTGGAGCATTTATTTTCATCCAAGAGCATCATAAGTAACTGCTAATGCGCTTGGATGCATATAAATCACTATCTTGGTTAAATTTAATTACTTCGCCTAATTAGCAAGTTCTATGCATGTTTTATTAAAAATGATATCATTTAATGTAAACATAACAACAATGACCCAATATTATTTGATATTTGATTAATGCATAACTATTAATTAGAATGATTAGTTCTCCGACTGCTCTATTCGGTAGCAGGTCAATAAAATTGATTAATTTATATTTATGTACTGAATCTTGATATACAACCTAACAAATAACTTTAGATTTGACAACTTTTATGAAGAACTACCTGCCCTTGCCGTGAACAAAACAGCCAAGTGTACATTATTATTTAGTAAAACATTTTTTTAAACCGGACTAAGTGTTCTGGAGATCGAACAAACTAAATTACAAAGTTTACTTCTTTCTAAAATTATTACAATAGTCTATAATGATTTAGCTAAGTTGAATTGTGTCTTCTTCAGTGATATTACATAATTCTCTCTATTAACATAGGGAACTCTTTTACCCTTTGTGTCATTATCGTCTCGTGCTATTCAGGTCGAACCTGGGGTCCTATCATGTAGCTCCGTTGGCGACGATCATCGCGTGCCGTTCCTCTCGCGCAACTTACTCGCAGCATGCGAGCGACCGGGATAGCAAACGAAGGCCATCAAAATAATGTTATTATTAAGTCACCAACTTATCACACGCAACTAAGCACGTGACCAAGGTAGACAGAGTACCAAAAGAGAGGCCTATACTCAGCAGTAGAATAAAGAAAGCTGTGGATTATGAAACAAATGACGTTTTTGGTTATTCTCATTACCACAATTTGCACTGGATCAAGTGAAAGATGTGCAACAGTGTGGTTCATTATCATACTACTTGTTAAACTTGTGGCCGACCACAGAAACCTCTTGCCGAAATAGGGTCGCCGGTATACATTGGTAGGTCACAACGTTTGACACGTCACGAGTCGATTCAAGAACTGGGTCGGTTGTTATATAACGAGCTGGTAATAACCTTTTGAGATCAAACCGTTTTGTCTTTTCTACAGCGAGGCCTTCTATCAGGTTAGCAAGTAGCTGATGACAATATCTATATTGATGATAGCAATTCTATCTCGAGCAATGTTATAAAACAATAAATATTTGCCAAGATAGGCTTAACCTTGTAGCGTTCCGTTTCAAAACGGCAAGTCATGATTTCTAGTAAAATTCATCTATTGATTTGATATATTGTCTATATCAAAGTCCGGAGGAATACTTAACTAACCTAACCTAACCTAACCTAACCTAACTTCCTAACTTATATTATAAATTCGAATGTAACTCTGTCTTTCTGTCTGGGCGTTTGTCCTGCTATCACGGCTAAACGACTGAACGAATCAAGCAGAATTTTTTAGGATCGGAGACGGAAATAGGCGATTTTTTTTTGTGGGTCCCCGCGAACGTAGTCTCGAGTAACAGCTAGTTATTAATTAGCTTTAAATAGGTTTCCTGCAATTTCATAACACGCATATGACATCTTATCTCCGCTTTATATCTACTACTAGCGTAGCTACCGCTACTAGCTACAAAAAAAAAGGTAGCCTATGTCCGTCTATATGCAAAAATTACCTATGCATACCATTACTATTACCATTGATATAAGTACCTATGCAAAAATTCAGGTCGAAAACGAAAACCCAGCCAGAGAGACAAAGTTACTTTCGAATTTAAATTATTAGTAGTAGTTAGTATAAGTTAGGATTATATATTCTGTGGCTTTGGTCAAATTCAGAATCTCGTTTATTTGCACAAAAAAAACTGTCCTTTTTTGCCTTGCCACGTCTTCAAACAATCAGTGGTCATTTGCTTGCTAAACAGCGAGAAGCAGTTGCTATTTCAGTGGTATGAGTGCGTTAGTAGGGCATTCCATCTGGACAGTTTTAATTAGGGATTTATCTCATCTCATCGCCAGCGCATCTTCTTAGATGGTCGTATTAGATTTTTTTACTAGCCTAACACCGTGTCACTAGTGCCACTACTCGGCAGATACCTCTATCTCTTACAAAAAATCTTAAATCCTCTTTATTTTCATCTTTATTCATTCAAACCTCTATTTTCAAAGTATTCTCTACGATAAGCGCAAATGTAGAAGTGTGGAGGCAATCCATATTCTCCGTTTAACCTGGATTGTCACTTGCAGGATGCAATTGCTATTTCAGTGCGTGCTGGCCACAAGTGTGTCAGTGGGGCGGGACGTCTCCGCGACAATTTCAGTTAGTGTTGCCACATCATCGTCACGCATCGGGCTTCCTTGCCTCTTTATTGGCCCAATTTCATCTTGCGTCATCCGTTAAAATTGAGTATTGACAATGTTGGAACTTAATCGAGCCACAACACCAACAGTTTATTTATTTTATTATTAGTAGTCTATATTATTATCCAATATAACTATTTGATATTATGGGATTACCGGTATGAAATTTTACTTCTTGTTTTCCTTGTTTGGCTACCTTAAAATCCTTTAAAAGAATCCTTATTCATTTCGATTTTTATTTTTGCCACGATTTTTATTCGTGATTCATGTTTTGCGGCTTAATCAGATTAACTTTCTTGGAGATTTGTTTGGATTATGGCTTTTATTATTATTCTATATTCTATATTATTCTCGTCACTTTTATAACTTTTCGGAGAAGCAAATTATTTTCGTATTATTTCATTAGCTACTGATTGGCTTTTCCTACTGCTTCGTCTAGACGCTTCAACTAATTTTGATAAGAAGGTTGATCTCAATCTAGAGTGGACTTTGGACGCTTAAAATTTTGATATTAAATTCTTTGTTCTTTGCTAGTTCTTTTGTTTTCTGTCTTTGTACTTTTTGATAAAGACCCCATATGTAAGTGTTGACCTTATAGTTGTAAATTGAATACATTTATATGTAAGGTATTTATAATATAGGACTGTGTTTTTAAGTAATTCCTGTTGCTTGAAATGGAATGATTATTATTATTATTATAGTGATATTATCTGTATCTGATTAGATACAATGTTGTGTAGTGCTATATCCTGCTCCGGCTGGCACACTACATGAACGTGCCACAGTTATGCAACGTTTCTGCAATTAACCTATCAAATTGCCATATCGCAATCATTGCAATAGTTGTCATAGGTCAGTACATTTGCATCGGCCGAGATTAGATTACAAATGAAAGTCGATAAGATACTTTTAATAATACTCTTTATCGTTTCACTTTCGATTGTTTTGTTTTGATATGTTCTGGTAATTTAAGTATTACAATGTCAGTAATGACTTAAAATTAATTTGGTTAAATAAATCTGAAACAATTATGTTAAGATTTTAAAACTGGTAATGATAACATGGGCTTCTGCCTTGTTTGCTGATAGAAAAACAGAAGTTTTGATAAAACGCAATTTCTTCAAAAGAACTAAACTGAAATGTCTTTCGGTTCGTTGAACTGTTTTATTTAGAAAGTCATTGTTAACTTTCAATTCATTACTGAGACTGAATTGATGAGTGTTTGGGCAGGTGTGTGCAAAAGACATTTGTCGTTCATGTCTATGAATACATTGCCGTATAGGATTAGTCATACGGCTGAAACCAAATTTGCTAAAAAGTACTGCATAAGAGCGTTGACCGTATGTCCCAAATACGACTTAGTATGGTGACCAATAACACTTTTGAGTATTGCTTTTCTACGGAGGTAAATGAATGACTGCCAATTTGTTTAATTGTTTGATGAAGGTGATTCTCACCTGTCATAATTCAGATAATTCGAATCATAGTAGTCAAAATGTAGTAGCGTATGTAGTCAAAATAATACAATGGTTTGTTTAAGTTATGCAGTTAATTAATTTATTCTGCTGCAATTGAATTGAATTAATTTTGTTTGGTTGGTCAATACAAAACTTTACCAAAAAATTATTCGTTACGATGAGTGGTCGTTTTATTTATTGAATAATATTCCTGAGTACACATTACTAGATATTAAGTTAGACGAGGGACATATTCTAGTTATTATAGGTATAGGTATGAAGTTTAGTTTAGTTTTAATGTATACAGATAAGTGGAATTATTAAATTAATAGTTTTTTCCTTTATTATTTCAACAAAGCTCGAAAATAAAACCGGGAAAATAAAATCTGCTGTTCCATGCGTTTTGTCGAGTGTCATTGACATTTTCGATTTCAGGGTTGGTCCCATAGTAAATTTGTTCATAATGTTGAGTACTATACACCCTTTTCGGGCGGTCACTTGCCGATGGGCCAGCCTGTATACGTTGATTTCTAAAAAATACTCATTAAGAGCTTCTGATTCCCTGCTTCAAAAATATACGAAAAATTTAGAAAAAAAAAGATGGTTAAAAGATACTTATAGCATTCACGAACGGCACTTGTTTTTTTTTTTTTAAATGTTGGTTCGAAAATCGTCTTTGTTCTTTGTACATAATGAGCAGTACAATGATATCCTAGAATATGTCCGTCGTCTAATAGATCACACAGTATTTTGCTGTCGTATGTTTCCAACTCTCCTTGTATCTATTTGTTTTTATTGAACTTGCTCTATTTGAATAGCAATAAATGATTGCGGCTGCCACATGACCTTATTTACTGCAGCACACATGCAAGGTTATCTCTGAGCCCTGCTGCTCTTCCATATCTATATTGATTTTACTTTGTATCCATAATAGACAAGAGTATAAATTACGAATTTTCTATTTATATACGACCAATGATATCGCCGTGTACCTGCATGAAGGCAGACGCGAAATGTAGAATGGTGTTTCAGTTACTGGTACTTTTTAATAAAAATCTATCAGAGCGCCTGTCTGATGCTACGCGTGACCAAAGTGCTGGCGTTTCTCTGGCGTAAAGGAAAAGTATTGCCATTCAGCGTGGTGTCGCCAGCATGCTGGGTACTCTGCCGACTAGTGGTGGACTTGAGCATTTCGATTATCATGGTATCTGGGTAATCCATTTTCGTTTTGTGTAGGAGGCTAGTTTCGTCAGTTTGTTTTAGTTTGTATGTAGTTATAATTCTAAGGCACTTGCTTTTTAATTTCGTTTATAATGTCTTTAGTGGTAGGTAGGACTCTTCTGCAGAGTCCGCCTGGGGGAGTATCACGAGTTTGCCAATTATTCAACCGACATGCAGCAGTGAGCTAATCTAACTGTGGTTTCGGTTGAAATTATTGGGCATAAGGAGATTGAACATGTATAATATCTTAGGGAGACTCATTGCCGCGCAGCTCTGTTATAGTTCAAAATTCTGTTTTGATCTGATTGATCTTATGATGGAGACGGAAAAGGGAACTCCTCAGTAACTAACAGTAGATTGATGGAGTTTGGACTCATTTTGATCAGGGTACAGTGCCACAAAATCATATTTAACGATTATTAAGCGTCAATTCGAGAGACCTGAGCTGAAATATGTTAATGATGCACCGGAACCGGTACTAAGGAACGGGTATCTCCAAACCACGTTAAAAAGTTGCATCTCGATGCGAGCTCCGGCCGTTTTGAGAAACGATCCTGAAGAGGCCATTATTTATTACAAAAGCGCATGATGATAATACGAACGTATATTTTAGTTTGCGTCGCTCGACTCGCTCGGAACACGCGATCTGTAAGCGACCGTGACTATTAGGGTTCAGCTGGAAAATAATAATTGTCTTTACGAAGATAGAAAGAATGTTCCCCTGGAAGTCTGTTATGTAATTAGATAACATAGACGGCAGACAGGGTTACTGGTAATCTGGTTGCCAGCAATGTCTCGTAGGCAGTTTCCCTACATACTTTCATTGACATACTCCTATCCACTCCGGTGCCCCTGCCCCGTTAAAGGGGCAGAAGTGAAAAATTGTTCCATCGACACCGGTAGCCTTTAATGGGGTGGATGGCACTGATCTAGTATCATGTACCGCAGTTGTGTAGATGGCACCGATCAAGTTTTATATGCCCCGGTATTGTTCCATGACTTTTAATAATTCGTATTTTATTTCTCTCAAAATAAAAACAAAAATGTTTTAATTATGGCTCCAAATGACAATAACATTACGCGGTTTCAAACGAGAAGGAATGGGAGGGCCAGGCCCAGTTGAAGTTTAGGAGCTGACATTTGCCCCAAAAAATTTCAAGGATAAATAAAACTTTCCTTACAAACTTTAAATTATTTTTTGTTGGATTGAAAAAAGTCGTAGAACAGAAGTTGTGAAGTAGAATGCTAGAAAGCTACGAGAATCTACGAGAGCTTGTAATTGTAACTTTTAAACTTTCGCGATTTAAAAACATAATTTAATGTTTGTTAATGTTGTCATGACTTACACATGCTAAAAAAACATTTTTCATTTACTTCGACGTTTCGACCATGTTAAAATAACCATGGTCACGAGCTCACTGAAGAACGCGGGTCGTCTCGGTGCGAAATGAGGGGGTTGAGATCTACATTTATTGTAGTCTTGAAAAAAACGTAGGGTTGTCACCACAGCACACAACACTGACTGTATCACCAGACTTCCCAGACTTCTCAGTTGCCACATTTCAAAATTGCATTTGTTCATTTGATTATTTTGAGGTCAGTCTATCTATAACTCTTATGTTATGTGTGTATCACCACGCTCTTGATAACTTATTTGGCAATCGATGCGGTCGTTTTCGGCGAAAGATACATTCGGTACCTACGTAGGTACCTGATTGTTTTTCGGTCACTCACCCTGCACCGCTCCTTTGTTATTTTATTATAACAGGTTGTTTAATTTCAAAATCTGGGACATCTCTGTCGTGCGCATCGATCGCAGCGCAGCGAAGAATCACCATTGTCCTGTAGATATATTTAAAAATATTCTTTGAAGTATTCTTAAAAGGAATTCGTTCGCTCGTATTATAAATCAACTGCAAGGACTACAGTACAACGATTTATTTCTAAGTCGGAGCAGTAATTCTAATTGAGAATACTCAATAGTTGCGGCGCGGCGAGGTGCCGCACGCTGCGGGAACTCGATGCAGTAACTTTCCGTCGGCAGCCGCAATTCCTCATGCGATAATTTGTTGTCGCGAGTTCGATGACCCTCTATTACTCCCTGAGCACTAGCCCTATTGAGATAAACGACTGCGTTTCATTCTGTAGGGATTCCATCTCAATTTGCATAATGATCGTCTCCGCCTCTGTGATTACGCCAATTAATACTTACCGCGTTTTTGCAGGCGGATAATAATGGAACTTTTAAACTTTCGCGATCTGGAAAAAAAAATAGTTTTTAGCGTTGTTAAGGTCCAACATTTCGCTCATAGCGCCATATTAAATTTTTCGTGGGTTTTTTTCAATTGCAACCTGATTACGGCTCAATTACTCATCGTGGGTTCGTGAAGATATATTAATCTATGTATTTATATTAAATTAGACCCAATATTTCTCAAGTAGTCAAGGTGAACCATAAGAGCGGATTTTGCGAAATTACACCCCTAAAAGGGGAAAGTGAACCCCCAAAGTTTTTATGAAAATAAAAACTTTTTTTATACTACGCCAATGCCACTAGGTTTGTAAGGAGGACAAAAAATTAAAAAACGTATTTCTCAGGATTTTTCAGCGGTGCGTGCGATAGAAAACCTAACCTGAGTTTGCTCGCTGGTTGCATCACGTGTGCAGTTAACGTAATATTATTTAACGTTTCGTGAGAACTGCAACAGTGTAATGTTGATTCGGAAAAGAGTTTCTCGAATGTCTGTGCTGCTATATTGAGGTGGTTTTTCTTTTTCAGCTATAACGATCGGTATTAGGGTGATCGGGCCGGCTCTAGGGTTCCTGCTGGGCGCGCTCTGCACCAGAGTCTACGTGGACCCGTTCAATGACCCAGGGTACGACTCGGCTGATCCACGATGGGTCGGCGCCTGGTGGCTGGGTAAGTTACCTCTTGTACTATTATAGGGTATACTACTTACAGATCCTGCTGAGAATAATATGCTCAACTAGAAATTGAGATTACAATTTATAACAAGTTCTCGTTTATTTCGGTCCTACGAAGTCTACGCTCGGTTACAGGTGATAATGCATAATGCACATTTGTAATTAACCTGTTCGCCAATAGCCTATTAGTTTCACAATATACCCAGTTTCACGCAGTTAATTGTTTGCACTAATTTGTCCATAATATTCTAAATAAGCAGCAAGGCTCAACAGCACAGAGTATTCATAGATTCAATTAAATAAAATAATTAAATTATCCATCTCTTCAACTTTTCATCGTGATTTACCTAGGCTGTTAGCGGGCCTCGCAGCCAGCCTGCGTCGATTGATCAGAATTATCAATTATCCAGTTTGATTTTCCACAATGCTTAGAAATATCAAATTCCAACTACATCTGATTTCTGAAATTCGGCATTCGGCCACAAAACTTTAGCCATTAGTTATTCTATTAATTTTTATTTATTTTATTTTTAAAATTAATATATGTTTATTTAATAATCATAGATATTATAACGGTATATGTATAGGGTTTTGCTCACTAGGCAAGCCTGTATCGAGGTACTCATTTAACACGCAATATATTATTTTTCATTCGAAAAGAAAGTATAAGACTTCAATGATTAGGAAGAGTCGGCAAATGGCATCAATCTCCATCTTACAGAGTAAACCGCTTCGGCTCAAGATGCCGACTATGGTGTGTGCAGTACGTGAGTAGGTGAGTTCCTATACGATCCCGGCATTCCATCGCGGAACGACCGCATACCGTTAGCGAAGGTTTGCGCGGATTCGCGCGCGAAACGCACGAAGAAAGCGCGCGTGTCCCGCCTGCAAAACAAACGCGTGCGCGTCAGATCGTCACCCTCAAATGCAAATCTCGCTATTATCATCCACTTAAAGTACACAATTGACCGATTTTCGTTTTTCGGGAAGTAAAAACAATAAGTCTATAGAAAACTGCTCCGGTCGTGCCGCGACTGACAATAAAGTAAATTCGCGAATACGCATTGAATCGTTTCTGCGTATTTCCTCATCGTAACAATGCTTTCAGTTTATGAATGAAGCTTTGAATTTTAATAACCTGATGGCATTATGTGAATATGCATTAAAAATTCCGCTTCCTTGTTTCTTTATTAATACTTTTATGACTAAGCTTACTTTATTACTTACTTACTTACTTACTTTATTTAAGCTTTGAACGAAACGCACGAAATAATTTACAATAAGCAAAATTATAGTATTTGCGTTTCTGTTTTATTATATACTTGACATTTGGCGGAATGTATTGAAATAAGAGAATTTCTCAACAAATAATGAGCGTCCAGAATGCTCGGCGACGTGTAATGATCATTGTCATTACAACTTCCCTCCTTGACTTCAATCGCGCCACAATTGCTGTAATTGATTCTCCGAAAGGGTGTGCGAGCCGATTTTATTGCATCGCTGAGATGTTGGCCTTTTACAATGTTTCTGTCGCTTCGCGTTGTATGCTACCGGTTGCCGGTTGAAAATGTATTGTTTCCAATAATAGTGAAGTTGTATCGGCGATGTTATCAGATAGGTGCAGAAGCGTCGTCGGGACGGATCGCTCGCATGCGTTGCAGTTTCAGTCTGCTTTCGATTTCTGTCGCGGCCGGTGTCGCCGATGTCGGGCGTCACGCTGCCGAGCACGCTCCTAGTTACATAACTCGTCTTACATCAGACCGCGTCATCGCAGCGAAAATAACGCTCTATCCGCGGCCGGTCACGGCCAAGGCTGCGCGCCTTGCTGCAGACAATTATGCCGCCGTCGGTGTCCGTAATGAGGATTTAGTGGGTGGACACGCGACCGCCGCCGTGCTCACTTTTACTTTTATACCGGTCCCGACCGGGTTGACCTTCGTCTTCTCTGTCCGACTCTGCACTATATAGAAGTTCACGGCGGAGCCCTATCCCGTCCTTGATCTATCATACCAAAATATGCAACGGTGTTTGAATGTCTGACTTTGGGTTCGTTGGGCTCCGTACATACAGTATGCAATCATAAAGTATGGCGTATAAGTCTGAGGTCCATACCTAAAGCGTCTAGCGAACGCCCTTGACTGATCGCCGACCGGGCGACCTTGTAAACGTGCAAACGTTGCGTAGTTTGGGCTCATCGGAAACGTTGCCATTTTACCTTAGCAATCTGTTTTCTTCGCCACGCTGAACCACCGAATGGTAAATAAACAATACGACATTGGCAACCTAAAAATAAATATCTGAATGACTCAAAACGACGCACAGGGGTAATTAATAACCCAACGTAGGCATTGCGTTATTATTATTATATGGTTCTCTTAGGATTTCCCTTGATCGATATATATCTATGTAGTTTAACAGAACATTTACATCCCACACATTATTGAGTAGGTTTTAACGTTAAAGTAACTTTTCTCAACATACCTACTGGGTTTGATTGTCCGCGATTCGTTCCGCTTCATGGTGCTACTCGGAGCATGAAATGCCTAATTCTTAATCCGCGGATATTTTTTTAAAGTAATTGCGAGTGGTCTGGTTGAGTCTAGACTAGCTTGCCCGCACGGCTTTGCTCGCCTAGGCTATACATGAAACACCCCATCAAACACTCTATACGGGTAGATTTTAGAAAAATCCAACGACATGCCTTTCTGTAAACTGTCTGTAGTGGCTTTCCGCTGCAATGTCGCGTCCAGTGCGTTGCTTTACTTTTATTTTGAATGCTCTTTACACAGACCGATTTTAATTGGCTTAGCATTAATTAATTTTAATACAGACTATACATTTTAATATTGTTTTCCCTTTTCCATCCATTTTGACCATTTTGCTCCTTTAGAATTGGAAAATTATTTTCGTTAAATCCGTTTTCTCACCTAGACAATTTGAGGAGTATTGGTTTCAAATTTCACGTCTCTATTTGGTCTGTGCGTTGATTCCTAGAAAAGAGCTTGTTCTTTTTTATAATTATATTATATTATATAGATTGGCGGGACACCGTCGCTTCGCCAGGCTGGTACCCAGGACGCGGTGATAATAGACATAATTATAATATGCCATAGAAGGTGTAGCTGATATCTTGGTCAAACAAAGGAGTAGATGTATGAGTCGGCCGCTGTTCTGTTTGCTCGTTAGCGATTTTTTGCGATGTCGATGATGTTTGTTTCCTCTGCATGTTTTTATGCTGTGTATGGATCTCATTAGGATCGACGAATGTTGGAGCCGTGCCCGTCGAATGAATGTGTTTGTACGCAATTTTACTACTCCCGTGATAATTTAATAAAATATTTAGGCACAGTTATGTATTTATCACACGTAACATGTTTGTCGAGAGTCAACAATGCGATGATATTCGTGAAAAAGTTTTTATTTGCTGCAATCTCTATGGAATTTTTCTCGAGGCTAATTTTTTTGCAATATTCTTGGCATCCTTCAATAAGTATTATTGCTGTGCATATTTTCTAAGCTGTTCGATTAGTGCACAGGTTTTTTTTTATAAGGATTTCTTTTAATTCTGTTCAAGGTTGCTTTGAATCCCAACCTTACCATACAAGTTAAAAACTCGACTAAAAACCCCAGAAATAATAATAATTAAATAAAAATATTACAAATTAAATAATAATAATAATAAATTTAATATAATTATAATAATTATATATTTATTTTAAGCTAGCTATATACGAAATGTACATTGACAACGCGCCGGCTACTTCTTTTTAGCTTATAAAATTATCTTTCAGCACGGCTTGCATTGATTTGCAATTATTAGTGAAAAAAAAAAAAATTAAAAAAAAACTATATTTTTTATTGATACATGTGTATTTTCCTCTGTTGCCCCCAGGAATGGTGTTCATAGCCGGTTTCATCGTCATCCTGTCGGTGCTGATGTTCTTCTTCCCAAAGCAGATCAAACCAGAGGCGATGCCGCCGCCTCCCAAGAAGAGCAAGGAAATGCGGGATCCGTTCTTTAAAGGTAACACCAACAGCGACATGTTTCTACTACAGAATCTCGTTTGAACAAATTCTTCCTTTTGTGTAAGTGAAGTACTATTACTATACTACTACTTTTGTTACTATTTGAGGCGTCAAATTGATGTAATCAGCTTGAAGAAAGAGAGGTTGAGACCAATCATCTTTTATAAATGGATTTTGCCATGATCATGATATGACATGACCGCCATGATAGAATCCATCACGTTGGTAAAAACGTCCCCCGGCTCTAGACTATGATCACTTGAAATCATCTTTGTTTTGTTTTATCAATAAATAACGCGTCATACTCAAAGAAGTACAAGTACAACAACACACAACACACGACACAACATACAAGTACAAGAACAACAACACAACATACAAGTACAACAACACACAACATACAAGTACAAGCTGCTCATACAAGTAGTTCCCTACTAGGGTTTGCTGTGTGAAGGATGCCATGGAACACACACAAAGACATCTGACACAATGACCTAGGGCAAATATTTAAAATAAATCATGAAACAAGTGTTCTGCCGGGAATCGATCCCGGGGCTACCTGCTCATAAGGCAGATGTGCTACTAAATAAGCCAGGAAAGTCGTCAAATTCGTCTTGGTCAAACAATTTGTGAGTGCGTGATCAAACTCTGCGTCGATCATTTTAGCTCGGCAGGCTGATTGATCAGTGATCACACTACATTTATTTCGCACCACGATATCCCCTTTTCCACCCGACTGCCCAAGAAGGATGGTAATGTTTTTGGGGTGTATGTAAGTCATGATGTAAGTATGAATATGTTTGTGTGTTCCTATATTACTACATTTCGCTAAAAGGCTTGACCGATTTTGACGTGTGAGTTCTCTTTGGATTTCTCTTTACGTCCGGAGTGACATACTTTTTACCACTAATTAATAAATGTATCATATGAATAGTGGGTTGTTGCTCCCGTTTCCCTGATATTTTTAACCCATTGTTAATGAACATTGTCTTATTAAACGATATAAATATATATAAAACCTATATAAATAAATAAATATTTGTCACAGTAAGTTTCTTCCACATTTCTTTCTCGTCTGCACAGATAACTTTAATCAACCGTGAATCACACTAATATTATAAATGCGAAAGTTTGTGTCTAAGTTTGTGAGTATGTAAGTGAGTGTGTTCCCGTTTAACTCTGTAACGGCTGAACGGATTTTAAAGAAATTTGGTATGGCGGTAGCTTACACTCTGGATTAACACATAGGTCATAGGTTTCATCCCGAAAAAAAAACAGTTTCTGTAGAATATCGGGTGAAGACGCAGGGCGCAGCTAGTATGTACATAAATACACGTTTACTTTCTTTCCTGGTCCCAACAAATATTTTTAAAGACTCATACAAAAACAAAAGTAAATATTATATTCCACTATATTCTTATTGTGAAAAGGTAAAATCAAGAGTTAATAACGATTATTCTGGAATTTTAAAATGTTTTTCATGTAAGTGTGTTGTGTCGTATCTCGCTCATTTATCTTGTTTACAGCACGTTGATGTCTTTGAATGTCGCGCTTCATATTTTCTCTATAATCTTTGTATAAATATTTTCCGATTCCGTAATATCTCTATTTTATAAATTGTTTGTTTATTTTGTAATATTTTTTCACTGTTGAATTTTTCAAGTTTTGAATAATGTTTGCCGTTAGTCAAGACGTACGAGGGATATTATGTTTGTTGTCATTCGGAATGGTCGGTCGTTTGGTTGACACATCACAAGATCTCCCACTACGCCACTTTGTCCAAGCCACTGGACCGTGTGTGCGGACTGCGCAGGAGGTCTTTGACTTCAAAGTGCTGGGATGGCATCTATAGGTGAACAATATAGAAAAAAATACTCAAGCGTACAGTTTACATCATCATCATCAACCAGAAGACGTCCACTGCTGAACAAAGACCTCCCCTTACAAAGGCTGGTGGCAAGTCACATATCCTACGCGTTTAAAGTATGAAACGCGTAGGATAGACACAACGCCAGAGACGAAATGTATGACTAAGAATCCAAGAGTTACATCCCTTGACGAGCCTCCTGGCTTGGTTTGTTTCGCGTCTGCTTTATAATCAGACCCCCTGCAGGGTTTCGATTTGGGGTTCGGGGCCTGGCAGTTGTTTGAGTGATTAATTTAAACAATATAAAGAGGTCTGCTCTTGTTTCTGGTTAGCTGTTTGGGTCTTTGTGTGCGCACCACGACGTCCTCGACAAAGGCAATATCCTAGTAGGGAAGCTAGAAGTGAGAAGCGTATAACAATTAAAACTTTTTGCTATAATTTGATTGGCAATAAGCCCCACTCCTCTCCATTCCAGATTTCTTCGCCACAATAAAGCGGCAGTTGACAAACGACATCCTGATGTGGCGCACGGCGAGCTCGGTCCTGCACCTGATGCCGATCAGCGGCGTCTACTCCTTCCTACCGAAGTACCTCGAGAAGCAGTTCCGGCTACCGACGCATGACGCCAACCTTGTCTCGGGTGAGGTACTAACCAACACCTTAGGATTACTGTTACAAGTAAGAAGTAAATATTCGCAGTATAAGAAACTCCGACAACTAGCTGAGGTGCGCGGGGTTTTTTATTTTATTTATTTGGGATAATAAACAGTGACATAGTATTACATTACATTAATACTATCACTTAATTGGCGAGGCATTTTTATAGACACTGTTTGTGCTAATGTATTGACTATAACCGACTGAGTCATTCCAAACTTGGCTTGGCTGACAATTTGAGTGAGTTGTATAGTTACGGACTCATGGCTTACCTGGTGTGCCTCGGATCGTGTGTTCTTTAGGCGACATTCATATTTTTTCTTTCACGACATATATTTTCCGCTTCAGGTCTGGGTGGTATCCTGGTGATGGGGCTGGGCATCATCACGGCGGGCGTGGTGATACTGAAGCTGGTGCCGACGGCGCGGCAGGTGGCCGCGTGGACGGCCGCCACCGCCGCCATCTACAGCGCAGGTAACACTCTCACCCAGCTCTACTGTACTCGGGACTAGCTAAATCTACCAACGGAAAACGCTCCCCTAGCTCATGTGACCAACGGGAGCCTGTTCCCGGATCGTTTTAAGTTCGGTACTGTCTGTCGCCGATTATTTGAAGTGTTCACCAAAGATGTGGAATTCGTAGCTATGGCAGCTCAGTAGGTAGCGCGTCTGTATCGCACGCCGCAGGACGTGGGTTCGAAACCCAAACATGAGTTTGAGAAAGCTCGAGGTGAAGGAAAACATTGTGAGGAAAAAATAGCACGTTAGTTGTACTTATTTGGCTGACTAGCAACTACCCTCAAGTTAAAAATTTTGGGCGCCTCACCTCGCTTGGGAGCTAGTTCCCGTTCCAGGCTAGGTGTGTTTACCATTCTCGAACACACTGTCACTTCAATGAGTGAGTCCGTGGTCAAAAAAAGCAATGGACGTATTTTGGCTGATGATGATGTGTTCCTCTACGGTTCTTCTAATGCAGAGTTCCATCGACTGCACCACTTCATGACCGTGCGGCATCCGTCGAAGCTAACTACACACAAATAAAACATTGTAAAAGGTCGAGAACCAGCACTAGCACGTACGACCAATGTACGGTAACGATAGAGTAGTCGTCAGCCCGACCCGAGTAAGACGAGCGTGTCCCGCAGGCATGGTGATCCTCATGTTCGTGAGCTGCCCCGAGGAGCGGTACCGGCTGCTGGGCGCGGCCGGGGGCTCCGCCACCGGCGTCATGGGGCGCGCAACCCGCCTCGACTGCAGCGACAACTGCTACTGCGACAACGCGCCCTTCAACCCTGTCTGTGGACAGGTGCGTCTCCTCTCCTCTACTCTACTCCTCTACACTGTCCCCTATACATTTCCGACTCGGGGACGATCGAAGTGACTTTGACCAAAGTAAAGTGAATGGACAGGCTCAAGTAAAATAATTATGAAGACTTTAACCTACAGCGCGCTGAGCGCAGTCGCAGCGTACGGAGCGTGCTGGCGGCGTTACCATCCTGAATGACAATGCCTATGCTTAAACAGTTTCGGTCAGGCGCCGGCTCGGCCGCTCGTTCGGTGCCGGACTAGGGACCCATTGTTTATTACAGTTGTTTATTTAAAGTTTCCGTTGCAGGATTCGTTCACGTACGTGTCCCCGTGCCAGGCGGGCTGCGAGGCGAGCCGCCAGCTCGACAACACCACGTGGCTGTACTACAACTGCTCCTGCATCGACGGGAACGAGCGGACGGGGGCGCGGGCGCTGGACACGTACGTATTCCTCGCGATCACACAGCCCATATATTTTTTCACCTCACACTTCCTAGATTATCATTCGAAATCTGAGTGCAAAAGTATATTTTATCCACTAGCGTGAAAAGATTTTTAAAATTCGACCCCCTCTATTCAATAATTTTCAATACCGCCAGTTCCCTGAAAATGCATTAATACTTTTACTATGTAAACTGACGTGGTTTTGATACATTTTGTTTTAATAAAACGGGAATACTCACGTTAAATTGAGTCGGTTATTCCGACTATAGTTTCGATCACATTCGGTGACCTTTATCAAGGAATGCTCAGCGAGACACGCGCGCGACTTCGTCTTGCCTTGCACTCACTTGCACTTGTCAGTGCAAGGCAAGACGAAGTCGCGCGCGTGTCTCGCTGAGCATTCCTTGATAAAGGTCACCGAATGTGATCGAAACTATAGTCGGAATAACCGACTCAATTTAACGTGAGTATTCCCGTTTTATTAAAACAAAATGCATTAATACTTATTTCATGTCAGTGCATCAACCTCAAGTGACGACTGCATTTTCTTTGCTCTACTGAGGTGAAAAGTTGTGTGTGTTCCCAGAAAAGTTATTTTGCGTTTTATACCCTTGAAACCCTCGCTACGCTCAGGATACGCTATATTTGAACAATCCTCTCAATTTTGTTTTTTTTTATATTTGGTTCAATCCTAGAGTCCATCGCTTGCTCAGGTTTCAATACAAATACTCGCGCCAGAAAACGCCCTTGCAGCGTTGCATAACAAGTAACTATTTCCCCAAAAAGGACAGAACGGTTCTTATGGATTTTTAGTTCAGACGTATGTTACAAAAAAGTTTAATACGCCATACTGGGGTTTTAACCTTATTTTGTACGTTCGTAACTCTGATTGTGATAGTATGCCATCAGCAGGTTGCCTGGAAAAACTGATAAGGCCGCCAGTCGTTACATGACATTCAAGTAAATTTTTGACTTATGCATATGACTTCTGGTGTGAACAATAAAGAGTGTTTATCTATCTATCCCGCTCGCACCAATCACTATCACAATCAAGGGCTTCCATGTTTAGAAGGCCGGTTCTCCGGGCAGTTGTATAATAGAGTATATGTGTCCAGTATCGAGCGCTACTCGCTGCACAACACGTCGGCAGCGCTGCTGGCGGGCGAGGCGGGCTTCGCGGTGTCGGGCGAGTGCGGGGGCGAGTGCACACAGATATACATATTCATCGCCATCTTCGCGGCGATCATGTTCGTGCACTCGAGCGGGGAAGTAGGCGCCGTCTTGCTCATCATACGGTGCACGGATAAGCACGGTGAGTCACAAACACATCCATACTCGGTGGGTACAGTGATACAGTATCATCGCTCGTACAATTCCCTGAAGATGCTCTCAGTTAAAATATAATTTACCTTACATAGTGAAAATGATTTTGACAAATTTTGCTCTGCTAGCATTATATATAATTATATCAGTAGGTTTGGATTACACTAATCATAAGAACATGTTTACGAAACTTCAACATAATGCGTGTCTCCACATGCACAGATCTATTTATATGGGCCGGTGTCTACACTCGGCCCTAATCTGATATTTGTGAACAGGATTTATAGATATAAATATCATTAGAGTAAATTAAACAATTTACTACGACTTTAGATTGCTTCTATCACTCTTGTGAACGTCGTGTCTAGCTATCACCATTACTTTGAGCTCTTTTTGCAAATTATTTGGAAAAAAAAAACATGTCGCCGCTCTGTATTATTTTTCAAAACATGCAGTTTTGGAAAATAATATTGGAAAATAATAATTGGGTTCTCTCGAAATGAATCAATAAATGAATATGCAATATTGGTGCATTATTATTTACTAACTGTTACCGGCGACTTTGTTCGTGTGGGCTTATAAAAAAAAGTAGCCTATGTCCGTCTCCGACCCTATATCTAAGAAAAAATTCTGGTCGATCCGATCAGCCCTTTAACCGTGACAGTTCACTTTCGCATTTATAACTTTAAAAAAATTTACATTGGTTAACATTATGTATGAAACTTAAACAGAAAAAAAAAATATTAACTGCTAAAATGTGTTAAGGGCGTTGACCAAAACAAAGCGGCGATTCACTTAGCCATATATTTTGTGCACTTCTTCATAGTCTTTGTAAATATTTTGTCGTTCCCTCTCGCTTTACCTCCAAAGACCGTCGGTTAATGTGTCGCCTGTTTCGTGATTCCAGACAAAGCCATGGCGATGGGAGTAATCCAGTTCGCCATCGGCGTGTTCGGCAACGTGCCCTGCCCCATCGTGTTCGGCGCCGCCGTGGACGCCGCGTGCCGCCTGCGGGACGCCGCCTGCGGCGCGCTCGGCGGCTGCGCCTCCTACGACAGCGACAGCTTCCGGCACTTGTACCTGGGTACGGCCACCACTCGCCACTCGCCACTCGCGGACCTCCCTCTACCAATTATAATTACCTTCATTGTTATGGACGGTTTATTTTGGTGACGAGACGAACAAGTCGCTCCCCTGATATTAAGCTTCACGCTTGCCCTACCACTACCAAACGGCAAACATAAATTAAACAATGTCGCAGATGGAATCTCATTCCACATTTCCTTTACTATCTTGCACCGCGTTGCTCGGTACTACTTGGATTGTCCGCACGGCTTCGCTCGTAGACGCTACAGTGAATGAAACACCATTTCTCCTGTCTAGAGGTTGATTTTCGAAAAATCCTGAGACATGCCTTTCTTTATGGTTCACGCTTATTACACAAACTAAATTTCATTGGCGTATTACTTCCATACAAATTTCAGGGGGTCCATTTTACCCCTAAGGTGGAATATCGCAAAACCCGTTCCTATTGTTTACCTAGAATTTAGTCACACCATTTGAGGACGTTCATTACTAATGGACCACCCAGACCATACACCTGGGTGGTCGGTCGGGAAAACTTGTCCTTAGCAGACCACCAGCTCACCTGAGTGGTCGGTTGAGAAAACTAGTATTAAAACTATATTTTAGTATAGGGTTCAAATTTCACGTCTCTGAAATAAGCGGTTTGGTCTATGCGTCGATTCCTAGAAATGGGCCTGATTTCTTATATGTATGTGTATTGTGCGCGCAGGGCTGTCGGCGGGGCTGATGTTCCTGGCGTTCATAATGGACTTGCTGGTGTGGCGGCTCGCGGGCCGCATCGACATGAACCCGCGCGACGCGCCGCCCGACGCCGCGCGCCTCGCCGCGTCCGACACGCAGCTCTGACGCGCGCGCACTGCGGCCGCGGCGCCGGCGGACCCTACACCGGCCACCGGTGTAGGGTGCACAGGTTCTCCCTCTACTCATTTCGACCATACCTATAGACTGACATTGTAACCTCCATCTTACGATACTCACGACGTCGGCGCGTCCCTGGAGTCGGTGCATGTGTGCGTGTGTACGATGAAGTGGTCTCGTTAGAGGCGCTCGGACTCCATGACTTGCATACTCTGTGTATGCAGCGAACGGTGCTCGATGAACGAAGTGTTTCGTTCATTCTTCACAATTTTAGAATTGACCGCAATCGACGCGTGATGCGAGCTCGCTCTTAGTCTCGATTGATATTCCGCAATATTGTATGTAATGTATTCCTGGAGAATGTTAATCAAAGAAATATCCTATTCGGCCGCGACGATGTTTCAAAGAATGAAGCGAAATTTACGTTTCAAAAAGAAATAACGTAAAATTATTCGTTCTTCGATAAATCGTCAGAGATCGATTTTAAAGTAAAATAGTTTGGATTCGAGGTTATTAAATGTTCGTATCGCTTGAGAAACCAAAGAAGCGATTTTGTTGTGCAATATAACGCCGCATATCGAAGTGAACGGAATATCGATTATATTTAATTTTTACATCACGTTATTTTTTAAATATTGGTATATTTTATTTGTCTCTTGTTTTGAAGGGCACTGCGTTAATTATACATATTATATTTATCACAGCAAAATCATCGATTAATTATTTTATTTTTACAAGTTTTTTTTTTTTTACTCTGCGGATGTGACAAAATCATGTGAACTTATTTTTAAACTTGCATTTTGTATTTATAACTACATTAATATGTCTGTGTGCATTTTACGCTAGACTAACTATAATTTTGTGCTCAATTTTCTGAACATATAGTCGTTTTATCGTGCATAATACAACAATGTATTTCATAAAATACTAGTAATAGTTAATGAAGTATAATTATAGTAGATTTCATTGCTAGTGTATTAAAATTAAATATTTTAATGAATCGAATCATTGTCTAGCATATATTCAATAAGCTATTGTCTGAAGTTATTTTACTTACTCGCGGCACGATATTTGTAAGACATTGTGATACATCACTGTAAGGATGCTGGTGTACGTCACTTGCCCGTGGGACTGAGTTTATTAATAAGGCCCAAGATCACGCTACAAACGTAAACATTAGTATGTGATAGACACAGTCACAGTCACATAATATAGTGAAAGTACTCCTAATTTTTAAATCGAGGTGGGATAGGTCTATATCGGTTGAAGGTTAAGCTAAAACTCACAAACGGCAAGATCACAGATCACTCTAGATACCGCATTACGAGATTCGTTGTTCCTAAAAAAAGTCACCAAAGCTAGAGGCGCGGCGCGAGTCGCGGGGAGCGCGACCGAGCGTTCTCATTACGCCTACTTGCGCCTAACAATCAACCAATCAGAGTTAATGCTTATAAGGGTATTTAGACTGAAGCGTGTTGCGCTTTGAGCGTCCTGAATGCAGAATCTAGGGTGTGATCTGTGGCTTAGTCCACGCTAAGAGAAATGGTGGGGGACGTTTAGCATTTGGATTCCCAACGTCCCGATTGACTTTCTTCGAGCACATTTCATCTAAAGGCTAGTCGAAAAGTGTAAACAAAAATGGCGGATGTGTAACCCACAAGACTCTATTGCTGCCAATAGTTCAGTGTTTTTTGTAACTCTAGGCCGAGTTAGGCCGATCTCGCGAAGATCGTTCCGCGTTCTCCTTTATATGTTATTTGTAACACAGCATCACAGCGTTGCATATTACATTGCGAATTACATGGCTAGTGATTAGACGTTTATTTAGTTATTAGAATTACAATTATTAAATAAATAATGTAAATATATGTTATAATACGATAGAATCACAATTCTTTTAGTTCGATAGTTCGATTTTAGCATAATAAATATATGTATTTTAAATGTTTTATCCGACTAGTTGATTTATTGTTGTTTTTTAAAATTTAGTTAATTAAGTTAAAATATTAATGCTAATTGAATATTACATTAAGTAATTTAAATTGGACTGCGGTAAATAGTCAGTTGATTTTTTTTCAAACAAAAAAGGTGTAAAAAGGTAAAATGTATTAACATATTGATCATATTGTGCCTAGATATCGCAAAAAATATAAAGAATATAGAAAGAAAAGAATCTTACGAAAGATTCTGATAGTTTAATTTAGTACACTAAATGTTATTCATAAAGAGTCACTCTTATCTCAGAAATTATACTATGTATTTGAATCATCTATCAGTCCGCCGCGCCGTGTTTTTGTATAGAGCTCGGCAAACATGTTGAAAAACAAGCGGCGTAGTAGTTGGCACAGGGATCGTTGTCGCACGTACACGTACGCTCCCGGCGCAACCTACGCTCCGTTATACACGCCTAAACAGACGCAGGTGACGTCATTTTTCTACGCTGTAGACACCTAAAACAGACGCAGGTGACGTCATTTTTCTACGCTGTAGACACCTAAAACAGACGCAGGTGACGTCATTTTTCTACGCTATAGACACCTAAAACAGTCGCAGGTGACGTCATTTTTCTACGCTATAGACACCTAAAACAGACGCAGGTGACGTCATTTTTCTACGCTATAGACACCTAAAACAGACGCAGGTGACGTAATTTTTCTACGCTATAGACACCTAAAACAGACGCAGGTGACGTCATTTTCTACGCTATAGACACCTAAAACAGACGCAGGTGACGTCTTTTTTCTAAGCTATAAACACCTAAAACAGACGCAGGTGACGTCTTTTTTCTAAGCTATAGACACCTAAAACAGACGCAGGTGACGTCATGTTTCTAAGCTATAGACACCTAACACAGACGCAGGTGACGTCATTTTTCTAAGCTATAAACACCTAACACAGACGCAGGTGACGTCATTTTTCTAAGCTATAAACACCTAACACAGACGCAGGTGACGTCATTTTTCTACGCCATAGACTCCTACACCAAGACCGGAACGTATTCGTGAATTGTGATAATGCAAAATGTAAAAAGTGACTGTATGCCGTAGTCCCATTTTAAATGTAATAACTTCGGAAGGCTGGGCCAAGTGTAAAGAAATGTAGAAAATTAGTTAATATCAGCATCTGAAGATAAATAATTTAAGAATCTATTGGTGGTATTTCAACTATTCACGTGTTTAACAATTTCTACTAGATCTGTGATGCTTTATATCTTTGGATATTTTTCTTTTTATTACATTAATGTTTGTGGTATATATTTCACAAGATATTTTATATATTATAATACATCTTTTTATTCTAGCCTTATTCATTAAAGTGCTATGTACTTGTACTGAAATAAAATTTTATTTTTGTAAATATAACAAAAAGTATACAATTATATTATATTACTCTCAAACTGTGTGTGTATGGACTAAAATATAGCAGACTGATTTAGGTAATACTATACATTAACCCACAATAATGATATTAAATACCATAATTACTTGTTCAGTGAACTGTACCAACACTGTAATTTGGAATGAGAGGCCTGTTCCTCGAAACAAGATCCTACTGTCTACATACATATTTTATGTATTTATTGTTGTTCTGGACGGTGCTCGATAGTAACTATACTCGGCTCACTCTAAATACATAGAGTAGGTTATACGTGTGTTGGGCGAAAAAAGGCCAAATCACTAAAAAAAAAAATATTACAGAGTACATTTAACGTCATAAATAGTACATTATTATAGACAGTACAATAATATTACATTTAATTCTAAATAATACTTAAATCATAATAAAATCCACATTAAAAACAACGAAAATAATTTTAAAATGATACTTTTATACAAAAGTGGTTCCTTATTTGCTTAATTATGGTGCATTATTAATTATTGTGCAATTCTTCTTTAAATATTATATAAATAACAATAATAGCATAATAAGTTGTTTATATAAATTAGCTTTTCTTATAAATAATTAACTATATAGAATGAAATTTATATTCAATTTATCACAATTTTCGTACGTTTACGTGAAAATATTAAATAAAATATTAAAGTAGTTCTGTTAATGTATTAGTGGTAGCTAAATTTTGTTGAATTTATTCGTATATATAAAAGTTATTTATGTTAATATTTTGGCGTAGTGACACAAATCTACTAGTCTACATATAAGTAAGAAAAAATACCTCTGGAGTTAGACATAAAGTAACATTTCATTGTTAAAATATTCTTTAGATATCACGAAAAAAATGTTTGTTATAATGTAATCAATAATCGTATAAATAAGACCGATATCTATGTTATTTTGGTTATGACTCATGTATTCACATTTTTGTGACGCGTAGAAAAATCATCACAATTCTAAATAATGAAAACCAAAAAATATATTATTATAATATTACTAGATATGGTACATTTTCGTATGTCACAGAACAGCGTAGGACCTACACTGTTCTGTGACATACGAAAATGTACCTACACTGTACCCACAGCGTAGGTACATTTTCGTATGTCACATTAGACTTTAGATAAACTAAGGTCAGTCCGTTGATTCCTGCGTGTATCGACTTGGGAGCTAATTCTGATTTAATCGATACAATGTCTATGACTAACATATTTTCTTTCCTTACTCTTAATAAGTATGAAAAATAAACCTATAACTATGAGGAAATAGCATATTTTTTTAAGAATGTTTCCAATGACACCGATTCTGTTGTATCATTTTCTAAACTAAACCAAATTTGACAGCTCTAAAACTGTTACCATCCGTATCCCACACATTGAAATAAAAAGAGTTACATTAATGTTCGTCCTGTTAGCAGGGGCGTAGCTACCGCCGTGTCAGGCGTATCAATGATGTGGGGCCCCCGGGCTACATACCCTGATCGTTGTTCCTTTTGTGACAAAAAATTGCCCTTCATTTGGGC
Organism: Apocheima hispidaria; assembly: GCA_947579745.1. Classification (NCBI taxonomy): domain Eukaryota; kingdom Metazoa; phylum Arthropoda; class Insecta; order Lepidoptera; family Geometridae; genus Apocheima; species Apocheima hispidaria. Next base: position 1,277,733 of record OX388145.1, read on the forward strand.
CCCCGACAAATTTTGAGACAGGGCCCGTGTAAGGCAAGCTATTCCACTGCCTGTCAGATTAGTAACGTTTAGTGAGTGGTACAACAGAATGTAAGGCATATTTTTTATGAGCATTATAAGAATACGTAGTAGGTCAGCGCGTTTCTATCTTTGGCTGCGCACGGCTCGTAGATCACTCGTGGTAATTAATACTCGTCAAAAATATACCAAAAAAGAAATAACGAATTTAAAAAAAAAAAAACGATTTTGTCTGTGGAAGTATCTGTGGCATTCGGTATTCGGCATTCGGCAATCTGTGGCATTCGGTATTTTAGAAGTATTTTTAGCTTAAAACATAAACCGTCTTAGTTAAAACTTTTTTTAACGTAGCCAAACAGCCACACACGCATTAAAAATATATATTTAAAGAGGACTCCAGATATACGAAGAAAGATCGAAACTATTTCTAAATATGGTCAAACAAATTCTCGTGCGGTCAAAAAAATGTTTGTCATAGAAATGTTATTGCTTAAGTCAGAATTGTCCGCTCCATCATTTTATTTACGCATTTTACACTAATATTATCACTTTAACAATAAGTACCTAGGTACAGTTTAGGTTTGTTATTGTGACTTCGTCAGCTCACATTTTTTAATAATTTGTAAATAAAAAATATTGAGATGTAAAACCACTGGTAAGGTTTTATTTTACCCTCGATACCTATCCTGAAATGTTTTTCAAAAGGCATTGTTTCATGAACGTGTTCTTTTAACTCGTTAGTTGCCGTAGGAAGACTCTGTCTGTGGTTATAATTATTTGAATAAATTATTTAATACAAGTGTTAAAAACCACCAATCACACCAATCCTCAGATTAGTCATGAACAGCTTACATACATTTTTGTTGGAGTTTTGGCGGGAACGTCAAGAAGTCATGTCGCGTCATTATATTATTTTCCAAAATTTGTGTTATTTCGAGTGTCGATGTGTAAAAATGGTGGATTTTTATTCATTAAGTGTTCGTGACGTCGCATGAGTGTTGGTGAATAGTATAATGTTGTGAAACGTGACTTTTCGTGTTGTTTCCAAAACTCCATAGAAACCTTTAGTAAAGTCTCCACCACTTTACTGGGGTATGACTTGGACTTAACATGACTTACTTTGCTTGACTTAGACTATGACTGAGACTTGTTTCAATCGTGAAATACTTTACTTTAAATATTACAAAACTTGACACTGGCTAAATACACAACGTGTGAAGCCAAAATTTAAGAGGAAAATACATTTTTGTTCGAAACATCAGTTTTAACTTTTTTTTCTTTTTTTTTTTTGGCATGTTATGTTTGTTTATTATATAAATGGTTTTAACTTATGTTTCAATCGCATTTATTTGAGCGAACCCTGTGATTTTCTTGCATACAGTGAAAAACCCATAAGGCTCCTGCCGAGACAACTTCGGTCAGTATTCGAAAACGTAAATAACTTTTCTAAAATGATGATGAACATATATTATATAAATGTATATATATATTATATCTGTCGTCAAAGCGGGATTGGATCCGTTTTTTGGAGACAGCCATTAACGAGAATATTCCAGTCAAAGCGTGGATATTGGACACTTAACGCATGACATTAATACATTTTGGGTTTAAAAAAGCTCTTTATGAATGGGTTACTGTGAACCGAGCGCACATCGTAAATGTGTTATTAAAAAACTGTTTATAAATATACCTACCCTATTCCAATAGAAGTGGTATTGAAAGGCCAAGATATCTTATTAAGTAATTATGTAGGTACCTTTACAATTTTGGTACTATTCATTTCTAGAACTCGAATCACGTAGGCGAATGATGCTTGGTTGCCAAAAAATAAGTAGGTACTTTAGTAACTATACACAAGATATTTTCAAGCTCAAAGGAGACGCACTCGTTTGAAATAAAGTAAAAATTTAAATGTTCGTACCTATCTGAACTTTTTGTACACCATTGTTTAGCTGTCGTGCTCGCAAGTACGTTATCGATTTAATCGATTTGTCGGTTGGATTAAGTACCTACATACTAACTAAGATTACTAAGATGGTAGGTATGACACTGTGACCTCTGTTTGACGATATTGCTATTAACTAAGTATTAGATCGGTCATAATATTACCTACGACAATCACACTAATATTATAAATGCGAAAGTTTGTAAGTATGTAAGTGGGTTTGGTCCCGGTCACCTCTGTAACGGCTTAACGGATTTGAATGAAATTTGTTATGGAGGTAGCGTATTCCCTGGATCAACACATAGGCTACTTTTTATCCCGGAAAAATATTCGGTTTCTGTAGAATAGCGGGCGAAGCCGCGGTTAACAGATAGTTAGATATATATCTATATTAAATACCGGGTAAGGATAACTTGTTTTGTAGCTAGGCTGTATACAGGGTTATTGGTAATTATCGAACAGCCTCTCGCAGGCAGCTTCCTAGCATCCTAAGTCTATTTATCTGTGTAAGTACTTAATAGCTTTTGTAGGTACTATGACTTTTATAAAACTTTATACATTCACTGAAATATACAGGTTCATAGGGAAATGGTATTATAATAAGCCCAAAGGGACTAATAGTACTCATGAATATTAACATCTTTTTTTTTTCCTTAGTGGTAGGGCTCTTCTGCAGAGTCCGCCTGGGGAAGTACCACACCTTTGCCAGTTATTTAACCGCCAAGCGGTTGTGTGCAAACATTACTGTGTTCCGGATTGAGGGACAATGTTTCCAGCGTAACTACTGGGCATAAAGATATTTAACATCTGATATCTCAGGGTGACGAGCGCATTGCATTGCCACACTTGGCTTTGAGCTGTTGAAGTTCATAACTCTGGGTGATGGCACTGAATTGTCATGGGCAAGCGTGACGCTTAACATCAGGTGAGCGAATGGCACGACGCGTCACAATTTTCCATTAAAAAAAATACTATTGGAACAAACCTGAAATCGAGAAAAAAATACTTCGGCTTAGCATACCCTTTTCTAATAACCCTGTATTTTAAGTTTGTATGCATATTTTTCCTTGATTTTTTTGTTGCAAGTCAGCTCCTAAGCTTCACCCAGCCCCGACCACCGTCTAAAGGACACCGTCCACTATTTCATCTTTGGTAATGGTTTTTGAATCTCTCGTATGAGAATTTTCGTACGAGCGATTCAAAAATAGCACGCCGTCAACTATTTTTGCTTACAATTCTAAAATTGACCTTATGCCGCATGCTATAACTCGGTTTTTCATCCGCAGCGCTAGTCTGGCGCGGATTAGAATAGTGGACGGAGATCTTAAATTTGAAAGCACGTATTGGTATTGTCATTTAGTGCCTAGTAAAAAAAATATATTAGTCTTATTTATAAGGAGAATTCTGTGCGTATTTTTTTTGTTTTAATCGTTTCGATTATGCCACGACGCTTCTCTTTTTGCAGACTCTACGTTTGATGTAGCGAATCTGCCAGCGACAGGTTGTTATCTAATTGCCAATAACCCTGTAACACAGCGTATTAAATCAAATAATTAATTACTCGAATCAATATTACAAAATATTGTAGCTTGAAGTGCATTATAATATTATACCTATAGGGTCGTGCAGCACTTACTTACCCAGGGACATTGAGATCTTCTTGTCTAGGTTACGTCTAACGTTAACAGTTTTATCTATAGTACCTTCATTATCATATTATTTATTATTGTAGGAATAGTAGATATAATTACTAGGTATCGATTTGTAAGATGGCTATAGATACATAAATCTTTGGAGTAACCTATCGCTGCGGACTGCAAGTTGACCTCTAAAGACGAGATTCTTACTTAGATACTGAATATCCAACGATAGGTTTCTACCTTCAATGTGGCGCTTTGAATTCTGCTCCGCTGCAGTCTGTTTACAGCTCATTTAAACTTTAACCGAATTTTCGCCAAAAAGTGCGAAATAATAAATTTTGTACATCGGTATACACGGCGTACATACCTACCTAAGTGGCACTGGCCTGCTCAAAATCTGGACCGCCGGTGAGTTTACTAGTTTTTGAAAGAGCTAGTGGTTTACTGGTCCGATAGCTTTTCATGATACAAGGCCACTTGACTATTTGCAGAATATATAGGTTAGGGGAAGGTCACCCGATGCACATTGTCGGGATTGCTCCCTACTACCAAATTCTTTCAAAGTCCAAAGTTTTTGTTTCAACCAACACAGCCTCCCTTGGTTAATACCAAGGGTGGCTGTCTGTCTTCCAGTAATCTGGAATAAAGACTAGACTGAAACACTTTGGTGGTCGGGCGCAATCCCGATAGCAAGTGGCCTTAATTGTATCATAAAAAGCTAACCACCATCACCACCAAACCATCATACCATCGAACCTGCGTAAACCATTAGCTCTTTCAAAAAGTAGTAAGCTCGCCCGCGGCCCACATTTTAAGCGGACTAGTTGTCACCTACGCTATCGTTGAAGCTAGAAGCTGTCCCATATCGGTAGAAATACCGGAAAATCGGTTTGTTCGAGACCCTGCAGCGGGCCGGCAATCTTCCGTATGCATAATTGCATAGGGCAGCCAAAGTATCAAATCCTACACTGAGTTCACTTAGCGTATCACTTCACTTAGTTTTTTCCTTATTGTACTGAGGGTTTACTAAAAGTTCTAACGGATAAAAAAACGGATGTAAAAAACGGCTACCAGCAAAGTGCAGATTTAGGGAAAAAACGTGGTCGATGGAAACGTTTTAAGTTGTCGAGTTCCGTATATACAGTCAAGAAAGGCCAAATGAGGAACAACAGTTTTACACGGCTACAGACGTTAGAACGAAAAAAAAAACTAAATTTACTTTTTGTAGCCTATTTTATGACATTCAGTTAAGTCACATACAACAGTCATAAAGACGAATATCTAACTTCTAACGATGCCTTGCACTCAATCTGTCTTATCAAACCGTTTGAAAGCTCGCTCCTCTAATTCAGCTAGCTCGTTCGCGCTTTTTTTTCCAACATTTATCAATGTAAACATTATTAATACTGAGTTAATTTTCCGCTCAGTAATTTTTATAGTAAAAACCCATGAAAAAGTGCAAAATAGATGGCTGAATTAGGGGACAGAGCCCAGGTCACGGCAAAGGAAAACCATACCTACATACAAACACCTTACATCCCTATATCTTCAACCAAAAACATTGCTCCTCCTGTGGCAGTCTACCAAAAAAGTAGAATGCAGGTCTCTGAATTTATAAGCCGATGCAAGGAACTCTAAAATGGGTGACAATTCTGATTTCTCGGTGTTGTCGCCAACAATCCAGAATGATGGGGCAGATTGAACCATGACTCGGGCATCGTATAAAACGAACCAACGCGGAGATTCGGTCGCAATAAAACAACACCACAGCTTGAATTCGTCTGCAAAATGTTCCGAATGGTGTTTCTTCTGACTGCTCTGATCGTGGCTTGCTCCGCTGCACCAGGTAAATACTATAAAATATCACTCATTCTAAAACATTTTTCAAAAACTAATGTAGATACTTGCAACAAATTAGATTTGCCTTACGCTTAGGGCCTGCCCTTCCTATTCGATCACCCATTCTACCACCTCTATTAAGGTTTTTCCACGGTTTTTCTAAGGGTGTGGCCATGTGTAGACACCCTAACGAAATTGATAATCGTAGTGCCCTTTTATTATCATTTATTTCACTTCTATAGCATAAAAATAAAACATGACCAGGGGGCTTATCCTCTAACTTTGAAACGTTCGTGATTCTGATTGCGAGAGCATGCCATCCCGCTCGTACTAACTTAGTCGCACTATTCGCGGTCCCGCTCGCGCAATATCACTATCGCATTCAGAGTTACGGGTTAAGTCCACTGTTCCTGCGCTTTTTCGAGTGTTGACAAGGCACATCCTTTACATACAATATAAACTCTATTATATATCAAAAATGTGTTGCACTATTTATAGAATTTTTACAATAATATTAGGTCATTATATAATTAGTTATTACAGGGCACAGTGCCTGTATTAACCAAGCTAAAGACATGCAAACTAAAACAAACTACTTACCCTGTATAAAGCGAACAGTTGGATAGCCCAAAGACCATTAATTCATGTCTAAAGATAATCAAAATGCTCAAGCTTACTACCTCGCTGAATGGAAATAAGTACTTATGCTTTGCGCCAGATAAACGTCATAAACTTGCATTTGTTCCGTGTAGGCGAGCGAGGTCGTCGCTACTACCACGACGTGGGTCTCGGGGGGTACGGCGCTGGCGGCGGCGGCGCAGGGTACGGAGCGTACGGGCCTGGACACGGCGGGCTCGGGTACGGGGTCCACACGGGGCCCGTCGCCTCGCAGTCCTTCTCCAAGTCATCTGCGAGCTCCAGCTCCATATCCAGTGGCGGGACCTTTGGACGCTAATAAGAAACCATGAGGTATGTATATGTATACTTTCTGACACGTTTTGGTCTGAGTGGGTAAATGAGGGGTCGGCGCATGCGCATTGCGCAGTCTACGTGATGCCCGTTGTCTTTCTCCTAGTCTTCGGTTTGCTCAAGTTCTATATCCAGCGGAACCTGGAATCTTTGGGAAGTAATAAGAAACTAGAAGGTATATGAAAGATTCTTTAAGATTCTCAGTATTATTCGTCCATGCCATGGTATTTCACCTACCTTTACCTTACCTATTCACCTAGCTTATATACAATATTATAGGCAAAGACATAAAGGGGTAGACACCTAATCAGCAAATCAAACTATCCTGAAAGAAAGCACACCAGTATTGACGTACCTGTCAAATCAAATTAAGAGCTCCAATAAGGAGAATTCTGTGATTATAGGTAATAATATATTTTTGGTAACTTTTAACGCCATAATACTCGTTTGTTCTTATCTATAATACCTATTTATATCTACTAGTAAAACAACACTCGCAACTATTCATTTCCCCCACTGAAAAATAACAGACAATCAAGGAATTTGGTCAAGGCCCACAGAAAATAAGTTTTTTATGGTTCGGTAGCAAACTAAGGAACCTTTAGTTTTGCCGTGTCTATTTATCTGTCTGTCCGTCTGTATGTAACGGACCTATTATTCAGATACCTTATAAATTACTGCACTGATAGTTGGCGCATGTAGGTAAGATAAACTTTAATTTTTTTATAGGGACAATATTAAAAAGGTGTCTTTTTCTTTTGCTACAGCCTGTATGTTTCATGTGTCATCAGGCTTTTTCCACCGCCAATGATGTAGCCGCCGCAGCTGTACTCGAACTGAGGGGTCTTGCGCGTGACAATGGTAAATACCTGATGGTATGGGTCTTGGGACCTGGAAGTTGTCACACCCTTGTGTGGGACGCGACTTGCGTTAACACTTTGTCTTTCACATCTTTCATCTCATTCAGCGGACCAGCAGAAGCGGCGCAAATAATTATGTGTTAACATATTAGAGCCGTTTTGACCGTTTTGTACCCAACGTCTCTACATTGGGTCCATGGGGGCTTGGAACTCATCTCATTTTCAAATACCTATCAGAGCGCCTGGTGGATGCATCGTGACAAAAATGCTGGTGTTTATTTGGCTATAAGCAAAGCATTTCCATTCAGCGTGGTAATGTCGCCAGCATACTGGGTATGCTGCCAACTGGTAGTGAGTGGACATCACAGATGAGATTATCTCTAGATCTTCAATGGTCTCTGGGTATTGCAATTGTTCGTTTTATGTAGTAGGTCAAGTAGCTTAGGTTGTTTTAGACGCAGATTTTATTTTTATTAATCACTATTCACTTACCAATACTTTTTTTATATATCTAATAATTACACTTGTTTTCTTTCCAGATAAACGAAATCTGTAACCTGAAATCCACGTGCCTCTATGCAAACAATAATTTTGGTATTATAAATTATAAAATAGGTAAAACTGCGAGCGGTATTTTCATAGTCTACCATTTAACAAAAAACTTATTTATTACTTATTTTACACATACTTTGTAGATAGAAAACTATTAGCTATTTTTACCCTTTTATGTAAGATGCGTTTAGTATTGTCTAACCTCGGGATTCTGAAACCTTTGACAACAGATTAAGTCTATTGCTGCCTTTGTCATTTGCTTAGTGCCAGACGAAGGCAGCATTAGAATTAATCTGTTGTCAAAGTTAACAAACGTTTCAGAATCCCGAGGTAAGTGTGATAGACATAACTAACACCTTAGAAGATAGATTTACTAATTTATATTCATAGATAAGTATATATTAATAAAAGGCCAATACATTTTCTGCTGTAATTTAATTTATCTCTACTAAGTAATATAGGTTACTTTCCTTAGTACGTAACTCATTGGGTAAGTACAACATCTAAATATATTTTTCTTTAAATAAATAAAAAAGCAAATAGGATATCATACTCATAGGATATCATAGTTTATATCATAAACTAATAATGTTTAGCTTGTGGTCCGATTTATAACAGGACGCGGAAAGTGTTGTTTTAGCGAGGACGTCTGCCGCCGTAATGTCTGTCGTCCTGCCGTTGACCGTAGTCATCTCTGTCGCCGTAGGTCTGCTCGCGGCTGTCGTTACTAGTTAAATAAAAAGAAAATTCTACGAGCCTCGTAATCATATCATAAGACGAAATTAGAAAAAGTTAAGCTTAGGCTTATAAAAAGTCAGTCAGGTTGTCTTTGATAGAACTCATACCTATGGCAATACATAATAATGTAAATATCTACGCACGCTTCGTACTTCACGAAGCTTATCTCGTCTGATCGAAAGTACTTAACTAAAATACCACTGAGATACTTTTTTGGAATAAAAAATATCAAGCTATAGGTACTAAAATACTTTGTGCATAGAGACTGGAATACTTTTACGTGACTCAAAATCTCAATTTACCCCCGAAACTGAAACGAATGTTAACTTTGACGACAGATTAAGTCTATTGCTGTCCTTGTCATTTGCTTAGTGCTAGACAAAGGCAGCCTTAGAATTAATCTTTTGTCAAAGTTCACAAACGTTTAGGTATTCGGGGGTTAGTATGTTAAAAAATAACAAGACTATGATACGAGTAATAGATTCACAATATGTCTTACCTCGGTATTCTGAAACGTTTGTTAACTTTGACAACAGATTAATTATAATGCTGCCTTTGCACTAAGCAAATGATAAAGACAGCTATAAACTTAATCCGTTGTCAAAGTTTTTTTTATAAATTTATTTCTCTTCTTTTAACAAACATTTCAGAATCATTACTTTTCCTCGCTGTCACAGCCGTCCCCGTCGTCGCGACTGACGCTCGCGTCGCGGTCGCCGCTATCTTGATTGTAGTACCCTCCGCCGCGCTCGCTTCCGTAACCGCTACCGCTGTTATTGAAGCCACGCCTTACTCGACTCCCTGTAAAACGAAAGAATAACCCCTTTGTAGATAAAGTTATTTACTTAGGTATTTATTGAAATTGTAAGAAACATTTGGTGTAATTTCCTTCAGATAACGTTCTTATCGTACCTTGTGGCAACGCATTCACGTAAACAACACAAAACACCATCAACAAATTCAACAATTTCATCATTTTGACCACTATCCACGGTTTCATCAATACTGAGAGGTCCTGAAATCAGGCATTCTTTTATATCGTTCCACGGATTTCCATGTTTTTGGAATGTATAATTTACATAATAATACTTTGTCGCTTTGACATTTATGACGGTGTGGCTTTTAAGCAATTTCCGAGCGTATTCCGTGAAAATTTGATGATTTGCATTGCGATAGGGTACCGCAGTATTGTTATATTTTATGAAAGAGACGGGAAGGATGCGGGTCACGCCATATTATCACATCGGAAGCGTCACGGTCAAGCTCGAATGTCATGGTTTTGGTGTCTCTGATGGACGCACAAAGAGATTTTGGACAGCTTTATTACACTTAATTGGGGATCTACATTATCTCAAACCGTCAGGCATATTCGTATTCTAAAAATTATATTTTTTTTCATATTTTTTTCAGTATTGTGGAAACTTTAGAGACTTACTTGCTTTGGTATACAGATTAAATAGAAGCTTTATGACTACATCTCGATTACGTGACATTCTATAATGCGACGTTGCGGATACTACAACACAGCATCATTGTCGACCCCCCTGGCTTAGTTGGTAGCGAGTTTGCCTTATAAGCAGGATAGCCCAGTCAATTTAGCATTTGACCCGGAAGTATTTAATAACAAGTTTTGTACATACTAATATTGATTCTTCATCAGTAGATTCGATTACCGGCCGGGTAGAATATGTTGGAACGATACATTTTAATACCTGCTTACACTTATTTGACTTGCGGATTATATTGGTTCTTCTTCTTCCACCAACACACCACCAACATCAATGGGTCTGTCGTCTGAGCCAACCGCCAGCTTCCTGGAGAATTCGGAAATAAAAGGTCTTTGTTGGACTCTTTTTTTCTAAATGTGAACGATACCAAGTGATTGTTAGTAGATTTATAACCATAGTTTATTGTATATAGTATCGAATGCCTTTCTTTTGTGGACTTGATTGGAAGTAGCGAGGAGGTCCAACCGTCTTGGTAAGATCACGACGAAAATCGACCACCAACCACGACGATATCTACCTACTTGATTTTCAAACAATTAAAATTAAAATAAAATGCTTTATTACCTATGTAACGGTAGGTAAACAAACTAATTAAGTGGTTGACGAATAACCTTAACTTGAATTTTGGTAACTTTGGTAAATCCCAGGTAAAGCCCCTGAAAGCGAAATTAATTACAAAACGCGTAATAGAATCGGTTTTTCCGAAACTGAAACGGAAAATCATGCTTACCTATATATACACAATTACGTAAATAAAAAGTTACCTACATAATTACGTAAATCGTACGTAAAATTTATTTTCCTGGGCTTAGACTGCGTAGGTGGATACTTTAAGATTTAATTACTTCTTTTTTTTAGTACTGTTTATCATCTATGCCGAATACCTACCTGACCTTGTCAGAGTTAAGCAGTTTTTCCCAATTCGTCTTTAGTTGTCATTGATAATTCGTTACGAAAACCATGTTACCGTAACTTTACGGGTAGGTAATGACTCACGTGACTCCGAAATTTACAGTTTCGTACTACATAATTTAACACCTACGACCTACGTGTCAATGCCCTGTGTAACTGTATACTTATAAATAATGATTATCCAGACTAATATTTTTCTATCCCTGTCCTTCGTTCTTAATTACTTTATATTATGAATACGAAAGTGGGTCTGTAAATGTCAAGGCGGAGAGGGTATTGGGATAGCTGGATGCCGGAGAGGCGGAGAGTGACAGCATACAACCATTTTTTTTTCTATTCTGTGCAGTATACAGTATACTGACAGTGTACCCATTAAAATGTAACTGGATTTCATTAATTTCATACTTATTCACGAATAAATAAAATAGTTTATTTTACTTTTTTATTTTTTATTTTATTTATTTACAAAACAGCCCTTAGTGAAAAAACAGACAAAAACTTACAAAACTTAACTAACAGCCAATTATGGATTTTATATTATATAATTGGACTACAGACATAAAGTTATCTATGTGTGTGTGTGCGTGCGTGTATGTATGGGAGGGTGAGTGCGTGCTTGTGTTTATGTGTGTGAAGGAGAAGAGTGTAGTGTGAGGATGTATAAATGCAGGTATTTAAGTTACACAGTTAATTGTCATGAATAATTTTAAAGATATCCCTTTTAAAAATTTCCTTAATATTATAAATATATTTTTTAAATACAGTATTTTACCACTCTATTGTTCACACGGGCGAAACTGCGGGGCGCAACTAATCAGTTATAATTATAAAATTGCCTATTCTGGTTCATTAGCTTTCTTCTCTTCTTTACTTGTAGTTTAAGCATCTCTTCATCAATAAATCTGAAACCTTTTAGAAAAAAACCTTTTACTTTTCGCCACAAAAGCAAGAAATACATTATAGAGTCCAGAACCTGCCCCTTGAATGGTCCGACTTTCTTCATATTTTGATAAATGTACAAAAATGTACTACTTACTGGAGTACAACTTCATGAAGATCGGATGAGCCATGTGCAAGTTATCATCGTAATAATTTACATACAAACACGGACTTGTTCTTTAGTAAGTAAACTACAGTAGTTATACACAGACAGTACTATAGCAGTGGAGTAGCTTGCCTGAGACGTGCCGTGTATCAACATTTCTTGGGGGCTTTTTCACAAAAGGAACTACGTTCGGGCGAGGCTCCTTTAGGTCAGGGGCCCCGTAGCTTTGATACGGTTGTTACGGCGGTATCTACGCCCCTGAGTACTACTACAGTATTACTACAATCATACACAGAATTCAGAAACGTATACCTTGCTACAGTTATTAAGGACCCGGGTATGTCCTAAAGCTGCTACCAGAACCACTGGCCTCTGGAGGATGGACAGCGGCATCCTCTTAGTAAACGGTGGGGCGTCTGCCAAGCGTGGGAGTTATGGCATTTGTTCAGCTACAGTGAAGTCATCTGGCTGATGATGATGATGACAACATTAATGTTACTTATCATGAATGTGACCTCAAACTGACTGTAGGTAGATAATGATAATGTAATCCCTAACTAATATTGTAAATTCTAATCTAACTCTATCTATCTGTCTCTCTGTCTCTTTGTCTCTCTGTGGGTGTTTGTCGCGTTATCGCAACGAAACGAAGTCGCGTGTAACAGCTAGTAAAATATACATTGTTGTAATTCTTTGAATAAATTATAATTCTTAATTAAAATAACAATAGTGCAATAAAACTCCAAGATAGATGCCATAATTAAATAATTACCTTTTTACCTACGTATCTATAGGCAAACACAATTGTAGGTACCTACTAGATATGTTAGTACATATTTCATGGATCTTGGTATGATGCTTCGTCTAAGACATATTTTGTAATATGTACAGTGATAATACCTACTGGTACTATATTACGTGTTATGTAATATAAAAATAAGTAAATATGACACTATAACTGAAGTACATGCTGTTGTGTAGCTTTCTCTAGCTTGTTAAATATCACAATTTATTTATTTTTACTAACTTTTCCTAAATTGTTGCATTACATTGATCCGGTTCCGGGCTACCCTTGCTTTCCTCCCTTTCCATCCTTGCTGCCGCCACCCTCTCCATGTTCATCACTCTCGCTACTGGAACTGTCACTACCGCCTTTGCCGCCTCCACCGCTGCCTTTGCCGCCTCCACCGCTGCCTTTGCCGCCTCCACCGCTGCCTTTGCCGCCTCCACCGCTGCCTTTGCCGCCTCCGTCGCCGCCTTTTCCGCTACCTCCCCAGCCGCCTTTCCCATCGTCTTTCCCTTTGAAAGTATCATCATAATATTTTACTTCAAATTTTAAATCGCTTGGATCAAATAAAAATAAATAAAAAATAAAACTTGTTAAGAGCATGTCAGGCCAAGCTTAGTAGGGTTCCGTAGGCGAGCAAAAAAAAAACTTGTTAAGAGCATGTCAGGCCATGCTTGGTAAGGTTCCGTAGGCGCGTAAATACTTTTTTTTTATTATTTTTGGTTTAAAGAACTTTATTATCAACAAAGACAACATTGTCACTTATGTGATAACATAATTTAGCTTAGATAGATAGCTTAGAGGTGTTCGTCGTCGTATTAACTAATTTAAATAAAATGTACAAATAAATAAATGCTGAAAGTAGGTAGGTCGGTATCTAAATTATTACATTATTATCATTTATTCGTATGACCCACTTCACGTTTCTTTTTTTTTTTTTTGTCTTAGGACAATTATTGGTTATTTGATATGATATGTTGAGCGAGTTGTTTTTTTAAATGTGGGAAATGATTTTATATTTTTTATATTTGAGGGTAGCTGGTTATAAAGTCGCGCTCCTTCGACAGTAAGCATCGTCTTGTACTTAGTAAAGTATTTATTCGTTTTTACCGCATACATTGTAAGCAGCCTTGTTTGGCCCATATTTCGCAAGCGGTACATCTCATAAAAAAAATGGTGTAGGATACCTTAACTTTATTTTAAAAGACCTATTTATAATAAATGCTCCATATGTGGAAGGCTGACGAATTTTTATTTGTCTCCCCTTTACTTACCTACATGTAATAAAATAAAATAATAATTTTTTTATTCTTTGCAAATTGTTACTTTTAAAAGACCTATTCAAGGATTCCCCATATGATGAGGTACAGCGAATTTTTTTTTTAAAGAGGGTTACATGTATTCTAGCTACGTTTATTGAAAATTAAACTGCTGGCGTAGGGAACTTAGGCTATCGTTGTGCAAAATTTCATGCATGTAAGTTTATTACTTTGGAAATTATAAAGCTATAAAGGATTCAGACAGACAGAGGGACAGACGGACATGACGAACTTACAAGAGTTCCTTTTAGTACTACGGAACCCTAACAAACCTTTAATGAAAAAGAAGGGCATTTTTCATAAAAGGCTTGTTTTTTTAAAGAAACTGTGTTTCAGTGCTAGCATTAAGATTTATTTTAGTTAAGTAGTTTGGGTCGAGCTCACCTCCAGGCATGGCTGACACGCAGACCACCAGCACGATGACGGCCAAGGCAATGAGAGTCAATTGCTTCATGTCGATGATTTACCTGGCTTCGATGCACTACAACTGGACATCAAATCGATGCCTTTAAATACTCGTTCACTTACAGAAAATTCAATCAACTCCTAAATTGGGTAAAAGTTAAAATAGTAAAAAATATATTAGTCTGTCCTAAAATAACTATCTCGAAACTGTTTCGCGCTGAAGTACAACCTTGAACAATCTTAGCTTATCTACTTGTAGTTTGTCTACAAAAATAATGAAACGTTCACGGGGACGTTAAGCCTTCCGCACTATAACTTACTCAAAACAAGGCGTTGTTTAGGTTTAGCTTTTTCAGATATATTTTTATTATCCTTTGCAAAGTTCGTTCGCGCGAAAGTACATCATGTTTGTACAGTATACAAACATTATTGTGTTCCGGTTTGAAGGTTTCGAGTAAAATTATGGTTTACGAGTTCGTTTCAATGCTTCCAGTAAAATTATGGGGCACAAAGACATTAAGATCAGATCATGTTTGGGATGATGGGCGCAGTAGATTGGCGCGCTTGGTTTGAACTGTTGAAGCTCAGAATTCTGTCTCGCACTAAATTTTTATTGGCAATCAAAACAACTAACAAGCTAACAAACTTACTAACAAGCTACTTGATCGTGTCGTCACTCAGTTACATAAAAAATGTACTATTGATTATAAGAAATAATATGAGAAAAAAATATAATAGCCGATTAACACTAGTCTAACCTAGAAGGGTGAAGTGAGAGAGCGGAGAGTGCAAGCAAGGCCACAGCACGGGCCGCTCGCGGTACTAGGCCATGCTCTTAACTGTCGCCTGGACATGGATTTTTGAGTCTGTACAGACGGAGGTAGATGAGTAAGTATTCGCGCCCTTCTGATTAGATTTTGCATATTTTAATAATGTCATCATCAGCCAGAAGACGTCAACTGATGAACTAAGGCTAATTCTTTGAAAAGAGGGATGTTGTCACAATCCCCACGCTTGGCAGATGGCTTGGGGATCGTAGTACGTTCATAGTGTAGGTATATGTATTTATGTATGTAGGTATAGTAGGTATAGTTTAACTTCTCGACTTCTCCAGATTATTTTTGTCGGTCTCCTTTGAGTAGATTTCTCGATATTTCTTGCTTCGAGAAATCTCGAGCCATAGCCCTACTTGTATGCCACTGCCGCTACCACCACCTCCTCTTGGGTGGCCGCCTTGACCCCCACCTCCTTCCAGGCCTCCGCCATAGCCGCCATATCCGCCACCTCCTCCCGAGCGGCCTGCGAGGCCGGGGCGGGCCGGGCCGCCACCTCCTCCACCATAGCCGCCACCGCCGTAGTGGCCGTATCCGCCGTAGCCACCACAGCTGCCATTTCCCCCACTTCCTACGGCATAGCTGCCATTTCCGATTACACGATATATTACACGATTATATTTAAACGTATAATATTATATAGCCTTAAAATAGGATGACCAAAAAATAAAAAAAATACCCAGTAATGTTTACTTTACTTTAGTACGTGATTAGCATGTATTTTTTTGTCTATTTTAGATTATTTTTTTAACCTGCCCTGTACCCAAACTAGCTCTCTGTGCCATCTCGACGCCCCCTAATTTTCTCGGAGTCTTCTACTGCCCCCCTGAAAGTCTCAAACGCCTACAAGGAGGCTTTGTAGCCCACGTTGAGAACCTATGCTCTCAAAGATGAGTTAAGCAGAAAAATTAATAGCTGTCAAGCAAAAAACGTTTAAAAGCTTTTAGTTTCAGGCAATGCCTGCGCAGCAATTACAGGAAATATTTAGCACCAGAGGGAGAGGGAAAGTGCTTGAGCTCTTAGGCGAGCTTGTACCGAATCAAACGAGTGCCAGAACACATCAACAAAACGAGTGAGTCGCCTTCGTGAGCACCGTAGACTTGTAGCGTTGGACGCTGTTGTCACCGCCACCAATTGCGTCGATCAAAATTTTTGTCTATGTGAGTTTTGTCGACGTTTTTATGCAAAAAAAAACACGATAGTGTAGCGATACTACCCAACCCGTTTTTTTTTAAATCTTCCCCTAAAAATCTGAAATGGTGCGTTAAAGGTTGTATAGTACGAATGTTTAACGCTAAGCAAATATCTGTATTATTTTTGGTTGTCAAAAAACAATACAGATATTTTCTTAACCCTATGGTACATGCTAGGCCCGCGGGCCGGATGCGGCCTTCCGCGTCATTTAACTCGGCATGTGGAACACTGAGCACTAAACATCTTAGCACTAAGCAGTAGTACTAAACTGTCTACTCTTTAATAAAATGCACTGATCGTATACGCAATCACACTTAAATACACACACCTTCTTCTGTGCATCTCTTCATCAATAAATCTGGAACGAAGCCGCTTGGAGTCGCTGTCTGCATATGTGTTAATAAAAATAAACCTTCTTGTTTTCGCCAATAAAGCAAGAAATACATCCTAGGGTCCGGCACCTGCCTCTTGAAAGTGGTAATGGTAGCTTAGGGATTGTTAATTAATTACAAAACATATAGGTACACTTTCTAATCGCCCGTCATTAAACGTTAGAAAAAATAAGACTTGGACGTAGGTCCTGAGGGTTATTAACCGAAACATTGCCGCTACGATCCGCGCCTGTGCGGACCGCTCGAGTTTTGAATTTTTTTTTGCTTACTTTTGTGTTCTTACGTAAGAATTACGACCATGTAAGTAAAAATAAGATTTGTTTCGACCCCCTCCACGCTAAAACGTCTTACGTACTAAATGAACTGCCCCCTGTAGGCTGTGACTGTAGTATATAGTTATGATTTGCCCCTGCACAGATTTTTTGCAAATTGTGAAAAATGTATTGAAATGAAGTACTGGCTTGCAATTTCATGAAGGTCGCAAGTGATGTTTGCAAGTTATCACGTTATCGTCGTACACATTTACATACAAATACCGACTTGTTCTCATAAGTAAACTAGAGTATCACAACACTATATTGCCGCCAATCGGCAAGTGATCGCCCGAAAAATGCTTATTGTACTCATCATTATGAACAACGTTTACTATGGGACCAACTCTGAAATCGAGAAAAAAATATCTGCTGTTCCTTAGAAAAATGACAATGACACTCGACAAAATGGCTCGACAATTTCAGGGTTGGTCCCATAGTAAAAGTTGTTCATAATGATCTATACCTATAAACGGCTTTGTCCTGACTGTCTGACTGTCCTATAGACAACGTACAGTCTAAACCACTTGACGTAGAGACTTGAAATTTGGAGGGTATATTTATTGAGGGATGTAACGCACACTAAGAAACGGATTTTTTGAAAATCAACCCCTAAGGGGGTGAAATGGAGTGTTAATGTTTGTATGAAACTTTTTATTTTCTGGTTCGATTTCGATTCGATCGGTATCACAGTTTTTTCAAAATCAGCTCCGTTAGTATCAAAAAAATAAAAAATAAAAATGGTAATAGTATGTTTGTTTCTTCTTAACTTTGTAACGGCTATACATATTTTGATATAACTTGGTTTCGGGGTAGCTTATGGCATGAATTAACACATAAGCTATTTTTATCCTGGTGAAATATATAGTTTCCGTATGATAAGTATAAATATTAATATCCATAGTAACTCAACGGATTATTTCTGATTTCTGATTTTCTGAAAAAAGCGGGTGAAGCCACAGTCAGAAGCTAGTGAATACTATAAGACCTTTTTGGGCGGTAACTTGCCGATGGGCGACTTTGTATACATAGAGTTGAGAAACTTATATGTACCTTGCTAGTTACTAATGACTCGGGTATGTCCTACAACTGCGACCAGAACCACTGGAGGACGGGCAGCGGCATGCTCTTAGTAAACATAAGCGGTGAGCGTTCTACGATCTCGAAGCCGCCTGTCAAGCGCGGGGATTATTCCTCCCCCCTTTACAGGGAGGAGGCCATTGAAGGGCAATGTTTCCAGTGAAATTACCGCGCGTAATTTTGAACTGTTGAAGTTTAAATTCTAGTAGGCATTGAACTGTTATGAATGAGCAAGACGTGAACTTTACCATCAAGTGTTTACCATCGTCTCGTTACTCAGTTTCCTACATGATAAAAATGGTACATTGAATACAAATACAATACATAAATGATAACGAAAACAATAAGATAAAAATAGGCAACAAATGCAGTTTTATTAAGAAAATACATACACAGTATACTAAATTATGGCATAAATATATCTATTTATCACATTGAGCTTTTGGAATTTCTAATCTTGCCTGGGCTGTAGTCCTGGTCTGGACTGCAGTTTGACGTCTGAAACAAAGCAGTTTGCATTTATTGACGGATTCAAGTACCCACATAATCTACTGGGTGTTGAGTTAGATAAAGGACATAATATTTTTTTTTTCACGATTACATTGTTGGTCCCACAGTAAAAGTTGTTTTAATGACGAGTACAATGATATCTTACAGATTGTCCGTCGCCTAGCCGAACACTAGTATACCAACCTCGGGATTCTGAGACGTTTGTTAACTTTGACAACAGATTAATTGTAATGCTGCCTTTGTCTGGCACTAAACAAATCACAAAGACAGCAATAGACTTAATCTGTCGTCAAAGTTAACAAACGTTTCAGAATCCCAAGGTTACTAGAGCTGCTTGTTGCGAACCCTACTGTGTTATTTTGAATGATAAGTTCCATACTTGTATCCGCCTTAACGGCCGTATCCGCCGGCGTGGGCGCTGGCGCTGGAAGATGCTTTGGCCCCGGCCCCGCCGTATCCGCCGCCAGAGTGGCCACCACCGTGTCCGCCATTACCGCCGCCGCCACCACCAGAGCCGCCTCCAAGACCGCCGCCGTGACCGCCACCTCCTCCCAGACCGCCGCCATTGCCTCCTCCAAGACCGCCGCCATGGCCGCCACCTCCTCCCAGGGAACCGCCATTGCCGCCACCTCCTCCCAGGGAACCGCCATGGCCGCCACCTCCTCCCAGGGCGCCGCCAGAGCCTCCTCCAAGACCGCCGCCATGGCCGCCACCTCCTCCTTGGCCGCCGCCTCCTCCTACGCCAGCGCCGTAACCACCGCCGCTGCCACCGCCGCTGCCGCCACCGCTACCGCCGCCGCTGCCACCTCCGCCGCCGCCGCCGCTGCCGCCACCGTAGCCTCCGCCACCGGCACTGCCGCCTCCGTCGCTACCTCCTCCATAACCTGAATTTTCAATAGTTAGTTTTTATAATACATAACAAGTATAAGATAAAATGAAAAAAAGCCGACACCGCATAATCTTTGATATGAAACAAAACAAAATATCCGACTGCAAAATGTAGCATTTGTCACTCAGGACGTAAAGAAGAATCTTACGACACTACACTCGTCAAAGACCGAAGGGAGGCGGTCAAGCCGATAAGGCTACAGGAGGCTACACACAAACATACTTACAGTTTGCGCACGAGATGAATGCAGTCGGGCCCTTCAAAAGCCTTCGAAAGCCTTCGAAAGCTCGGCATTCAACTCACATGCGGACCATACATACACTCAAAAAAAAACTCTTCTTTTTGGTCAGTCGGATAAAATATATACAAAAACAGGAGGACAGCTTTTCATTACATAGGTTCAGCTAAGAACCATACCGATTAAACAGAATTCAATATTTAATAAAAAGAAATAGGTTCCTATGCTTGAGAGCTAAGCCACAGCCGAACACACAAACATAGACGTCAACTTATAAATTAACACCTCTCGTTTTTTTCGTCGTCGTCGGGGGCTTAAATTACGAACTAAGTAAGGCCAGTAAGTCTACTTTACTAAATGAAGTTAAGTAAATAAACTGTCATAGCAGTGAAATTATTTATTATTAGCTGATTCCCGCGAAGCTCGGCCTTGTCACAAAAAATCTTTGTCCTCACAATTACGAACACAACAAAACAGAAATCATCAAAATCGGTCCAGCCTTTCTCAAGTTATAGCGTGACCAGGAAAATAGGGGTTCATTTTTACATAATATATAGATTATTATTTACTTATTTAGGCAAAAACTTGGGTACTTATTGATATTGAGTTTGAGTACTCACATGAAATCATAAAGAAGCTTATGAGGTAGGGTACAAAAATATTTTCTTCATAGGCCTAGCAACATTATATGTGGCATTATATAAATCCTCTATGATATAGGTTTTTAAGTATAACTACGTAAAAACAAACATCAAGGTGTAAGTAGGTATATGGAATCTAAGCACAGGATTTTAGTTCAGACAATAATCATTTTTTGGCGCTCTAAGGGGAAGCCTATGTTCAGCAGTGGACGTCTTACTCTGATGATGATGAATAATTATTGTTTAGATAGGTATTTCCCAAACTTTTGTTTAGTATTTCGATGTCTTCTCAGGTAAAATGGGGGTGAAGAAAGAGGCTTATATGGTACATAATAAGAATAAGTGCAAGAATCGTAAAAGCTATACCGACCATATACATGGGACAAGGGTAAGATGGTGAATAAAATATTTATTGTATTCACCTGGTGCTGCGTGCGCGCAGACGACGAGCCCTAAGGCCAAAGTAGCTAGTGCAAGTCGAGCCATGTTGCTAACTGTGCCGACCACCTCGCAGGCTCAACCTTATATACTCACTAACATGACCTGTATGTTATGACTTCACCGTGCAAACTTAGTGTTATTAGATTCTTCACTTTTTGCAACCCGCATGTTTTTTCGGGTGTTATTGCTATTAGGGTTCCGTTTCCTAAATTAATAGGAGGGAGTAGCATCAATATTATTCTCTCTTTATTGCTTATATTTACATATTATTCTTCTAAAACTACGGTTTAGCTTACATATACTCTGTGTATTATTATTTCTCTGTTTATATAAGGGCGCAATATAATGTGGCTGTTCACAGACCATGGCACCGGTATAGACATACTACTATGTAAGTAATGTGCAGAACTACTAAATTATATAATTATATGATATTTTACTATATCATTGAAGATAAATATATTAATGGACTTCATTGCAATCATTGTACTAGTTTTTTTGCTAGGCTAGGACATTAAGTCTCGGATGGAGACAGTAGCGATACATATAAGTATTCATGTCTCCATGGATTGATTTTCATTGGATAGAGACTATGACTTAGCAATAATAGCTAAGCAACCGGGTACTAGAAAGTACCCTACCACCAAACTATGGCTTATTCACTATTTTTTTCTTTACAATAGCTCAAGCTGATTGTTTGGATTCGAGCCTACGTACAGCGGCGTGCGATCCGAACGCGGTAACCACTGTCATCGCTACAACTGACTTACGTAGAACTAAATTACGTTGTAAGAACTGTCGTGTAAATTATTATCTACTAGATGATGCCCGCGACTTTGAACACGATGAAGGTCGGCCTTCAGCTTCGCTAAACTCTTCATACAAACCTTGTCCTAACAATTACTCATTTTACTCATACTACTACATTACTCAGAAAGAAGTCATCAAAATCGATCCAGCCGTTCTCAAGTTATGGCGTGACCAAGGGAAATAGGGATTCATTTTTATACATACACTAGCTAATGCCCGCGACTTCATACGCGATGAAGCTCGGCCTTCGGCTATACTCGGTCAAGCCGTTTTTGACTTTTAGCGAGAGTAACGAACGGCGATTCATTTTTTTATAATAGATATAGATAGGCAAATAATATTATATGTGGAAAGCCTTGAATTTGGAAATCATCGCCGACACCCAATTTGAGCAAATCGGTAGCGGCCCGGACGGCCGGAGGCCTGTGGTGCTCTAAGCCAACACCCAAAAAAGCCCTATAGATCATTATTTAATTGTTTAAGTGAGAGCCAGTGTTGTTTTTCAATAGTTCTTATACAGCTTTAGTTTCTAGTATGTTGTTTGTTGTTATAATGCTGCTACCTCATCTTTGGTCGTACTCAGTTTTATCAACAATCCTATAAAGGTCGACATAAAAGTAGTCATAAAAAGTTTTTAATTTTTGCCTTAATTTTGTTATTCTAGAGACATTTGAAATGCTCTTATGTACAGCAATTCGTAATATATCCATTCTATGTGTATGTTCTCTACAAAAAATCTTTGAAAATATACTGAACCATCTAAACGAAAACCAAACAATATTTTTTACTCTCACAATAATAAACGTCGACAGTCGATAGTTTTTGTTATCTATCAAGCGATCATTATAAGACAATACTTACCAATACATTGATATACATTTTAAATATGGATGTCTAATCTATAAATAAATAAAAAAAAAATACACAGATACGCAAGCATTTTAATTTATATTATCCTCGTTGTTACTAGGAATCGGCTTTGTTTTGGTTTCAAGTTTCAATGTGAATGCGAGCCTGCGAGGTAGGAAATGTTTACAAGGCTGATTGATCTGTTATCTAGCGATTGTCACAGCTTGTCTCCTGAAAAACATACAGACAGATTTTGTTCATTATATCGGGAAAAAAAATACGCACATTATTTTTAAAGGATTTGAATGCGTCTACAAAACTGCCTCACGTGGTGGGTAGATATTTAGGTAAGTATTTACATCCTAACTAATATTATAAACTCGAAAGTAACTCTGTCTATCTGTCTCTCTGTCTGGGTGTTTGTCGCGTTATCAAGGCTGAACATCCGACCTGAATTTTTGCATAGATATAGCTTTTTTTTGTTTAGGTCTACTCGAACAAAGTCGCGGGTAACAACCAGTATGAAATTGGGTTGTTGTTATTCAGGTGGTGGCAGAGAAGACAATAAAGGGTTGTACGGAGAAGCCGCTGTGCGTGGTGTCCATCCTGCCGCACATCCTGGACTGCAACGCCGCGTGCCGCAACGACTACGTCGCCCTGCTCGCCAAGCTCGGGGACAAGTACAAGAACAAGATTTTTTTTTGTTGGGCCACACGAACGAAGTTGCGGGTAACAGTTAGTAATAATATTATAATTTAACTTCTATATTATTTTTTGTTTTAGGTTTTTTGCGCGGTAATAACTTCAGATAGGTCGGCTAACGCGGCTTAGTCGTCATAGTAAATAATTTTTCAAGGGTAAGAGGGTTATTGTCCGGTAATATAAGTTGTAACATAATAATAAGTAGGATTCAGCCATTTTTTATCGTCTAAGCTTTTTCATGACAAAAAATAAGGTGCAACGTTACGCTCGGCGCGCCACATTCAAATTTTCTTGCTTTTTTGTCAATTACAGCCTAATTACTCATCGTGGATTTATTGAAACCAATTTTGCGCTATTAAATAGTTTGTATCAAGAAATTACGGTTATTGGTTGGTTTAATTTCTTGATACAACCTATTTACAGGCAAAATTCGTTTTTATGAATCCACAAAAAACAAGAAAAATTTAATTTGATGCACTGAGCGAAACATTGCACCTTAAAAACAAATGCTCTTCTGTTTGTTCCTAATTCAATAGATTACAAGTCTATTTGTATTCCGGAAATAAATGTAAAGTAAGAAAAATATTATACCCGGAAACACCGTCTAAAATGATGAAATTATGAAGTCATATAAGTAAGATATCATTTTTTTTTTTTCGATGATTCTGCTTTTTTATGCTACTTACCATCAAGTTCTCCATGGCATAAGAATTTAGAACTTTAACGGTTTAAACCTTGCGCGGCCATGTACTGGGCTCATCACCCTGATGCTGTTACATGTTAAATCTCTTTATACTCAGTAATTTGACTGGAAACGTTTTCCTTCAATCCGGAACACAGTCATGTTTGCACACTACTGCTTGGCGGTTGCAAAACTGGACTTGTAAATCCGCAATGAGCCTGCCAAGCGTGGGGATTATGGCAACCACCCCCCAATATGGGGGAGGCTTCATCCAGCAGCTCACAGCAATGGACGTCTATGTGCTGATATGGAGAATGAAATATTGTATTCTCTATCTTTAATTCCCCAGGGCTTTATCTGCAAAAGAGTCCTATCATTTAAACTTAACTTTTTGGTCTTTAGGAAAAATCCGAAATGAAGACGAAGTTACGTACGTCTCCAACACGTAGGTATAGATTTATGTAAAAAGAACCTGAACACGGAATCTGAAGTGTGGCAGACACTCGAGAAACATTAATATTTACCTACACTATTAGAGGCTGTGGCGAGAAATCTTCAAGTTTTTATGATGATTAATGTAAGTACCAAGTCGTGATGTTTTAACAAAAATACCTACTAGTGTTAGGGGCTGTTTTTTGTTATTTATGAGAATATATAGGATATTTGTGAGAAGAGTTCAATGTATCAATGTAACATAAGGTCTCCTCGTCTAACGTAATAAAACTTCATAATACTATAATTAGCGATGTTTTTTTATTTAAAAAAATGTTTAAAATGAGCAAACGAGACTATTAGGGAAGCGGTCTCTTAATCTGCTGTACCTACTGGTACCTATAGTCATACTATTATAAATGTTCCGTGCTACAGTGTCAGTGTATAATAGGTATGTAAAGAGATCAAGGAAAGATAAAAGATCGATTCGGCCTAATTAAAATTGTAAGAAATAATAAATAAAATTAAAATGTAAATTTAATTAGCCTCTATGTTTATTTTTAAGTTTAGATCGTGTTGTGTAGAACTTGTAGTAGTAATACTTTAGGGTTATAGTCCAGATCGAAACTGTAAATCTTAATTTTTGTAATTACTTGACTGTATTTTGTTTTGTTTGACATTGAACTAAATAAATAAAAGCGAAATGACAACACTGTTATTGACATCTAGGTAGCATATAAACTCTGACTAACAGTGTATCTACCTATGTACAGTAGGTTAATAGTAATTAATTATAATTCGTTCGTAGGAAATTATAGAGCTGAATGAAAACATATTATTTAACCAACTTAGTTATGTTAGTTTTCTCATTTCTTTCTATGAAACTTTGTTTAATTTACAAATATAGGATATTTACTGCAACCTGTTACTTCACTTATGAAAACCGCCTAAATGCGAGTGGTACTCGAGCACCGTGGGCTCAGTGTAATAGTTACAAAAAAAATTGTGTTCTCCTACATCATAGAGAAATTATACTAAGAGTGCTAATGTCGATAGAAAGATGCGTAACTCGATTTTAGTACTGATAAGGACGTAAGACGACGTGCTTTAATCTGCGACGTGATCGTCACAATTTCTGCTTGACTTGAAATAGAAACCTAAGCTAACTCATTCGTAATGGTTCGGAGAAAAAACGCGACTTGTTGTGAATATTTTTGAATTAATAATATCAGTAAAATTATTAATTTTATATTTTATTTGCAAAACTTGCTCTTAAGAACCTAGCAAGTTCTAAAGAGATGGCGTTGAAAACATTATTTTTGGAAAAATATTTTCTATATCGTAATTATATTGCAAACTAATTTGAACTAAACCTTATAAATAGCGGACATATACTAAAACTATGTTTCTATATTGACCATATTTTCATCGGCTTTTTAGCGGTTTGGACATTAGCTGACTAAATACGTAAGCGCTATTTAGTTAAAAGCTGATTTTTTGGGGATATTATTACACTTTTTATGTTTGCGATGGTTATTCTCTGGCAGCCATATTACAAGCTTTGCTTAGTTTGGGGTCAGATGACCGTGTGTGTCCCAGAATTATATTATATTATTCTTCTAGTGTAGATTTTCTTTGCCTACATCCAGCTCTTGATGCATAGCACAAGCCCGACTCACATTTGACCGATTTTTAATAAATATTGAGTAATAAATGTTCCACTATCATCAAACTAAGGTTGAGGCACTCGCCTCACCGCCGACGAAGAAGCAACACCCGGCCCGTTGACACCCTGCGACTACAAAACCATAATAACGAACAAGACTAATGAAAACATAGAATTATCATTCACTTCCTTCCTGCCATCATATATGTCGCCGCGAGGACGGATCGGGCGCCCTCGCGGTGCCTTCGGGCATCTTCGGCGTCAAGTCGTTGACGCTACAAATTAGTTTTAAGGTTGATTTTTGATTATCGGCTATTTGATTTTAATATTTACGTTGATTGCCAAATAAATTATGATTGTTTTGTATCCAGTTCAAATCTTTAAAATTACAATCAACTTAAAATAGTGCTCAGTTTGACTATATCTGAAAGTCATTTTTAAAATACGTTTGCTTTGATTTCTAATTATGTGATGTCGCTGATTTATCGATTGTAAATTAGCTTCATAATTCTTGTAATAAATTTAAAAGCCTTCTGCATAGTTATTGCTGGTTCAATAGCTGGTTCTAATATTTTCGTGCCTTCTAAAGCGCCACCTACTTTGAAACAAAAACCGCCATCTTGGTGGGCGTGTGAAAAGGCTGTTTCGAACGATTAGAACAAGCAACTGGACTCACTTTGTGTCGGTGCTTCAACCTGAAAACATTGTAAGTAAATCTTTGCTTAATGTTGAATAAAACTAAATTATTTCTCCAGTGTCTTCTCTGCTTTTATTTCAAATAAATTCCAATGTGTGTTCTTAATAGTTTCTGCTAGCCTTTTTAGTTTGTTATTAGCTAGGTAGATAGTTAAATTAGTTTCAGCATAGCCAGTGAATTGGAAGTGGTGTTCTAAACCATTTTAGTTAGCTTTGCATATTTAATAATGGTGAGGAAGTGATTTATATTGCGACAGCAGAGCCGGTGGTCGTCACGGCCAGCGGTTTTGCTGGTTTTAAAAAGATCTAGCTAGCTCCTTATTCGACATCAGAAGTGGGATAGAATCCATCGATCCCTCTCTGTCCTTTCATTATGTTTCAGGTTATCCTGGTCACACCCACAAGAGAAGCGACTGTGCCCCTTGATGGATACCCCCGAGCCAAATCAATCTACGCCTGGTGCGCCTGCAAATGGGAACGCATCTACGTCATGTGCAGCGACGAGCGGACCTGCACCGGACCCGATGGTGCCATCGCCGCCGCTGTTACTGCAGTCTGGTAATGTACCTCCAGATTTTTTCTCGAATATGATGACTATGATGCAGCATATGAGCGAGCGGCTATTAGCACAACAGAAATCTGTCGACAAGGTTAAGATTACGGATGTATTTCTTCCTTCGTACGACCCGGACGGCAACGTCGGCGTTAGAGAGTGGTGTAACCATATCTCCACGGCTAAAAGTACGTATAACCTCACTGACTACGATATCCGGATGAAAGTAACCAGCTTGCTAAAAGGTCGTGCCAAAATATGGGCTGATAATTGGTTAGTTACGACATCCAGCTGGGACGAGCTACGAGAAAACATCGTCACTACATTTGAACCCGAAAATCGATACTCGCGGGACGTACTCAGGTTTAGAGAACATTCCTACGATTCTTCCAAGGACATAGCCGAGTTCCTGTCCCAATCGTGGCTTCTGTGGAGGCGCGTGACGAAAGATAAACTCAACAACAGTGACGCTGTGGAGGCGGTGATTGGAACGGTAAGTGACGAACGTCTCCGCATTGAATTAATGAATGCCAGAGCTACCTCAGTACCTGAATTGATATCTGTTGCCTCTTCTATTCGCGTTAAACGACAGAGTCAAAGCAACAATAACCAACCGCCTCTGAAGCGTCCTAAGACTAGCGTTGATAGAAATTCCCTTTATTGCACATTTTGTAAAAGGAGCGGTCATACTTTCAATATTTGTCGCAATAGAAACGACTCGAATGTTCAACCGACCGAAAAAGGTACAGTGACGTCATCCACGTTACCTAGGCCGACTAATGATAAATTTTGTTCACATTGCTCGAAACCAGGCCATACGTTTGACACTTGCTATCGTCGAGAAAAAAGAGTAGCTTCTAATGTGAACTCTGTGTCTAGTGATAAGTCACCTAGCTTAAATACAATGCGTATTTCCGTCGGTAATGTAGTCGTAGATACCGTCTTTGATAGTGGCGCGGAATGCTCGTTGATTCGTGAATCAATCGCGAACAGATTGCCAGGGCGTAGAAGTCAGGTAGTTACTTATCTACGTGGAATAGGTCCCTTCCCAGTGGTATCCACAAGTACCCTCACAGCAGTTTGCGTCATTGACAACATAAATGTTGAAATCTCGTTTCATGTCCTGCCAGATTACGAAATGACGTCAGGCGTATTGATTGGTGCAAATTTGCTTCACGAAACTGGTCTCAGTGTAATAGTTACAAAAAATAGTGCAACTTTGTTGTCTCAGCCACGCGTTATGCACGTGAGATCGAACAGCCCTTTATTTGAAAATATTAACCACGACTTGACGAACAAATCCGACATTGACGAATTGATGATCTTACTTAACAAGTACTCTCATGTCTTTACCCGCGGTTTTGCAAAGTCTCGCGTCAACACGGGTGAGTTAGAGATTCGACTAAAGAACCCTGATAAATATGTTGAGCGAAGACCTTATAGATTGAGCCCGGTGGAGCGAGAGAAAGTTAAGGAAATTGTCAATGAGTTAATCGAAAACAACATTGTCCGCGAAAGTAATTCTCCATATTCTAGTCCGATCATTTTAGTAAAAAAGAAAAATGGAGAAGATCGCATGTGCGTTGACTATCGGGAATTAAATTCTAACACTGTACGCGACCATTTTCCACTCCCGCTGATCGCAGATCAGATTGACCAACTGGCAGGCGGACAGTTTTATTCTACCCTCGATATGGCTTCTGGGTTTCATCAGATTTTAATTTCTGAAGAAAGTATTGAGAAAACTGCGTTTGTCACACCCGACGGGTTGTATGAGTACCTAACGATGCCATTCGGTCTTTGCAATGCACCTTCCGTGTACCAGAGATGCATTAATCGCGCACTAGGGCCCCTACTGAACGCAGGTAGTGCAAATAACGACGCAGATAATTCTGATAGTGTAGCACAGGTTTATATCGATGATGTCATCAGTAAGTGTCGTGATTTTGCTAGCGGCTTGGCATACTTGGAACGAATTCTTATTGCATTAGGCGAGTCGGGATTTTCGATAAATATTGAAAAATGCCTCTTTTTCAAGCGCTCTATTGAGTATCTCGGCAACGTAGTAGAAAATGGACAGGTTCGTCCAAGTCCCAAAAAGGTAGAAGCACTCTTAAAAGCTCCTGTGCCGACTACTGCTAAACAGGTACGTCAATTCAACGGACTTGCGAGTTACTTTCGCCGTTTTATTCCTGATTT
Organism: Apocheima hispidaria; assembly: GCA_947579745.1. Taxonomy (NCBI): domain Eukaryota; kingdom Metazoa; phylum Arthropoda; class Insecta; order Lepidoptera; family Geometridae; genus Apocheima; species Apocheima hispidaria. The sequence goes on from OX388145.1 coordinate 1,307,388, forward strand.
TGCGCGTACTATGGTTCCCCTGTACGACCTAACTAAACAAGGCGCTAGGTGGCAATGGACTCATGTTCATGAGGAGACACGTCAAAAGATTATCCATCATCTCACCTCTGCACCCGTCCTAACAATATTCCAAGAAGGTGAACCCATAGAGCTGTACACTGATGCCAGCAGCCTGGGATTTGGAAGCATTCTCATACAAATCATCAACGGCCGACAGCAGGTGATCGCCTACTTCAGCATGCGTACCACGGACACTGAAAGTAGGTATCATAGTTATGAATTGGAAACATTAGCCGTAGTAAGAGCGATCAAACACTTCCGTCACTTTGTGTATGGACGTAAGTTCAAAGTGATCACGGATTGTAATGCCTTGAAGGCCTCCAAACATAAGCGAGACCTACTACCGCGCATACACAGATGGTGGGCATATCTACAAAATTTCGACTTTGAGATTGAGTACAGGAAGGGCGAGCGGATGCAGCACGCAGACTTCCTTAGCAGGAATCCAGATCCGTTGACGGTCAACACCATGACAAACAACCTCGAATGGATCAATATAGAGCAACGACGTGACAACCAGCTGCGGCCTATTATAGACAGCCTACACAATGGAGATGACGTCCCCGGATATGTTCTTGAAGGTAATGTGCTAAAGTACAAAAAGAGTGACCCAATTCGTGGAGAACAAAAGCTGATAGAAGTGCCAAAATCTTTTCAGTGGAGCCTAATAAATACCTTCCACACAGCACTTAAGCATCCAGGCTGGGAGAAAACTCTTCAGAAAATTAGGGATACTTACCATTTCGACAAAATGACAACATTAGTTCGAGAGTTCGTAGATAACTGTGTAATATGCAGAACTTCAAAACAAACGTCTGGAGCTACACAGGTACAGTTACACCCGATCACCAAACCAACAGTACCGTTCGAAGTCATCCATATGGACATAACTGGCAAACTCGGCACTTCAGCGGAACAAGAGTACGTCATTGTTACAATTGACGCGCTTACTAAGTATGTACTTCTCCGACACACTAACGATAAGAGTCAGTACAGTACCGTAGCTGCTCTGAAACAGGTCATTCACCTCTTCGGGACCCCGAGGCAGATCGTCGTAGATGGCGGACGCGAGTTCCTGGGAGAATACAAAAGCTACTGTGACAGGTTTGGTATCGAAATACATGCCATATCCCCAGGTGTGAGTAGAGCTAATGGACAAGTGGAGCGAGTCATGTCCACGTTGAAGAATGGTCTTATCATGATAAAAAACTATGAGACACCAGAATGGCACACTGCGCTTGACGGCCTACAACTTGCCCTTAATTGCACCGCACATCGCATCACAGGTACTGCTCCACTTACCTTACTGACGCGACGCCAAAACTGCGTGCCTCCGGACTTACTACAGTTAGTAAATTTCGATAACACGTCCATAGATATAGATGCCATGGATCGTCACGTACAAATGAGAATGACGGAGTTATCTGCGAAAGACAAAGAGAGATTTGACAAAGGACGAGCGAAAATTCGAAATTTCCAGCGTGGAGATTTCGTTCTAATAAAAAACAACCCACGGAATCAGACCTCTCTCGATCTGAAATTTAGTGTGCCTTATGAAGTTCACAGAGTGCTGGAGAACGATCGCTACCTCGTCAAGAAGGTGGTGGGCCACCACGGGCGGCCACGCAAGGTTGCGCACGACCAGCTGCGGCGCGCCCCTCAACCGGGAGAAGTCACCCAGGCGGCCGTGTCGCCACATGCAAATCAGCAAGCCGGTCCGTCTGGAACACTTGCTACTGACGTCACCGCTACCGAGTAAAATGAGATCTATCGCGCATCACTACATGCTATTTTTGGTGAGCAAATTTCATGCTATCTGCTTAAACAAACACTAATCACAATAATACACGTGCTTACAAGCATATTGGCGCGTGGAGTAGACCAATATAACACACATGCACAATACACATGTACACATGCATATTGGCGCGTGGAGTAGACCAATATAGCTTTCAAAATCGAATTATTAGTGCATATTGGCGCGTGGAGTAGTCCAATATAGCAAACAAAAGATGCACATTGGCGGTACGTGGGGGACCGTCAATGGCCTAATTGCCAAGACTTGACTATGACCTATGACTGTGACTGTAATTATTCATTAAAATAATTCGATAAAAAGATGCACATTGGCGGGTGAACCGCCAATGGCCTAACAAACAAGTCCTATCCAGTCCCCTGTGTACCGCGGCGTAATATGGCCGCCCAGAGCACAGCATCGGCCCCTCCTAAAATCCCTTAGAGCCTCTGTCTTGTACAGCATCGACCTCTCGCAAACCTATCCATCCCTACACAACTACACATCGCACATCGCACAACTTTACCTTATAAGTACTGTTGTCATGTGGATATCACCTTATGAATTTCATAAACATCTTAAGCTGTTGTCATGTAGAGTGAGCAGTAACAACTTGTACTGGCAGTAGGTACATCAAGTAACATCTTTTCTTATCGCCGCTCGAAAGCGCATGGAAAGTAGCTAAGTTTCTAATTTCGTCCACTGCCTGAAATCATATTACAAATCATAGGTTTAGTTGTACTGTGGAAGTACCTAGCCTCAAAATATTAATCTCTCTATTTCAGTAACAACCAGAACCGGGAGCGACACAGAGCACGCGTCGCACTGCAGAATGGCCGTGTCGCCGCGAGGACGGATCGGGCGCCCTCGCGGTGCCTTCGGGCATCTTCGGCGTCAAGTCGTTGACGCTACAAATTAGTTTTAAGGTTGATTTTTGATTATCGGCTATTTGATTTTAATATTTACGTTGATTGCCAAATAAATTATGATTGTTTTGTATCCAGTTCAAATCTTTAAAATTACAATCAACTTAAAATAGTGCTCAGTTTGACTATATCTGAAAGTCATTTTTAAAATACGTTTGCTTTGATTTCTAATTATGTGATGTCGCTGATTTATCGATTGTAAATTAGCTTCATAATTCTTGTAATAAATTTAAAAGCCTTCTGCATAGTTATTGCTGGTTCAATAGCTGGTTCTAATATTTTCGTGCCTTCTAAAGCGCCACCTACTTTGAAACAAAAACCGCCATCTTGGTGGGCGTGTGAAAAGGCTGTTTCGAACGATTAGAACAAGCAACTGGACTCACTTTGTGTCGGTGCTTCAACCTGAAAACATTGTAAGTAAATCTTTGCTTAATGTTGAATAAAACTAAATTATTTCTCCAGTGTCTTCTCTGCTTTTATTTCAAATAAATTCCAATGTGTGTTCTTAATAGTTTCTGCTAGCCTTTTTAGTTTGTTATTAGCTAGGTAGATAGTTAAATTAGTTTCAGCATAGCCAGTGAATTGGAAGTGGTGTTCTAAACCATTTTAGTTAGCTTTGCATATTTAATAATGGTGAGGAAGTGATTTATATTGCGACAGCAGAGCCGGTGGTCGTCACGGCCAGCGGTTTTGCTGGTTTTAAAAAGATCTAGCTAGCTCCTTATTCGACATATAATTAAGAATAAAGCGAACTTACCTTGTTATGTTTGTTGTCTAATTATACGAGTGTCTTGAACGAAGATGATTACATGCAGCAGCACGCGAGATGATGCTGTCCTACACATTTTATTTTATACTCTTTCTTCGAATAAATTGTAGTTATTTGACCTATTACGAGTACTTCCCGTAACTGTTCACTCCGCCATATTGGATTCTGTCTCGTCTCTCTGGTTTCTTTATCGGTTCTCTCATTATTCAGAGCCTTATTTTTTTGATGGGCAGTCTAGATATTCGAAAACGGGAGGGTGTGTGCAATTAAAAGAAAAGATGATTATCTTTTCTTTTAATTGCATAATACCCTCGTTTAATTAGACCATATATTTTATATGTTATGGTATTTATGGTATTCTAATTATATGAATTAGACATCAAACATCGCAAGATAAGTTCGTTTAATTCTTAATTATACTTCGCATCTTTCCTATAATGATTACAGTATTACAAAATTTCGAGTATTCCGTCACGGCTCAATTTATTTACTGTTATTCAAAATACTCCCTACCTATCCTTCCTGCTACCTATCGATCTCTCGAAATTTGATGATCCGAATATTAATTCCCCCATCACGTAACTCCTATTATCAAAAACCCGTATTTTGCATTTGCCCTACACTACAAAATCCACAAGCTTTTCTATGAATCCTCTCCATCCTAAGGTTGCCTGGTCGCTTTCAGTGATAAGGCCGCCAGTTGTTGCCGCCAGTTGTTAGTTGTACTTTTTAAGCCTCTTTTTAAATTTATGTAAAATTTTGTGTGAACACTAAAGAGTTAATCTATCTATCTATCTATCAGAATCCAGAAGCAAATTACAAGCTACTTTGTCGGCCCATATTTCGTAAGCGGTACGTCTGTTATAAGATTGGTGTAAGAGAACTTGCATTCATTTTAAAAGACATATTCAATGACACCCACTGATGGGGGACAGGCGAATTTTTTTAGCCATTCTTTACATGTATGGATAGAAGCTACCGTTATTTTATATAACCAACAAGAAAAATGCACAGCGATTGTCCTAGTATAGACCTCTCTATACTTGGACATTCGTCGTGCAAAATTTGATGCATCTACATTAATAACTTTGGAAGTTATAAGGATTCAGACAGATAGATGGACATGACGAACTTGGGTATAAAGGGTTCGTTGTTGTACTACGGATCCCTAAAAACTGGTTAATATCTAAAGCCTTCTACAAGATGAGCGAATACTTTGATAAGTGATTGTTACGTTGACATTGTTACCAAGTTCCCGAGGTCAAATCAAATGAGCTTTAAAATTTCTGTCAAATTTTTATATTATGTGTGTTATGCTTTTATGTGATCGATATCGCATTGTATTTATTTATTTATACAATATGGATCCCAACAGAAGTTACACATTACATTCACATTATGAAACATAGGCATCACAGAAGGGATTTTTTTAAACTCTTTTCTGTGATAGGCATCAAGTCGGGTGCACCTCCAATTACAGGAGACACACATCATGCACATGGAGGTTCGTCTAGAGTCTAGTCACTAGACTAAACTAAATTGAGAATAGTTTTATGCTGCTTATAAAGTACAAAATAGTTTTAATTGGCTATTACTTTAGTTTTACATTGGAAGTGGAAACATTTATTTCTGTCTTAATTATACAGTGAGAAAAGTTAACAATGTATGAAGCGAGTTAAACTAGGTAACATCAAAATAATTATATTTAATTTTGGCAAATATTAGCCAAACGTTTTTGTTTTTAAAGTTATATTTTATCCCTACATTATGAATCAGAGAATCACAGAATTCTCCCTATTAGATCTTAATATATAATTTCATTTTAAAATTGTTTTGATAACTATAGAAATGAAGTCAAATAGGTAATGAAGTACTAATTAAGTCCAAGTCGTGTGAATGCTAGTGAACTCTTGAGGTTAAATTAAGTGTTGAACTAAATTAACTTTTTACGTTCAACGGCTGAACAGCAAAAAATATAAAATTCCAACACTAGGTAGGTATGTACATAATATTACGTTCAAATTACGTTGCTTTAAAAGCTATTTAGATTTGAGTAGGTAGCCCACGTAAATAGGTTTAAAATAGTAAGTAGCCGAAGCCAGCATAAGTGAACCCATAAATCCTCCTATAATGTCAAGGCTTGTGTAGTACTTTTCTCAAACATGGCAGACATCAATTTAATATTTGGGGATAATTTTCACACAGAAAATATTAAAAAGCTGCCTAAAATCCTCCATTGCATTGGTATTTTTTCTTCGAAATTTGGAACTAGGCCAGTCGTTGTATTTTATCTCTATTTAGGTGAAAAGTTGACAAAAAAAAAACCTAAACTATTGTACCTATTTAAAGGTACAATATTATGAAGATTATGAAGCATAATGAAGTAAATTATGCTTTTGGATACTTATCTATTGAAGTAATATACCTAAACTAATACAGGTACAATCAAACAACCATGAATCTTAAAATACACTTATTTAATGACTTTACATAATTTATTTGCATTCTAGTTACTACAATCGTTATGGCCATTGGTAACAGCGTAATATCACATTGAAAGTTTCGGTTCTATCTTACAGCACACAATAAAATTGTACATTCAGATATTTCGGACGATGTGGTTAACCATAGCTGCTCGCGCTAGCTGATGCCGAGGCTTTAGCGCTAGCATAGGCGCCTGAGCTGCCAGTGCTACCTCCGCAACCGGAGGTGCAGCCACCTGCTCCGCCAGAGCCGCCGTAACCACCGCTTCCGCTACTTGCATGGCTACTCGCGCTGCTTGAGGCTCCAGAGCCCGCGTGGCCTCCGCCATAGCCGCCACTGCCACCATGTGCCCCACCAATGCTCCCATGTGCGCCTCCTAGGCCACCACCTCCGCCAAGACCACCGCTGAGACCAAATCCACCTCCAAGGCCACCGATTGATCCTCCAGAGCTTCCATATCCACCGTGACCACCACTGCTGGAGCCTCCAATACCACCGCCCCCTGCACTGTATCCGCCGGTGCCACCCCCAGAGCCTCCGTGACCTCCTCCAAGGCCACCACCATTACCTCCTCCGTATCCACCCCCAAGGCCACCGCCGCTGCCTCCTCCGTTTCCCCCCCCAAGGCCACCGCCGCTGCCTCCTCCGTATCCACCCCCAAGGCCACCACCGCTGCCTCCACCAAGGCTTCCGGATCCACCACTGCCTGCAATGTATGCACCGCTGCTTCCATGGCCACCACCCCCGAAGCCTCCGTGACCTCCTCCAAGGCCACCACCATTGCCTCCTCCGAATCCACCCGCAAGGCCACCACCGCTGGCTCCACTGAGGCTTCCTGTGCCACCACCGCCTGCACTGTATCCACCGCTGCTTCCATGGCCACTGCCCCCAGTGCCTCCGTAACCTCCTCCAAGGCCACCGCCATTGCCTCCTCCATATCCACCCCCAAAACCACCGCCGCTGCCTCCACCAAGACCTCCAGAGCCACCGCCACCTGCACTGTATCCACCGCTACTTCCATGGCCGCTGCTTCCAGAGCCTCCATTTCCTCCTCCAAATCCACCACCACTGCCTCCGCCGAGGCCTCCACCACCTCCTTTGCCTCCGCCGTATCCTCCACTGCCTCCTGAACTTCCAGAACCACCCAAACCAGCGCCAAAGCTGGTGCTGATACCTAGCCCACCGCCACTGCCACCATGCCCAGCTCCACCGGATCCTCCGTGGCCTCCGCTGCCGCCCCCGAGGCCACCGCCTCCGCCGAAGCCACCGCCGCCTCCACTACCACCGCCGAGTCCACCTCCATATCCGCCTGCCCCACCGGAGCTTCCATATTCTCCACTCCCTCCGTTGCCTCCAGATCCTGCACTGTGTGACCCCTTCCCACCACCGCCGCCAAGTCCACCACCCCCTCCATATCCTCCTCCAAGACCTGCGCCCCCGCCTTTGCTGTAGCCCCCGCCGCCCCCGTAGCCTCCTTGTCCGCTTCCGATAGTCCCGGTAAATGCGAATCCTCCAGATTTGCCGTCTTCAGACTGGGTGTAGATGGACTTGTGGTTGCCGCCGGCGCCGAACCCTCCACCGGCCGCACCCTTCGCTAAGCCGCTGATGCCGGCCTGTACTTTCCCGAGAATGTCGCCGACTCCATCGCGGATGCCGTCAAGGCCGCCGCCGAAGCCGCCGCCGCCTCCGTAGCCGCCTCCGCCTCCACCCCCACCACCCCCTCCGAACCCGCCCCCGTACCCACCCCCGTATCCTCCCCCGAACCCGCCACCCCCGCCGGCGCCGCCACCGCTGCCACCGTACCCTCGGCGGACTCTCACTGCAAAAGAAAATATACAATGAAGTAACAAGACATAACCCAAATACATAACATTCAAAAAAGCTCAATTGTTCAAAAACCGGATGTATTTAATTCGTAAAAAAAAATAACTTTTCAGGTTCTTTGTTCTGAGTTTTATAATCAAAAAATCAAAAATGATGTGAAAAGTTTAGGTGTAGTCGTCACCCGAAAATCACGCATTGAAAAAATGTAAACCACAAAACAATTAATTGTCACAAAAAATATCACGTGGCCGTACCTGAAGCATGTCCCAAGCCTGCGATCAGGCAAAGGACGATGCAACTTCTCATCGCTAGAGCCATGTCTGCGCACTGACGATCATCCCGCACTTGCCCATCCTTTTATATCGCTATTATAAACTTGTATTACAAATTATGAGAACATTCCTACGCAGATACGTAACGAGAAACAATCATTACTTTTTATGCGGCTGATACGAAGCTGTATTTTCCGCAAGGAATCACGATGTTTTTGTAAATAGGTAGATCGTCGATTACTCAGAACAGCAGACTGCGATTATTATCAATGGTAAAGTTCACCTAATTTAATAATCTAGTACAAATACTTACCTAACCACATTGCCGTTGTTTTTTTTAAAAAGGCAAGAGGAATTGTTAATTTTTTTTACAAAGCTTTTAGGCGCACTTAATAGGTCCAAGTACCTACGAATAATTTTGTTCTACGTGGTTCAACGCTGACTGCGATTGACTATATATATAAAAGGCTTTATCCTGACTGACCGGCTGAATGACTGACAGACAACGTACACGCCTAATCTGCTGAAAGTAGAGACTTGAAATTTGGAGGGTATGTTGAGGGAGGGATGTAACGCACACTAAGAAAGGATTTTCGTAAATCAACCCAAGGGGGTGACATGGAGTATTAAAGTTTGTATCAAACTTTTTATTGTCTGGTATGATTGATACGAAACTGCGTATACATTATCTACTGTGAAAATAAAAAAAAACGGGTATCACAGTTTTTCAAAATCAGCTCCCGGTAGAATAAAAAAATATATTTAAATTTGGTGGTAGTATGTTTGTTTCTCCTTCGCTTTGAGGCTGTAAATGAAATAATAAATGAAATAAAATAAAATATTTAGATGAAATTTGGGAGCTGTCGGTAGCTAATAGGCTGAGTAAATACATAAGTTATTTTATATCTGGGTAAAATAAATAGTTCCTGCAGGATAACTATATTTATTAAAATCTATTAGTTTAATCGATCTGATGAAATTTGTAGTTAAGATAGTTTGTGGGTAACTAACAATCAACTTTTATACTGGAAAAAAAGTACGGTTCCCGTAGGATAGTTAAAATCACTGAGAACCGTAACGACTTAAAGATAGTGAATACAATTTTAGTAAAGAGAGAGAGAGAGAGAGGTACCTGCACCTATCTTCTACACCTTCTATCATATCTATCTTACATATATAACAGCCTAAACCACTGGACGTAAAGACTCGAAATTGGGTATGTTTATGGAGGGGTGTAAACTCGTATTAAGAAAGGATTTTTCGAAAATAAATCATTAAAGTGGTTAAAAAAAATATTAAAATGTATACTGTTTTTTACATTCCAATATTACAAAAAAGTTACATAGTTTCTTAGTCTAATCTTATGATTTAGACTAAGCAACCCTTTTAAGTTTCTTTAAATTAACAACAGTTAACTGTCTCTTATTACTTTTCTCTGTGCTACTTATTAAACTGAGGATTGTCTGGGAACATTCTTTATATTTATCTAATTATGAAATATTTTTTCATTACGTTTTTGACTATTTTATAGTTATTGCCATGATTTTTTCCTATCCTTTTGGGTAGAATATTTAATGTTTGAGGTAAGATGTATATCCCAACCCTTCGTTCATACTCATTATTATTGGTGAAATGTGGTGTTCAAGTTTGTATGAAGAATATTTATTCTCTGGTTCGATTGATACGAAGCTTGGTATGCATATTTTACTGTAAAAATAAAAAGATTACAAAATCAGCTCTCGAATAAAAGTCAAAGAGTTTTCAATGTTCTGGTGTTAGTAAGTTTTTGCCCACTGAACTCCGTAACGGCTAAGCATATTTAGATATACATATTTTAGTTTGCTATTGATCATATAGCATACATTATTACAAAGGCAACTTTGTCCAAGGGCGAGTTTCAAGGGCAAGTGTTACACGAAATAGTTGATTTTTTTTTGAGGTCACGCTACTACGTGTATATTAATTATATTATATCACGGGAGAGTTCTATATGTAAAAAGTTGTTGTTTTTTTCTTCGAGATCGCTTGGTTTGTTTTGTCGCGGGAAGCTTTTGTGGGCGAGTGTTGTGAGGAAAAGGTTAATATATTTTTTTAGATTTCGCCCCTTTCTCTGCTTGGCCGAAGCGCCCCGCGAAGGCATGTTAAGGGAATGTTTTTATGGAAAAAAGTAAACGTTATTTTTTCGTGATCGTCAGCCAAAAATATGGTCGCACCAAAATCAAAAACTATACCGCTCGTCAACATCCTAGAGATATAACGAATAAAATAGCACTATCGCAAGAATAATAATGCAATATCACAAGAAAGCCATTATTTTTTCTTAGTAAAACGCGGGGAAAGTCGCGGTCATAAGCTATATGAAGATTTGTAGTTTATATGAAGTAAATATTTTTTTAAACTGTCTAGCATTTATTTTTTATGTCGTCAATAATTATCAGTGCTGTAATTTTATATTTACTGTGGCACCTCGACAATTAAAACAAGATTAATAGCTCCATTGGTGCCCAGGTATCCTGATGCTGTAGAAACTATGAGTCATTTTACAGATCGTCATTTTATGATAATAGATGCAACAACAAACATGATTTAATCCAGTGTGTGAAAATATTTTATTACTTTAACTTGTTTGTTTCTATGTAGGTAAGGTATTCATATTCATATTCATTTAATGCTTAAGTATTATTTACATGTCGATTAAAAACGTATAGTTCGATGGTAAAAAATAATGTCCAAAAATAATACAATTATAAATTAATAATAAAAATTTAATTAAATTGAACAATAACACACAATATTAACAAAATTATAACACAGTCATTGTACAATAGTAACTGACTGGACTGGACCTGGAATGTAACCTACATTACAGTCCAGGAAATCCTTTACACTATAAAACGTCTGATCGACCAGCCAGCGCTTTGAAACAAACAAGGGTTGACAACTCGAAGGGTTGGAAGCCCTATGATAGTAAAATGCTTAGAAGTCATCGTACGGCTACAATTTAGCTATTAAAATGGGTGCCCTTATAAATAAAGGAGAATATTTTATAAGTTCCTCGATAAATTAAGAGGTAATAGAGATATAGCTAAGTTGACCAATCTCCAGAGGCTACATCAGATTAGATCTAAAAATCTGACAACCAACACTAAAAAACCCTATGACACACAGTCCTCTGATCTATAAATAAGTTGTTGAGAGCATGCCAGGCTGTGCTTAGTAGGGTTGCGTAGGCGCGTAGGACGTTTGAAGTATTTATCAGTTTTTTCCGCTTATCTCAAAAAGTAATTATCACATATTGTCTAAAATAATTTAAAATAATGTTTTTACTAAGATCTATCAACATGGAAGATAACAATTTTCTGAGATGCATAGCTTAGAAATGCACACACATTGCAAGTAACTTTGTGGGCCCATATTTCGTAAGCGGTGCATCTGAAAAAAAAAAATGGCATAGGAAACCTTAACTTTATTTTTAAAAACATATACAATAATATCTCACATGTGGGGGACAGACGTTTTTTTTTTTTTTTTAAAATCCCCTCTTTACATGTGTAGTACATGACCTCATGAATATAAAATCATGATTTTTTTATTCTTTCAAAATTGTTAACTTTAAAAGCCATTTTCAATGACATGCCACATGATGGGAAGCAGTTTTATTTTGTAATGTGTGGACTCCTTACATATATGGAGCCATCCTATACAAAAAAAAGTATTTTTATTTTTTGAAACCACAGGTATATACTTAGACTATAGTTGTGCAAAATTTCACGTGTGTACGTCATAGAATTTATCTGTATATATGTACGTTTATAACTTTGGAAGTTATAAGGCCGTAAAGCATTCAGACAGACGGACATGATGAACTTATAAGGGTTTCTTGTAGTACTACGGAACGGTACCCTACAAAATATATATCCTTCCTAGTGAATGCATGACTAGGATGCGGTCACAAGTCACGACCGACATTGCTCTTCTTGACATATCCAAGGAGTACAACACCTATTTAAATGTAGTGTTGAATGAGGGAGCTATCGTCGTATTTTCTGAACAACAACAGAAACCTTACCGTATGTAAACATAGTTCCATCATCTGGTTAACTTTACAGATAACTTTGGGTTGCTTTATAATTCGCAGACCGCATCCGGGTGACTTATCTGTCGATTAACTGCACTCAACGATTACCATAACTTTATATGTGTGGATCGTAAGTACTTAGATAAATGTACATTTATATCATAGATAAAATTCGTCGTGCGATATAATAGTATTTATACAGTGTAAAAACGTGATTATTAAAATACTTTCTGAAAGATTGCGACTGGCTGCAACCTACAAACGTTGGGTGGCTATTACCACAACATAAGTTGTGACTTAATTTTAAAACTCAATGTTTTTTTTTCATATGAAAATGAAAAAAATGAAAATGAAAAAATGTTTATTTACAGCAAATACATACATAAACAAGAAAATAAAATCCGATAGTACATAAATTGCTGAGAAGTTTTTCTAAAATTTAGAAGTACATTACCATCAGTTTCCTCACTAGGCAAAACCTGTATCGAGGAATCCTGTTTTCAAAAAGTTTTACATACAATGATCCTCTGTCGACATAATGATGTTACAAAAAATTTGGATCATATGTCCGCAATAAAGACTTATTATTATTATATACGTCAGTGGTCTTGTTGTAGTTCGTGTTCTTGGTGCAGTAGCCTAGTAGCCATGATTCCGGCCGTTTTCATACCAATGTCAAAGTCCAAGTGTTTTTTTTTTGAAACTGCGTAGTTAAATGTTGATTCAACTTTGAGAGCCAAGTTAAACCACCAAGTGGTCTTGGTGTCTAATATATTCAATAGGCAAGGTGTATGATTGATTTTAATTACGTTAAAGCAAGATTTTCCTTATTCAAATATGACCAATCGAACAAGCGTGACTTAGATTTGATTAATTTTTCGATTCCTTTGTTTGCTTTTTGATGATAGCATACATTGTGGTCGAGTTACATAAACAAGTTTTCCTTAACTGAAAAAAAAAAACAAGAAGTGAAGTAACGAGATAATAATATAAAGATAATAATAATACAAACAAAACCTTTACGTATTTTTTATGGTACTGTTTGCCGAGACGAGCAAGTCGCTTAGATATTGTTAAGCTTCACGCTTGCCCATAACAGTTCAACGCCACCCAAAATTTTGAACTTCAACAGATCCAAACTCTGCTGAAATATATAGATATTAGATGATGATATTATTTGATGTATCGGTTACATTCCTTTGTTTAAATACCTATCCATAGTAAATTGTGGAAAATTTACTCTTTTCAGAAAATACGTCTTGATATTTATTTAACTAAGTGCTCGTTCAACTCGCAGCGCATCGTGTGGCGCGTCGCGCGTTCTGTTGGATGTTTTCTCCATCTACGGAAGGCGGCGCGTGAAGAAGCGCGTGAAGCGAGAGGCGTGGTCCGCGGCGTTGTTCCCGGCGTCGCATGCTCAAAGACAAACATATGCACAACATATGGCAATACTCGACGCCCGCGGCGTGTGTCGAATGACGGCGTCTCTGCCGCGGAAGGTAGGACATGAAGGACTCGGCGGGGGACGCGACGGTGGTAGCTGCGGCGGACGCGGCGGCGGCCGAATCAGATATCAAACAATACGCGCATGAACACACTTCTCATACATTAGCGTTAGTTTGATTTGGCCGCCTGTTCCCTGCGCAACGCCCCGCTTATCCCTGAACGAGCCCAAAGAATATACTTACCTGCGACTATTGCCGCTTTGGACGGTAATAACTACTTATTTCAAATGTAAAAAAGCAGGTTCATGTATTTTATGTAGGTACTCAACAATCTTTGAGCAATAAACTGGTTAGTTACTCAAAGTCAGCAATGAAAAACACGTACTATTTTCTTACTAGTAAAATAGAAATCTGTGGAAAGGTGGGATGATGAGTGGGACAGGCAGTGACATAGTTTTGGTAGTGGTAGGGCTCTTCTGCAGAGTCCGCATGGGGAAGTTTTCACGCCACACCTTTGCCAGTTATTCCACAGGCAAAGCAGTAGTGTGCAAATATTACTGTGTTCGGGATTGAAGAGCAATGTTTCCAGCGTTATTACTGTGCACATAGAGATTTAACATCTAATATCTCAGGGTGATGAGCGCAGTGCATTGCCGCGCATGATTTTGAACTGTTGAGGTTCAAAATCCTGCGTGGCACTGAACTGTTATGGGCAGGCGTGAAGCTTAACATCAGGTGAGCGACTTGCTCGTCTCGTCACACAATTCCATAAAAATAAAATAAAAAAATAGAGCACCACGAATTTATGATTTTTTATTTAATTTTTGTCTTTTCTTCTTCATTTGATGTGTTGATTTATGAAATTTACTAAAATGTAAGTAGCACACAGTTGGTAGGTAAGTACCTAACGTCCATTATATTAATGCAATAAGCAGGGTTTTACAAAGTAAACACAATTAGAAATAAGTTTTTTTCCATTATTATAACATGAGAAATATAATTGTGATAAAAAAAACATCAATTATAACCTTCAGCACTTTTTGTTAACGGCAGGTGTTTCCATGAGTAATGATTATTTTTTGTACGAAAATGGATTTTACAAACCCAATTTGGGTAATTACCACCTAACGAAATAACTTATTTATGTGTAATTAGCTTGGCCCGCACTGCTTCGCTCGTATAGGTTACAGTTAAGGGTGTCTATACGTGGCCTGACCAGGCAACGTGTGAAAGGGACAGTTAGATTTGAATTTCACGGGAGCAAAAGAAACAAACTATTAAGGTTATAGCTTCTCCCTTTCGCTCCCCCAGAAACTTATATATAGCCATCTCTTTCAAACGATGTCAGGTCAGGCCATGTAGCGAGGCCTTAATTAAACACATAGGGTGTCACATCTTTATGCCTTTCTTTATTTTTTACACAGTAAAGAAAAAAAACTTTTTTTTATGCTTAGTGCCTGCACAAATCGAGTTACATTGGCTTACCATAAAAAATATATTTTAATTCCATAAAAACTTTGGGGGTCCATTTCGCCCCTTTATCTAGACCGTTTGAGGAGTATTGGGTTCAAATTTCAAGCCTCTATCGTAGATGGCTTGGTCTGTGCGCTTAGTCCTAGAAATATATTAGATTAGAGGACGATTTTTGATAAATTCTGAGACATGCCTTTCTTTACTTTTTGTTCTCAGTACACGAACCGAGTTATATCTTCAATGTACAGCAATCCCCTCGTTACAGTTTTATTATAAGTAAGTATAGATAGATACAGATATAATTTTGGGTTAAATTGTATGTCTCAATCATGAAAAAGGCTTGTTCTCTTATATATAATATCAGATAATTGTATGTTTTGCTCCGTTAAGGGCATCGGTTCTGAAGGCGTGACGTTATATGTCCGAAACTGTTCACGAACGCATTGGAGGACGTTTTTTATGCTCTTAGACTCAAACGGATTCGGCAACAACAATAATGGCGAATACATCACCACCTTCGATAGTATAGTCATCATGGCCGCGTGGCTAGAGAACCTCAATACTATTCTCAACGACCTCAGTACCGTTTCCCGTCAGGTTAGCTGGAGAAGGCAAAACCATGTCAAATGTTCATGTTGTACCCGCACCGGTTGTCGTTCAGAACGATATTCTTGAAATTGTTGACCACTATAACTGCTTGACAGATTGTTCATTTAGATAAGTCCAACTTCGACAAATAGGTCGGCCGAAGAATCCAACTCGGATGGGCAGCGTTCGGGAAATCGCGTGATACCTATCTTCTCGTCCAAAATCCCGCAGTGTCTAAAGACAAGGGAATTCAGCCAGTGCACGAATGAAAATAAAGCGGAAGACGCAACGTAGGTAGGCCTCCCACTAGTTGGGCCGACGACTTTGTGAAAATCGCGGGTGGTTGCAAATGGCAGATTGTTGTTCAGTGTGGCACTCTTTGGGAGGCTTATAGATAGAAAACTCTTTATTGTTCACACGAGAAATTACATGCATAATACAAAAATCTACTTAGAACTATTGAACTAACAATTGGCGGCCTTATCGCTTAAAGCGATCTCTTCCAGGCAACCTTAGCATGGAGAGGATTTATAAGGAAGAGGTAAGGGACGGGGTGTGCCCTTATAAAGGAATATGTAACGCATACTACTTAAACATAGTAAAAATTGTAGTAGCTAATGTCTTATATTCAGCAGTTGACGTCTTCTGGCTGATGATGAGGAGGAGGCTTACACAGTAGGATTATATATTTATCTCAAACAGCGCTATTTGCATTCGGATTGACGTTTGGATCACTTGTATTATGCCTAAAGACGGATTATTATTAAGTATTAGCGGTCGATGTTGATTTAGAAAGAATTGCTATCATTTTGTTTTAATAAAACGGGAATACTCACGTTAAATTGAGTCGGTTATTCCAACTATAGTTTCGATTAATAGATTGTCTAATAGAGATGCCTTTTACAAACAAACAGACAAGATGTTACGTTTCACACGATTATTTATGTAAGTAGTTAGTTATTGTAGGCAAAATGTGCGCATTATTAATCAGTCAGGTTCAAGGTGATCAACTTTACTGCCGTCCGATCACCAAAGATAAAAATAGAAATCGATTAAATGAATAAATCATTTATTTCTCGAGTTCTGAACAACGCCATCTTACAAATAGATAGGTAAGTAGATATCTAAGCTTGGATCTATAAAACCCTCGACTCTACGAGTATATTCGCACCCGTCGATGTAGTTAGCAAAGTAATCACTAGATGGAGTTCTAATCATTCTATCACATTTTTTTCTGAAAAACTGGATGGAATATAAAATATCTATGATTTAACTTTAAAATACATAACAAAGAATATTTGTATTTACTTAAGTAATTCTAGTTTTTCTTGAATCTTTCTTCTGTGTATTGGGAGTCTGGTCTGGGGGCGCCATAGGCGGTAGCGTGGCTGGTGGCGACGCCGCCGCGGCCCGTGCTGTAGGCATTAGCAATGGCAGTAGGGCCTCCTGGGCCACCGGCGCCAGACCGACCACCCCACCCGAAGAACATCGGAAAGAAAGCACCAGCGGGCATCTTAGGAGCATAATCCTCTTCGTCATCATCATCCACAGGCCTCTTGACTTGCTTCTTTCTAGACACCACAGCCTTCTTCGGCTTAGGAGCGGGCTCCTCGACTTCTTCCACTTCAGGCCCTTCAGGCTCGACAAGTTCTGGCACGACAGCTTTTACTGTGGTGGGGATGAGCTCGACTTTCTCTGTAGGCTCGGCAAGCTCCGTCGGCTCAGTGGGGAAGGCGACGGCTACAGGGGCTTCAGGTTGTGGTTCTGGCTGTTGCTGGTAGAAGACCTCGTTCTGCTGTGGAGGCGCGTAGTCAATGTTGGTCTGGCGGCGGCGGTCGGGCATGTAGTACTGGCCGGACTGCTGGACTTGTTCCTCTGGTTGCCGGAACATGAAGGTGGCCATGCCGGCGCCGGCGCCTCCCGCGCGGGGGTTGTAGTAGGGGTTGTAGTAGCGGCTCAGTGCCATCCCGCCGCGGGCGTTGTCGATTGACCCGTAGGAGACTGGGAATAATAGAGCATCGTTTAATCGATTTACACTTAATACTATACAGATTTAAACATTTGTAAGAGCTTAGATTTTCCGAAACTTGAATTCTATATTTGAATTGCTGAAACTGAAATTATAGAAGTATTTTATGAACTAAATTTTGACAAAACTTTGTTTTAGCAGAACTTTATTTAGGGTTGGACAGACTATAATAAGAAGGGTAAAAATAGGTAGAAAGGTACGCTGATCAGCTCACCAGAATCGACGTTTCCATAAGCGGGATAGTAAGGATATCCCTTCGCCTCCCACAGGACATAGCTCAAAATCACCAGAGAATATAAGAACTTCATTTTTACACCGTTAAGGATTATTATTTGTTGAAGGAGTGTAGTGCGGATTACTGCTATTGAGTTTGTGATGAGTTTGGAGAGCCATCGCGTTATATAGTCCAGTCTGGCTGGACTCATTGGGATGCAGGGCACGAGTACCGCTGCAGCCGCGCTGCCGTCATTTTACACGGTGCGGCAGAATCCTCCAACCGTTATAGGGAACTGGACATGCTGAGGAGATCCGCTGAATGCTCGACACGTACGGCTCTAATAGGTTGGTGAATCGTTGAACTTGGTGTTTAGATGTTTTTGCATACGCTTGTTGCACTCGGATTTGGCGTTGACTCACTTTGCTAGAATAACGGTGAAAAACTTTGGGGTACTTTCGAGATCAAAGTAAAATCTAAATACAAGTGCATTTATATATATTTTGGCATTCTTAAAATACAGAGCCTTATGTTTTTCAGTCATCCACAGTTTACCAATAACTTTTGTAAAGTTCCAACAACATGTTAATTTTTCTAGACTGGTATCCTGTCAATTGCCTATTTTACAAACCAATCGTGTGAATTTTAAAAACAAAGTGCTATAAAAAAGGAATCATTCCTACATGGTTACGCATTACACAGGACGAGCGTGTCGTGCTACATGGCAAGGAGTTCATTCATGACGATTTATAACACCCTAGTCTAGTCTTTGATGGTTAACTGCTTCTCAGAACGTACGAGAATGTGACCGTAGTAGGAAAATATTTATTTTATTGGTGACGGGTGTGATTGGTTTTGCAATTGTTGCTGTAAGTATACTATCATCAGTCTAAAAAGACGATTTTTAACAAGATGTTTTTGTAGAAGGGATTTTAATATTTTATATATATTTTTTGTTGCATTTTAGTATTATGTATTCTTTTGTAGAATGCATATATTTTTTTTAATTGTTTTAGTATTATGTACCTACTGCACGTCGAAGAATTAAAAGTCAGCATTACATTCTTTGACAGGAGAAAATTACAGTTGTGTTTTAGAGTTCACCATGAAACATAAAATTAGATGCTTGTTTGCTTAGACTACCACTATGTTTCTTTGAGCCCAAACCTGGCTGAGGAACTGACATATTTTAAATTGGCCAATAAGATTTTAACATCTTGGATCTCGCTACGCTTGCGTACTACAAGTATCATTGTGTTTTTGAGAACTCTAACAGAAAATAACAAGTAAACGAGTAAATGCAAAATAAAACAAGTAAATTTCAAATTATGCGTACCTAACTTTGGTTCTAGTTTGTTTAGTTTTATTTGTTAATTTTAAATATTTTTCTATAGTTCTTACATAACTGTTATTAGAGTGTAGTGTTACATTCTCTTTGACTTAAGTGAGGCGACTAGATAATGTAATAAGGTTTTATGGTAATTATTTAAGGTAACATGGTCTAACATTCCATTCCAGTTAATATTCCCGTATTTTATATTTTTTTCATTGCAGTCGCTGTCAGAGATCCGTAGACATCTTTTACAGGATGTTGGTTAGACGATGGACGTATTCAGGCATATCATTGTACTCATTTCATTTAAAAGTGATCTACACTTTTATTATGGAACCATAAAATCTCGAAAAATGAAATCAGGTGTTCCGCAGAAAAATGTTATTCAACCTTGACGAAAAGAATCGAACAGCTGTTTTTTTTCGTAGTTTCAGTGTTATTTTCATAATACATCGTCATCATCATCAACGCCTGAAGACTTCCACTGTTGAATAAAGGCCTCCCCCTTAGACCGCCGCACTGAACGACAATTTGCAATTTGTATCCGCCGGTTACCTTCAAAATGTTGTCAGTCCCCCTAGTGAAAGATTTCATAGTTGTATATAATGATGAGTACAATGATATCTTAGCCAGAATAAGTCCGTAGTCTAACTGAACACCCTGTATTCTCTGTACCCATAACTTACCTATTAATTCTATAAAACGGTCGTCGCCAAAATTAATTTAGGCAGGCTAGCATAAACGTAACAAACAGGTGTTCAGAAGTCGTTAGTCTTGTATGCATGAATCAGTACGCCCTGACAGCCATACTAATGTCATACAATATAAATTTCCGGCATACATCCACGAGGTTTTTTATATACTGCGACATGGCTTTTCATGAAAGAAGAGAGAGAGAGAAAGAGAGAAAATAAGATGCCAGCAGGCCGGGATGAAGTTATGTCCACCCGTTTTGTTCATGAGTATGAATATAAGTCCATATCCGTCTCGTTCTCGTGGGATAAATATGGTGGACAAATTTTTGACAAGTGCTAGGCCCGCTGCTGTAGTTCCACTTTTGAGCACGTTCGTTACAGCCCATGTCGCAGTGTCGCAAGCAGGCATGTATATTCTCCTTCTATAATCGCTTAGCTGAACGATAAGCAGTGGGCGACCGATGGTATCTCTGCAAATGGACACCGACAAGAGATGATATCGCGCGGCTACTAGTGTGCTCAAAACGTTTCACGTGCCTGAATTACTAACAGTAGGTTATCCGTAAGGTTATTGATGGGTTTTGGACATGGTGTGCATTGATATATTCCATTCCAGGCTAGGCATGTTTACTTTCTTCGACAGTCTCTTAAAATCTGCTGAGCTTTGGTGGAACACAGAGCATGTACAAACATATAATATACCAATACAAATAAATATATTTATAACCATGTATTCCCTGTGATAGCGCCTGATTTGTATGCCTGGGCTGAGTATTGGATTAAAATTATTTCAACTAATAACACTATATCTATACCATAGAATACTCCTTATAAATAAGGCCCAGAAGGATAGTCTCCATACAAAACACAATTTTGACATGGCGCATAATTTGTTTGTTACCATTGACAGTATTTTTGGTCGTGATATTTTAAGCTTTCCATTAAAAAGTGATTACCTTGGACGAAACATCATAAATCCACGGTGATTACCCTATTTGGTCGGGTAAGTAAATTTTGATTGGAGTGATTTAGGTTATATCACAGTGGTTCTTAAATAGGCTTTTCTATCTATACATATAAAAAAAGAATCGCCGTTCGTTAGTCTCGCTAAAACTAAACAACGGCTGGACCGATTTATATGATTTCTTTTTTGTTGTGTTCGTTATTGTCAGGACAAGGTTTATATGGAGAGAACTCGTACGAAGTCGCGGACATCAGCTAGTATCTAATACAAAGGGTTGAACAGGTTCAGTACCATTTCGTCCAGTTATTAGAAAATCAAATCTTACTCAAATGTCAAATTACCACAATACATTTTTATTTTTATTATTAATACAATAAAATTTATTTACATTTATTTTTATGTATTAGTACTCACGCGATATTTACTATGATTATTTAATACTTTACTTTAGTACTGATAGTAATGTAGTAAGCAACCACAGTATTTATATATAGTTCTAAAAACACTGAAAATACAAATTTAAACTTATTAAAAACGAAAAGAAAACAAAATTGAAATTACTATAAATTATTTACAGATAAAAAACAGAGCTCAGGTCACCTTCTGCAGGCAGGGTACCCAAAAGGCTGGTGACGTTACCTCGCTCTGCTCTTGCTATACCTATGCTCTGGCCGAGGTAAGCACCAGCCAGCAGGTCGTTTTCTTACTATCAGCTGCTTAGAAAGATCCTTAAAGAGTTGCCGTGCGCTTGGACCCCAAGGACCCAATGTTTCTACCTTAAAAGGCAGAAATAAGTATCCATCGCCAAGGGATTCATATTTCCGCCTTCAAATATATAATTTTTTACTTTGAATTAAAATTAGCGTTGATCAATTATTATAATATCCAAATGTGTATATCCCAGAGTGTCCCCGTAGCATATTTATGTATTAAATCATGCATATATTCAAAGCATGTGTATTATAACACATATGCACTCTGTACATCTACCTTTGTTAAGGCAATACAAAGCAAAATATGATGAACCTTAATCGAGAATGATTAGAACAAAATTCATTCATTCATTCATTCATTCATTTATTTTTCGTGCTTTAGGTATAAGTAAATATACTCTTAGCAACGTCATAACCAGTTTAACAAAATTATAAAAATTAACATTAAAATGCAAGAACAAATTCGTAGCGGCTGTAAAATTGGCTGTAATTCAAAATTAAAACTAGGTAGATCGATTCTGACGTCGTCGTTTAGCTTCTTCTCTTATCTAGTCTAATTTCCTTTCTTTATTAGGTACCTCGCTAGGTACGTATTAATCGAAAAGGCAAAAATATAATTGAAGATAAAGGAATGATTAAGGATCAGAATCTTCCAAATCTTCCAAAGTACTTCGTATTCATTTTAACACGCTCTGTGCATGCCATTTGTTGTGATATACGACCATCATTTTAATGCTATAAAATGCGCAATAAAAGCCGAATTCCCGCATAACCCTGAGTTCCCTAAATGATTTGCGTAACAAAGTGTTCCGCGAAGGCGGCGTTTGCAGGCTTAGCCGAAAATCAGCCAACGGACTGAATATGAGATTGTGTACACCCGGATATATCCTGATTTTTGTCCCTGACCTTCCAAATATATGGTGCGTCATCGCATTTGAGTACAATAGATTATAAAATAAGTCTCTCTCTCTGTGGATTTTTATCTTCTTGAAGGAATATTGGAAATCTGGATAACCAGATGCTTAAAACGAATCAATTTAATTTAACAAGTTTGCTCACACGTCATTGAGTCATACGTCTTGAAGGACATGATAAATACTCTAGCTTTAGATCGCTGATATCAAGGTTCGATCAATATCTGAAGAACGGCTCAATAGTGCATACACAGCACCGGATTATGCATATAATCTTCATTAGCCTGCTTTGAGGTCGTAACTGACGTCCCTATGTCCCTGTCACGCTTGAAGGTGGTACTGAAACTACATTAATCAACCAAACAAACTGCGAGGACCCTCAAGATCACCCTAGGACATAGATTATCCGGGAGCTTTGACTTTATTTAAACATACATTTGAGAATTTTAATTATTATGCAAATCTACAGCCATTGTTGCTGTTTGACCATTAATTTCCATAGTTAACTTCTCAAGTTAACTCAAGCAGATTCAACAGTGCTGATCAAAGTCAAGCTGATAAGTGATTCAAATGGAGTTCCCAAAAGTTCTTTATATTCGTTATAAACCTTGTCCCGAGCTTAGATTTACTACAAAAGTCGGTAATTCTTTAAACGGCTCGTTTTGAATGTACCTCTCATAGCTGACATCCATCATGTACGATGCAAGCACATTCCCCTCACGCCTCCAGATTTGCATACACGAATTTGGCAAGTACTCACACGAAAGACATTGCCTATCCTTCTTGAGGCTAATATTTTGTAGATCCGATCGGTTCAGAGAAACTGCTCATTTGAATGACAACTTTGTAGGGCATGCTAAAAGTGAACTGGAGATCAGATTTGCCGATAAGGTTACCTGTAAATTTAGACCACCTAATGTGGTGTATGCATTCGAATACAATAAATTGATAGTTTATAATACATTCCTGGCAATAATATGAGATAAAGTGATAAGTGTGGCAAGGCAAGATGTGTATAAAATGCTAGTAGAGTACTCATATTTATTTATATACATTTATAAATCGTGTTTTATTTATAGGATTAAGGGATATAGTCTAGATCGAAATTTTAAGTCCAAATTTTTGTAATAATATAACTGCATTCTGTTTTTGTGCAAATAAACTAAATATATAAACAGGAATAAAAAAACCTCTTGATGTTGAACTTAATCAACTCATTTGCATACGAAAGAAAATGAACGTCAGTTCCCGCCCTTTCATTGTCTGATCGCGATGCATAGCATCCCGTCCGGTTCATTGAATTCATATCATGAGTGAATCTTGACGTCAGGCGACAGATGGGGCATTTTCCTGTTCTTTGTACCCAGATCTAGACATTAGCATCCTACGTGGCTAGACCCCGATCGATGGCCACGATCGATTTTGATTTGTCGATGTAGATCGGCACCCGCCATGAATTTTGTATTTTATCCTCAAACCTACGAGTTCGTAGATGTGTGAATGCATTATTTATTGAGCGTTCAACATCGATGTTAATATAAGCGCTTTTGCGCCTGGTTGTGATATGGTTTGGTGATTAATGGTAAACCCTTTTAATTCTATGTTTGTTGCCATCAAAATAATTAATAGTTCAATGAACAATGCACACCACAGAAACAAAGTATACTTTATCACTGACCAAGTAATCACTACTTTGGTAGTCTCATTTTCCAGTGACTAAATACCAGACAGTCTCTTTATGGTATCTTGTATTCAAGTGACGTCAGTTCCATTGTGACAAAGTGATACACTCGCATTGTAGCTAAATTCCCGCCGATTATATCATCCATTACTCATTACGCTATACAAGAACGTTGGGTTTTCCATTCCTCCCCCATTCAATCCCATGTCCAAAATACGGGAGCTCTCTACGCTCTACCATTATAACTTATTGTCTCATGGATATTATATCTTAATTATAGATGCTAGGTGCGTTCCGGTCATTTTTTATAGTTGATATAAATTCGGTAAAAATAGCTGCAAATAATAGCGTTGGAATATAAATCCTTGGAGCTGGTCTGCGCAGTACGGAGGCTTTGTCGAATCCGAGCAATAAATTCTAGCTTAGACAATGGGTGTACAGAACACAAAATTAATGAATATTTCATTAAGTATTTTTTTTTTGTGTAGGAATTCTTGAAATGAATAAAAAAAAGCACGTGCATTTTAATCGTTTTTGTAATGCAAACCTTAAAATAATTTCGATAATTATGTTAGCTGATTACTAATGAGCCTGGTGTTCTGCTGCACTAGTGTTCAGCTTGTTATTATGCTTCTGCTTTACTGCGCAATACTTTACAATCAAAACATTATTTAATTAATTTTTAGTATTTGATTTTAGATTTGAGATCACAATAGGTATCTTAGATAAATACAATATTTAACATATTTTGTTACATTTCATGTGAAAAAGTTTTCAATAGGTAGGAATATTTCTTTTGAATTGAATGAGCCGAGTACCTATTTACGTCGAAAATAAAAATAAATATTTTTCAACTTTTTAGTTAATCCTGTGTTTGTTTTGTACCTACTTATTATGTTTATTGCTTTAAAAATGGAAACCTTAAAAACAATTATATGACTATAACAAATTCTTTTGACACCTTTTAAGTTTTGCGGTCAAGTATCAAGCACCGGTCACTTCTAAAGATCCGCCTTTTGCCAAAAATGTTTTAAAAATGCAAATGTCGAAGAATTAGCCATCGCCACAAATCATGAGGGAACGTCAGCGCATGGGAATGGTCTCATAGCGGCTTCTCGGAAGCTATAACGTGTGGCTACTGTACTGCGCCTACACGAGTAAAGATGTTTTTACAAATGCTTAAAAATAGATTAGAAGTGAGCTAGTAATAGCAAAGCTGATAAAATAGTTTTTTCCTAAACAGGCTCGATAAAGCGTTCATAATTTATATAAATTATCCTGGAGAAAATTGATTTTAAGTTCTTAAACTATGCGGCGTACGGGTCGCACGCGGCCCGCCAAGCTTCTGTAAGTGGCCATCCTGTTGTAAAGTAGACACTCTCCAATATATTATATGAGCTCTCCGATGTTAGCGCAAGTGGCTGCGTATTACGCATATTTTAAGTGTCAAAGGGATGCCGAGTCTGCACAGCACGAAAGCGCCTACATTCACAGAGCTGAAAAAAATATTTAGCTTACTGAATTTTCAATCTTCCGATAACTGTTATCTGAGGATTAAATATGGTGGTTTGTCAGCTTTTGTATAGGAAATATGTCAAACCGCTATATTACTCCTGAGATAATAGATAACTAACAATTGACAAATCAACCCTAAGTCAGTCATTTCAATTATAGTTTAAGAGATATGAGCGTTTTAAATATAATTTCAGCGTATGAGCGTTTACACGATATATGATACACTAGTTGTTACCCTTCCTATAGTTCGCTAGATGGCGTTGATCCATTTTTGTGCATTTCTTGACGTTTTGTATGCACTGATAGTTGTAATGTAGGAAGTTCTGAATCGCACTAGCGAAGTTTTTACCTCTAGACGAACGTATTCATTTTCATACCTCGAAGCTTTATTGGTCCTGATACTACTGAGGCTATATTCCTCTGAATTATAATATTAGTTAGGTAATTAGGTTTACATAGGTGAGCGTTTTTGACGGCCAGGTTCCTTAGAATGAGAGTCTTGTTTTTGTAAAGCTTTTTCTGACTTACTAGACACTTCCTTTTTATCACCCAACACTTCTCTTGGAAAACAATTATTTATTTGTCTCTTTCTGGATCATTCATTGGTCTCAGTGGCAATAAGGCCACTTTACCAGAGATGATTTTATAGCTATCAGTAGTGTTTCGCTCTACAATTTCCTTTATATTATTGTCTCTGTCTAAGGTACATTGCACTACAAACCATTATATAAATAAGAGGCTAGTAATAAAAAAAAATGTTGGAGAATCAGCTCGTTGTAGAGATGGCGATTACATTCGAGGGTTATGGTATAATTAACTCTATATAATATAATTTAATCGTGCGACGGGAGCATTCCTTCACCTCAGTTAAGTAAATCACTCGCACATTTGTCCGATAAGGTATGAATTCTGAATGTTGAATTAGTATGTCTATTGTTTTAAAGAAAATTTCGTTTTGATATATTGAATTCGACGGAAGAGATCGACAAAAACTTATTTTGTCGTTGCTTTTTTTTTTCGGTTTCTGACGGTTAGTTTAAAGAAAAACGAACGAAACGAACAGAACGATATATCCAAAGGTTTTTTCAAAACATTTTTTTTAATCTTATTATAACCTGACTACTTGTTTACTATTCACAGTAGTGGTTATATACCTTTAAAAAACAATGTGACGATCCGAGAGCGTGACAACTGTGAACGCCACACCAAGGGCCGAGGCGCCCGCCTCACATGCCGTCTTCTACGACCACGAACGTAGTCCCTAGCTGTAGGACCGTAAGTGCGCGATGTGTATGCGCCCTAGTAGTGCGCGTGCTTGGCTCGTACGTAACGGTGGCCGCAGGCTTCCTCTCAGCTGCCGCCGGATTGTATTCAAATATACCATTATTCGGCTCATTTATACAGGTTGATCTTCATTCCATATTTGTGTAGGTACTGACATGAAATTGGGCATTTTCAGCTCATTTTTAGCTAGTGCCCTTTCTGCGTGTGCGTTTAGACCAGCCGTAGCAGTAACTCAATAGGTATTTTCTAGGTTAGTGTTAAAGATTATAGATAGAAGACTACATATAAAATTAAACAAAAAAAATATATTCGATAAATATTTTTTTATCCAGCCAATGGAGAAGAGTAGTAAGAACCTGCTAAAAAGGGGTATCCGAGCTCAGAGGTAGTTAGAGGTATACAGGAGAGTCGCGAGAGGACCTTAGTAATATGGTCAATGACCTCAGTAGCGTTTCTTAACAGGTAGGTCTTAACATAAGCATGGACAACACGAAAATCTTGTCCATGTTTGGAAAGACGTTAGGTAAGATACTCTCAAAGTTGACCACTATTCATACCTTTGACAGATTGTTCAGTTAGGTAAGTCTAAATTCGACAAAGCGATCGTCCGCAGAATCCAACTCGAATGAGCAGCGTTCGGGAAATTGCGTAATATCTTCTCGTCCAATCCCGCAGGCCACACCACTCAAAGAACCGGCAACCGATGGAGAAGAAAGGTTCTTGAGTGGCGACCATGAACCGGAAGACGCAACGTAGGCATGCCTCCCACTAGGTGGACCGACGAATTGTAAAAAGTCGCGGGCAACCGGTGGATGCAAGTGGCAAGTGGTCGGTCGGTGTGGCGCTCTAAGGGGGAGGCCTATGTTCAGCAGTGGACGTCTTCTGGCAGATTATGATGATGATGATGACCACAAAAGACAAGACAAAAAGTGTTTTATTTCTCTTTTCAAACAAGGGTTTTAGTCTGGTTACGGCATGTTTAACCTTAGAAGAGTGCTAAACACGTGTTTGTGATACGAAATTTGTGAAACATCTGTTCAACGCTAGTCTAAAGCGTGCTTAAATCTTTTATCGTAAGGTGGTTGGTGTATTAGTGTTTTTTAGGGTAAACAGTGAGTTTTTGGTAGGGATTTTATGTTTTATAATTCATCCTGTAGTTGATACATTCGGCTGGGCACGCAGCGCAGTACATTATTCGTAGCGCGTGCGCGCCTCATTGTCATGTGCGCAGGCGCTGCCGTCTATGAATACCATTACACGGATTAAGCTCTACAGAACACAATTGACATTTTCAAATAACTATAAACGCACATAATTCTTGTGTTTTTTTTCAGTTCGTTTGAGACCATAATTAAGCTTCTTGAATATCTTATAAAAATCCCATTGGTATATGTCCTAAAAATGGATAAAGTAGGAAGTTTTATAACGATAAACATAAAAACACGATTATCTAATTTTAGACTTATGAAATTTAAAAAATCAGTTTATAGTTTTGTTTTAATAAAACGGGAATACTCACGTTAAATTGATTCGGTTATTCCGACTAAAAGACTTAAGCATTACCGTTATATTAAAACAAAATGTGTCAAAACCACGTCAGTTTTTATATTTTTATAGTTAACTAGTTGTTACCCGCGATTACGTTCGCGTGGACATAAAAAGTATTCTCTGTGATATACAGTAACTACTTATCAAATTATATCAAGATTTATAAATAATACCAGCCGTTTAGCCGTGATAACGCGACAAACATCCAGACAGAGAGACAAAATACTATAGTTCGATAGATAGCGTTAATCTATTTTTGTACATTTTTTGACGTTTTGTATGGACTGACAGTAACTGAACACGATTCAGAACTCCCTACATTACAACAGTTGTAATGTTGGGTAATGTAGGAGTTCTGAATTGCGCAAGTGAAGTTTTTTCCAAGAGACGAACGTATTAATTTTTATACCTCGAAGCTTTATTGGTCCCGATACGACTGTGGTTATTTTCCTCTGAATGATATAATATTAGTTAGGGCTAGGACGTCGTTTTAAAAAACCACAATATATATTTTTCATTATTCAACATTTTTCTATCGTAGATAAAGTGTGTACCTATCGTTTTTAAATACTGGCTAGACGAAAGCGTTGCATATATTTATATTCAGGCGTTTTGGCGCTCAGTCGACCTGTCTAATGCCTGTCTCTCAATAAATTGGCAGATGGTTTATACTGGCGTGAAGACAGGTAGTATTTATAGGGATTTCAACCTACTTTGTGTGTCGCCAAAATCATCAATCACTTTAAACTGTATCTATACAGACTTAAACATTTACGGTCTTACGACAAAATGATTTAAAACAACGCTTAGATAGTTTTTTAGCTAGACAATGTCTAAAAGTTAAAAGTTTTATTTCTTTTTTCAAACAAGGGCTTGGGACTATTTAAATTTAAACAATGGTTACAGCATCTTTAATATTAGACGAGTGCTAAACGCGGATTTGTGGTACGGAATTTGTGAAACATATGTTCAACACATGTCTAAAGAGTGCTTAAATCTTTTGTGGTAAAACCGGTTACATGGCAAGCTGCGAGTTGCTGTTTTCAAGTTTAAAGGTAACAAGCGAATTACCCCGGCTTACTCATATTGTCATGTTTCACCTTTTATATTGTTAAGGAAGCCCAAAAGAACTGATATAGACCTCAGAGAACCAAATGAACAAAGGCCAATGCCTTTGTTGGGCGGTTTTTTTCCAGACAAGTTTTTATAAAATCCTATATTTATACGTACTGTAAGCTATCAAAACGAGTCCAAACTCCATCAATCGATTGTTAGTTACCGAGGAGTTTCGTTTTCCACCTTCCGTCTCCATCATCAGATCAGCTCGCTGTCACAATATTGTATTGTCATCGGAAATCTTTTATTTTTATCGGGCAAGTGCATTTATTAACTAATCAAAATACATACAAACTATAACTACCTAAACTACTTAGCCTACTACATAAAAATAACGGTTATATTATCCAGAGACCTATAGATAATCCAAATATTCAAGCCCACTACCAGCTAGCAGCATACCCAGCATGCTGGCGGCATTACCACGCTGCATGGCAATGCTTGTGCGTTGAGCAAAATAAATGCCAGCATTATGATCACGCGTCGCGTCAACCAGGCTCTCTGTTAAGTTTTTGAAAATAAGATGAGCTCCCGGTCCCCAAGGGCCCTACGTCTCAAGGAAATTGACAAACATGAAACATTTCAACTCAATTGAACAATGGGAACAGTAAAATTGAGTTGCAAGATTTGACCTTAACATACATACATACAAACATTGAAAGTTAAATAAAAGCTTGTAAATAATGTATTTAGTTACAGGCTCCCGTCGATGTCTTTTGTATGGGACATCGCGTTTCACATGTTAGCACTATAATAGTGCGAGGTGACATTAAGTAAAGTACTTTTACTTAATAAAAGATATCGAAACGAAAATATATTCAAAATAATACTGTTATAATGTTTTTTATTTTTTTATTTATTTATTACTACAGCTATAAATTATATACTAATATACTATAAATTGATATAACATAAAATTTTCATCTATTCACACTTTGTCTAAAAATCTTGTGAATGATCGAGTTAGATAGCCGACCTCTTATTTTTTTAAATTATAAACAATATCAAAAACCTTTGGTTAAATACAATATTATAGTTATTAAAATTATTATGAAGATAAATTTACACTAAGACATGACCACACAGAGTACAACAGCATTTATTGTTTATAAGCATTTTACAATTTTGTGTCTTAAGCCTTTTCCGCAACGGGGGCTGAATAGTTAACAAAACTTGTTCGAGTTGCGTGAAGCGACGGAGAAATTATTAAAAGAAGAGTGCCAATGGCAATAGAAAGATGCGTAGCTCGATTGTAATACAGATGAGGACGTAAGATGTCGCTAGTGCTTTAAACTGCGATGTGATCGTTACAATTTCTGCTTGTTTTGAAATAGAAACCCAAGCAGACTCATTCGCGATGGTACGGAAAAAAGACTCTACTTATTAAGAATATTTTTGCGTAGTGATATCAGTAAAATTATTAATTTTATTTGCAAAACACGCTACGGTCTCAAGAGATGGCGTTGAAAACATTATTTTTGGAAACATATTTTTTACTTCGTATATTGCAAACTAATTTAAACTCAACCTTAAATTGCGTCTTATACTAATACTATATTTCTATATTAACTATATTTTCACCGGCTTTTATAGAGATTTGAACATTAGTTTTCCATAAGCGCTATCTAGGTTAACGCAATTTTTTTGGGGGTAGACTATTTTGTATGAGATTGTCATTCTGATGTCTAATTTTTCTATGCGTGGTTATTTGATTATTTCATAATGGATTAATTTAATAAACTTGACTTTGTTTGGATTTCGCTTATCGCATGTTTACTTCTATTCATAAGGTTTGAGTATTTCATGAACTTTATTTAAACCTAATTTAACTTTTATACACATACAGCCGCGCTGGACGAAATATGAGCTAAGTGTTTTTTGACAGCTAGCGATTCTGGCTATTACATCGGAAAGATAGAAGAAGTAAACCCTTATTTTTAATATCAATTTTTAACGTTGTTCTCCTCGTAGACTCTGGTGCCGTGCTGCAGGTTGACGCGCGTGTTGGTCCGAGCCTGCCTCGCGGACGGACTCCGCACCTGCAGCACAGACTCCACCACCACTTCTTCTACAAAAGGCTGGCCGTCCACATCTGAAAGGATAAATAGATTCGTTCAATTCAAATATTCGATGACCTTTATTTGTATGTGTACGCAAGAAATGATTTGTATCGGTGTTGTTAGGTTTTGAATCATGAAATTTTACATGGATACAACATTTTACATTTTACAACCTATGGATTTAGGTAGTGTTGGAAAGGTGTCCTGCCTTCGTTTCAAGAACTATTTTTGACGAATTCAAAGTTCTACCTAAAATCTTGGTAACAATTGGGAGATCAAAACTCGTTAAAAAAACCCAAACCGCGGTACTAAATAATTATCTCGTAAATAGCCACTACGCTGTCAAAGATATGAATAGTGATAAGTGGTATTTACAAGTTTTACAATATATGATAAAATTGTCTGTCTTACCAAAATTTAGGATGGGCAATAAATCTCGATTGCAATTTAGGAGATAGCTTTCACCTACTTTACGAACTGTGACAATAAACGAATTTGCGCTTAAACCCAGTTTAGACGATTATACGCCCACACTATCGTAGATTTACCGTATATTCTATAAACGTAATTTGATGATCGGAAATAACTAGCTATATTATCTTACACAGGCGTAATGGATACACAAGTGTAGGAAATAGGTAAGTATAATGATGGGAAATAACTACGTTTATCTTTGGGCTTATCGATAGTTTTAGAGTTCTTTGTACTACTCTAAAGTGTGCCATGATGATTTTACGATGGGGCAAGCCTGCTCCATCTAACTGTAGCCAATTTCGTCATAAAAAATAAATAATAATGTTAAGTTATTTATGCCAGGATTATGTTAACAAGCTATGGTGATTTCACGTCTAGACGTTTCATGTCTTCAAGAATTGTCCGATAATAAATAAATTTAGTCAATGATCCAGAGTGAAGGTTATTATAATGCTAGAGGTGAGCATGACCTGTAGCAAACCTAAAAGTTCAAGTAGATTAATCATACTGATGATTATAAACCTGTATCAGTGTTACGTCATAATTTTTCGTAGGTATTTGAAATTGAAACCGATTAACACAATCAGTGTTCGATACATATTACAGAAGAGAAAAAATGTTTACTTCTAGACCTCTTCTGTGGTACAGAAACAATCAAAAAATACATCAAGTAATACATCTTTATTTATATATATATTTAAAATTATTAATTACATTAAAATAAAATGCAAAAAATACAATGAAGTGGACTCGACAGATGGCGCTATTTGCTCATTCTTTTTGGAATGAATACTGGCATAATACATATAGTATGGAGATACTTTTTTTTTAAATATTTAACTGTTATTTATTTCAAGCATCTCATAGCTATGAACTAAATAGAAAAAATATAATAAATTATATACATATTTACAATAAAATATAACCTATATATTATAATAATATGAAGATAGGACTTAAAAGTACATAGTATTAATAAACAAAATAAACTAATCTAAAAGAACGCTATCAGTGGGAATTGTTCCCAAAGTAATACATCTTGGGTTTGTCAAATTCGTCCATTTGTCTCAAAGAAGAGAAGAAAAATTTACTTTTCTCTTCTGTGATTTGTCTCAACTTAGGAAAGTCTTAAAAGCATAGTCCTTCCTCGAGGTTTTGGCACATTCGATATTTGAAATTGTATAGCTGTCGCTCTGTTTCTCGTGCGTGCAATAGCGAGAGTTAGTGAATTTTCCTAACTTTTTGATAAAATCAGCGTTTCGGGGGTAGTCTGTTATCACTCCCTAAATCTAAATAAAAATAAATCTGTGAAATACATTTTACCCGCACATACCTACACCAATGCGATCGTGTTAGTCAGCAGTCCTTGACACCATGGCTCATAAATAATCAAACCTGTTAGTAATGTAGCGACACATTGTAGAAGGATCTGCTATTTATTTTCGATGTAATTTTTCGTGAAATGTAAGTTTCACTTCTATATTATTTTCTCTATATTCTTCACGTCATACACAGCAGGGCAAAATATTAGTTTAATTTCAAAGGTCATCCTAATGTATATAATGCTATATTGGCAGGTAAGAACAATCTGAAGCTATGGGACGTTATTATCTATCAGTTTTTGTGTTATACCAGTTTCGTTTGATGGATCTATTTTATTGTTATTATAAATCTTATAATGGCAGGCTGCCTATAAAAACGTTTCTAGGTAAGCTAGAACACAACTAACTCGATTACAATGATATGAAGTCAAAGGTTGTTATGCTAAAACATAAAGCTAAGAAGTCTTAATAAAAGTTGTTGTCACCTGAGCTCCCAGTCTGCAGCGAGGACCTGTCAGGAGCGGCCGACACCGTCAGGACAGCGACAAAAAACACGCAAAGTAACGGTACTCGCATGACGGCTGCGTCGGCGCACACTGTACTGTCTATGCGACGTAGCTATTGCTGTGGGCGCAACACGAGTGGGGTGCGCTGTGTCCTAACCACGAAGGCGAGTTGCACTATCTCTGGTTAGCGGTTATATTTAGATACTGTGACTGTTTTGGCTAGATTCGATATTTATAACAAGGTTAATTAGAGCTTAAAAGCTTCACACGTTTCGGGTTTGGTTCATATTAAAACTTGTTCCTAATGAAGGGTAGGTACAATGACCTAGAGTTATATTCGTCGTCTAACCAAGCAATCACTATTTAACTTAGTAAGTAGTTCATAGGTTTATATTTGTGTTATACGTTATATGGTATATACCAAGCCCACGGGTAAGTTTAGCCATATTTAACGGCGTATTGTCGCCAAAAGCCTTTTAACCGCAAGCAGCGTCGTATATACATGCGGTTTTTTATTTTTTATTTAAACGGTAATAACGCTAGCTTAATTTTACTTTAGTTTAGATTTAATTTACTAAGGTAATTGTTGACCGAGCAAAAACCGATAGTTATTTAGTTATATTATATATATGATTTTTCTAATCTTCATGAAATGTTGAATGTAAGTACTGTATCAGCCTTTACACATCCCACCGCTGGGATATCAGCCTACCCTAGAAGGGTGATCAGGCCATATCCTCTAAGTTGGCCCAGTGCGGTTTGACGGATTCACAAACGCCATCGAATTTCTTCTCCGGAAATATGCAGATTTCCGCACGATATTTTCTTTCAGCGAAAATCTTCAGTGGTATATCCGTACGTAAGCTCCAAAGAACTATCGGTACGGGCCCGCCCGGGTTCGAGCCCGCAGCCCCACGAATGTGAGGCGAGCGTGCTCCCACTGAGCTACCACGACTTGTGGCTTGTGTATGCAAGTAGTCCATTTAAATACAATTTTTAGGTTCGAATGTGGGCAAAATCGGTCTAGATGTGGAAGTTATATCGCGAGGTCTCATTTCGGCTCAAACTACTAGTTTAATATATTAAATTTAAAGTTTAGTTTAATTGACTTACTATCACACTAATATTATATAAAGTAGATATTGCATTAACTTAAAGTTTAATTTTTATTATTTTATATCGCGAAACTGAGGTGGGGTAGGTCGTTATTTCACAACTCATTGTGTAGTAGAACAATTCAGAATACTTGGCTTTATAATTTATCTAGTACTGATGGGCCATTGTTCTTGATTTAAATGGTGGTGTTGAATGGCCGTCTGCACTAAACTTTGGCAGCTCCTAAGTTCATACTTAACTTTCTAGGACGTTCCTAACAATCAAAAATGCGGAAAACTTAGGAGGTTGCCTAAATGCGTAAGACATTCACTTTCCTTTGACATGCCTAAGTCCGACTTAGTTTAGGATATGCTTAGCTAAGTTTTATTTTTGTTGACTTTAGTGCAGATGGGCAGTAGTGTTCTCTGACCATCTGCTGTTGTAGCAAATTGTTTTACACTTGATATCTGAAGTAAATAACTTCTAGTTTGGTTACTTTAAACAGGCGGGTGTAACTCCGCACGGCGAGCCAGCTCGCTATGCGACAGGTTGCACAAGTCACACGTTTACATACAAATTGCAACAGTTCCAGTTTAGTGACAGTTTTAAATCTAAATGAAGTTTAAATACATTAATAGAGATTTTGCTGTACCTTAAGCAGACTGATGTCATATGCACAGCACATACACACACACGATAAAAACAAGTCCAAATTTTTTCCTCACATAGAAAGACAAAGACTACTCACCCTATTTACCTAATAATGCGGTTACTAGAACTATTTTTATATAAGCATTTCTAAATAATATAATATCTTGTGTCTTTACTTTCGTAGATACGAAACGAGTTTAATAAGGAACGTTTTCTACGTTATTTACTCAGTAATTTATTGAAAATTAAGTACAAGGTTTATTGAGCTTGTTTAGATTGAGGGAGAGTCTCATCCGATGTATTTGCCACGGGCCTCAGCGGTATAATTACGCCACTGCTTCTCATTATAAACAAAATCAGTTGTATATTCATTTCGCTGAGGCTGAATAAGATTTAATGGCGCGGCTTTTTTTTGCGATTTCAGATTTTATTCTCTAGTAAAAGGTGTTCATAATGACGAGTAATTAATAATTATTAATTCTTCTAATAAAAAATTCGTTTAAATGACGGACATATATAATACAAAAATAAATATCTATTTATCCTTATATGTTAGTATAAAGTGTTTGTGTTTCGTATTTATCCTTAAATATATCCGTCATTTAAACGAAGACCCAGTATATGAAAGATCATTATCAGTAAAAGATGAGATATCTTTTATTAGACAGGATAACCAGTTTGAGTCGTGATCGATTTACTGTACTATTTACTATTTATCTAGATTATGTTTGTTTAACTAATATTTATATTTATTTTCTAATTGTATACCGTAGCGCCATATGATAAGGTTTATTATCATTTCTTCTTAAAATCGCCAATCTCATTGTTCAAATAATTTTAATTGGAGATAAAACAACTTTATATTAAATAATAAAATAAATAGTTTTATTTAAACAAATTTCGGTAACACTAAAATATAACATATCACAACATGACTATAAAGCAGTACTTAAATTTACCAGTAGTTCAAGGGAAGGAAGCTGGGGTAAGGCCAACCATTTTTGAAAGCGTCAAACCGAGGCTGCGCGGGCTGCCTGAAGTAGTCATTGGGGAACCAGGGATCAAAGCTTCTTGAATTAAACGTGGGCATATGGTACGGGAAGAACATAATATCATCAAAATCTTGGTCTGAACCCATCAACGGCTTCGAATGCTTAGTTGCACCAGCTGGATAAGCCGATCTTGCTGACGATGACACTGAGACAGATCCTGATGGCCCGTATTTAATAGACCCTGAGGTTATTCTTCCGTTTTCTACTTTCGAAAAACTTATGGGTTCGGGAATTTTGTCCGTAGATTTAGTGTGACGGGAGAAGTAGGTCATGTCCTGGCCGGGGGAGGGGTAGAACTTGACGCTGCTGACGGAAGACACCCTGCCGTTTCTGGAGGTGACGCCGGCAACGCTCGCCACTCCGTACATGCCATCGGTTGTTCGGAAAGTCTTGGTGATGGAGTTTGGATTAGATTCGACTGAAAAAAAAATGTGTCACGTGTTATTAAAAGTATTGCGATATCATAAAATGTCCAAACTCGATTTTAGCATTATGTAAATTAAATGCAACGGTTCCACTCAAACCACGTAATTTTTGCGCTTCGGGAAAAAGTACCGCTATGTGAATAACTGCCGAGAAACATAAAAATATAATCAAATCATTTCAAATTCTTATCGAAAGCCGCGGGGGGTCATTAATATGTGTTCGGGGAACATTATGTAAATGAATTCAGTGATCATACCTGCCGATGCGAAGGCCGCCACGCAAATAAAAACGAAACCAGATATAGATAACCTTTCCATTGTGATGTCTAAGAAAGAAATGCAACGGAAACACAGACTCTCTCAGCTTATATTCCCTCGTAAAACTACGAGT
Organism: Apocheima hispidaria; assembly: GCA_947579745.1. Classification (NCBI taxonomy): domain Eukaryota; kingdom Metazoa; phylum Arthropoda; class Insecta; order Lepidoptera; family Geometridae; genus Apocheima; species Apocheima hispidaria. The sequence goes on from OX388145.1 coordinate 1,345,084, forward strand.
TTTCGTTTATGGTATTCAAAAACGGTTCTTAATAAATATTGATGGCGATACGGCGACAAACCAATTTTCTCGTAATAATTTCTCTATTATTAAGAGCCTAATGCTTCGGCGTTTATTAAGGCTTGATTAATTCTAAGCGTGATAATGTTGCCAGACTTGGCGAGCAATAATTTAACTTTTTGCGGACGCCGATACTTCATTGCTCATGGTAACTGTACTTTAATCGTACAAAACTATCGGTTGGTATTGTGCTGAGATTAATTGGTACTTACAGACGGTGGAAATATTGACTCATAGCCTTATCGTTCCAGTTGGAAGACAGGACCGTCCCTCGGGCTGTAATGGATATTGTGCTTAAAAGGGGTATTTGAAGTGAAATATAAATCATAACAAAATAATAATTGCACAAAGCAAGAGTAAGTATAGGTTCAAAATTGTAAGCTCTATACTAAAGGCAAAGTCATTTATTTAATTGTGACTACTACAGTATATCGATTTATCCTAACTTTTCTAAATATTCTAATAATATATATATATATTTTCTAATATTTATTAAAATAGGTATGTAGGTGTTAATAAAATGTATACCTTCTTAGTTGTTGTACATTTTTAGTAAACTAAAAAAAAATGTATGATATTACAATTCAACTGGACCGTTTTCTGTAATTAATGTTAATTAGTCTCCAGGTGTGAATGGTCGTTTTTAAGATTTCAACACTAGATTGCTAATTCTATAAAAAGTTTTTGATATTTGTCTCTCTGTATTTTTCTTGACAAAAAACTGTTAGTTTTTGTAGACTTTTAATTTATACTTTAAGCCACATCTCGTGTTATTTTTAATGAATCAGCGACACTTCATTAGGTAGGATGCAAGATAAATTACTTTTGGTTATTTATTGAGGAACTTTTAGCAACCTTTAATTTAGCTACTCGTTTGAATCACATAATTCAGAAAGATTTCTTTTTAATTAAACCCCTATTATTAGTAAGTAGTAGTGAAGGGAAATGTTTTCGGAAATGTAGGCAGCTCGGTTGAATTTACACAAAATAACATGGAAACAAAATTGCTATTAAATAATCATTTTAATCAACGATATACAAACAAAATTAACAAAGCCAGATACTCACATATTAATACCTATATTAAAAATAAAATAAATTAACCACCAATGGACAGAGCGACAGCGTTACCAGAGTGACTCTTGGCGTTGCTGAGCGCATAGCCGCTCTTGCCGCATGTACTACAGCCGCTGGACCCTGTTTGCTGAGCTGTCTGTAAGCCTTGGGAGGCCAAGTTCAGGGCTCCACTCAAGGCCTCCTGTCCGGAACCCGCGCCTGCGTTACCTCCGCTGGAAATTCCGAAACCCGCGCCGCCACCCGAGGCTCCTGATGCCGCACCACTCTGGCTTGAACTGGCAGAATGAGAGCCAGATCCACCGTATCCACCCTGCCATTGACCACTACCTGATGATTGAACTTGTTGCTCGTAATATTTAGCTGACTCTTGACCGTGATCGGGCCCGTGTCCGTGTCCGTGTCCATGTCCATGTCCATGTCCATGTCCATGTACAAAGTCACCATCACCTGAAGGCGCGTTTCCAGATGCTCCCGACCCAGAGCCGTAAGCTTGAGCTGAACTGGCACTGCCACTTTGACTACCTCCAAATCCACCTTGAACACCTTGTGTCTGTTGTTGACTTCCGAATCCTTGGTCACTCCCTCCGAATCCACCCTGACTTAATTGTGTTTGTTGTTGACCTTCGAACCCTTGGCCACTGGCAGATCCTCCGTGTCCTTCAAAGTTTCCACTTCCACCACTGTGATAAGAATAACGTGATTCTTTGTAACTGCCCGAAGTGCCGAACTTCTGTTGTCCTCCAAATCCAGCGTCGTTTTGACCCCCATATCCTTGGCCTCCGCCAGATTGAACTTGAGCGTTAGCCTCAGACTGGCCGCCGCGGCCTCCTGATTGACCGCTGAAGCTACCCGATGCTTGACCACCTGCTCCAGCGCCTGCGGATGAGGAAGCTAGTGAGAACGCCTGTCCAGCGCTCTGTGAGCCTAAGTCCGCAGCGGCAGCAGCGCCGCTAAAGACTCCCTGTTGGGAGCCGTCAGCGCTCCTGGCTAGGCCGCTCCAGTTCTGCGTGCGGAAGAAAGGTGGTGGTGGTGGGTGACCTGGTGGAGGAGGCGGCGGCGGTGGTCCGTGCGGGCCGTCGTCATCACACACGTGACATGATCGCTTCTCCCTCTTATGTCCTGGCTTGTGAGGTGTTGGTCCTTAAACAAAATTGAAAAAAATTAAATCTACATAAATATTTACATCACAGGATAGGTATCTATTAAACACATTTTAAATTTGCCCACTTCTTAATAAAGAACCTACCATTATCTTTTATAACATGGCAGTGAGCCACAAAAACAGACAGGGCCAAGAATACAATAATCGTTTTCGCCATCTTATCGAGGTACCGAAGTGATCTGGTGGCAAGTCTAGAAGCTCTGAACATTTATAGGTAAACAGGAGGATGTGATAACCGGCGGCTTCCAAGAATGGTATCCTCCCGCGATTATTGACAACAAATTGGTAAAGTAAACGAGACATGTAGCAACAGTAGGAAATTCACACAGTTTATTTGGTCTGCAAACAATTCGCTAGTATTTTGGCAAAATAGGGAAATTTTGATGAATTCATGATAGCTATTATGTCATGACATTAGGTTAATTTGAAAATCTGTAAAATGTGGAGGTGATTACGGATCAAGGAACATAGAAGCCTCTGTTACATGGCGTATAAAATGCGCAAACCCAATTATAACACTTTCAAAAAGAAAGGTTTTTTTTATGAAATTAATTTCTTACAAGAAACCATCTTATCACCATCACCTTTATTTATCATCAGTTACTTTTTACAACTTTTTGTTATTATAAGTCCTTCTTGCGTACACCTTTCAATTTTATAAAAACCTTACTTATTCTTAATACCTATTAGTAACTAAGTCAATAAACATTTTAATGAAAATCTTTGATTCTATGGATTTCAGTGCGCAGAAGAAGACCAGAAGAGATATTTTTTTTCTGTGCTCAGAACCTATTAATTACCTCAAGAATATTTTATACAATTGATGCTTGTATAAATATTTACCATACCTTTATTAACTAAGCAAAAATTATAAACTAAAATTCTACGGGAAAACCGTGTTTTAAAAACCGTGTTATATTTAATTTAGGGGGTCAACGTAACTCGTACTCGTTACAAACAACTTAAACTGAAGGACCGGCACAGAAAATGCGAAAAAAAATCAGCTGTTCTATATATTTTGTCCATTAACTTTTTCTATTGAACGTCTAATGTTTTCCCTCGATTTCAGGGTCTTTGAATAACAGTTGTTCGTAATGATGAGTTTAATAACCCCCTGAGTTATATAACAGGGTTTTTGTTACACCTGATACTGGTACTGAGAAAGATCTTAAGACTCATCGGTGTGTTAGTAGATCTATCTTGAGACTGATCTCAGAAGCGCTCTCTCGTTTATCTACCATTTCGCAATTCCCATATAATAAAAAACCCGTAACTTGCGGTGTAGATTAAAGCTTGCTATTATAATAATATATTTTTATGCAGAAAAAAATATCTTTAAAGTCTGTAAATTTTTACTACCATGTTCTAAATTTGCTTCAAAAAGATATCACAGACTCTAACCTTTTCCACATTCTGCAGAATCTACTAGTAATTTTGTCGATGCTAGCGATATTGAAATTAAGATTTATATGTTTATACACTCGGTGTATCAGATCTATCAATCTCTCTACTTAATAATCGTGTCTGCATCCCGATCAGATAATTTTTGCAGTTCGATGACCTGCCATTGCTCTTGTAACTATCCATTACCGAAGATAGTATATAAACCCATGGGTCAAGGATTAAAGCTTCATTTCTTTATTTAATAGTTGAGAGTTGCAAAGAGCTTTCGGACAAAATGTCGATGCTACTAACGTTCTTGTTTATGTTTTCTGTTACATTTCGTGAAATGAGTGCAGTGCCTATTTTTATAAAAGGTTTGTTTGCCTTAGGTTTGTCTTAGGTCTGATTACAAAAACTTTTGTAATAGTTTGTAATAGTTTGTATGTTTGTAGTTAGTCTGATATTCGGGGCGGAGACAAGGCCAACAAATTAAAGATGGCTGGATATTTAATATCTTATCTTATCTAATCTTTTGTTTTTGCGCTATAAATGGTGTAACTAACCGGACTTCGTTTTATATATATAGATAAAAAATTACGTTACGCTGTAATAATGCGCACGAGAGAGAGCGCCAGACACGGCGCTCTTTCTCGTGCTTTAAATTTGATCACAGATGAACCTTTGAAAGCTCTGGTATTGTTTTTATTTACAGAATCCTCACCAAATGGAGAGTCAGTCATTGCAATATCATCTTCCAATCCTGAAGTTGAGAAGTACATTTTGGACTATGCTGAGGAGCAAGCCAAGCTTAAGCAGGTATCGCCTTTGGCTAAAAGTCGAGCCACCGAAGGGAGTGCGGTCCGAAGCTTCAGCGTCTCTACTCCTGAGAAAACTATATCTGGAACCGGTCGCAGCTTTGGTGATGGTTACAGCGATCCCTTTTTCACTCCATATTTTGTAGCGCCTAACCTAGAAGGATTCGACATCCGGAATTGGTTGAGAAGCCTCGAGAGCTTTTATGATCCTAGCTTCGCGGGAAGTGGAACATCAGTGTCTGCCACCGCAGTCAGCAATAACGGACAAGTGTTTGGCAAGGTTGAAACCCGCAATTTAAATAACAGAGGCCATAAATAAGAAATAACATTTACCGTGAACGGTGCGCGCTGATTAGAAAAGTTAATGAGCTGGGAGAGAAAATAATAAAAAATATTTAATGAGTCGCAGTCTTTTATTACAATCATTAACTTTAAAACTGGCTAATGTTTTATTTTATGTTATTTCGCAAAGACATGGTGACAAGTGATTTACAATCGTCTCCGTATCTTTACTGTGCTTAGAGTTAAAATTAATAGTATCCGGGTGCGGCGTTGACGACGGTGGTGTGCGCGGCCTGGATACCGGGGCCGTGGAAGGTGGTGGAGTCGGCATGACGCAGCGCGCCGCTGTTCTGCCGCTGCGTGACGTGCGCTGTGCTGGCCTTCACTCCGCCTTTATTCTGCGACGCCGACAAGGCGCTGTTGTAACCGTAAGCATCACGACTTTGAGCGGATGAGATAGCGGTTCCGGATCCGTCAGTAGAGGAAGTCGCAGAGGATCCGAATCCACTGCTAGAGGCCAGAGCAGACCCGTAACCGGCATTTCTGAAGTTATACGGAGCGTTGTGCGTCTGAGCGACGGCCGAGCCGTAGTTACCGAGGGTCTGAGCTGAAGATACGGCGTTTCCGTAGCTGTCCCTCGGTCCGTTGTAGGCTGAGTAGCCATAGGGGTAGTTGGTGCGGTAGAGTTGTTGGGTAGGGCTCGCGTTAGCGTAGCCAATGCCTCTAGCGAAACCGTGGCCGTCGGAGCCCGCACTGCCGGCGCCGTACGCCTGCGCGTCACCACTGTTGACGGCAGCGCCGATGCTCGAGGATTGCGTGATGCCAGCGATGTTAGAGCTGAACCCAGCGCCGTACCCAAAAGCAAAGCTCGGCGTTTCGAAGTCAGGAGACCGCGCCTCGCGGTAGAACACAGCACCAGGAATGTACCCGTTATCTGAAAATGATAATCAGATAATTAATTCATAAGTTTTGGAAAAATTAAGGTTAAAGTCTTATATTAAAAAGAAATCTGTGACAATACAATACTACTGTCGGGGTCAATAGCTAAGCTTATCAATATGCTAATATTAGCGTGGGCGACAATAGCCGTTTACAATGCGTACCGTCGTATTTTTTTCATCACCCATAGCAAAATGACACTGTTGATTAAATTAACAGTTAAATTAAACCGGATTCAAAATTGTCATTTTCACTTTTATGAAAGCTATTATCATAGATGTAAGATAAGTTCATTAGGAATTCGGGACTGGCTGAATTGTTAATTTGTAAACAATAGATTGTGGTAACATGTGACGTCACTCACCAATATACCAGACCGGCCCCGCTTGGCAAGCGACCAGCACAGCAGCCAACACGATCAATCTCGATGCCATATCGCCAATTTCTCAGTTGCTTCACAGGATGCCTAGACCTTTCTCTGTGTTTATGAATATTGGTGATTCATTTCCCCAAGCTTATATACCAGTATCATCTTTCCCCCCACCAGGTAAGACTGGGTCACAGTCAGCACCCGAAGGCATTGACACTCATAAATAAAATTTATCTAACAAGTTACGGTATACCGTTTTGATAGTTCCAGGTGATCTGATATCATAAATTTAATGGAGACAGTGTCATCCTTAAAGTAAGACTTAAAATCGAGTTATAAAAATGGTGATTCCGCTTATTCAAGTTTATGGTTACATCCGATCTCGTAATGGCGTTAATGTAAAGTTTTTCGGCTAAGATGTCACGGCTCCTAACGCCGAGCTGATTCATTAACATGATAATTAATTATTATTGATGTAAATAATCGACTTTAGTTTCTAGTTCTTTGGTTTCTAGCTATGCATCTTTGATATAACAGCGCAAAAATAAAGTTCCCTGCTTATCATCTGCCTGTTATCAGTTGTTGCGTTTACAAAGCGAAGTTTCACTCGTAGGTATCATTTTAGAACAGAATGTTGTTGGAAAAATCTGTTTCGTTTATAATTACATCAAAAATAGGGTTCTACTCAAGCTTTCTCGAACTCGAGAACTCGACAATATCTTCTTTTTTCGAGACGAGAAAAGAATGACCGGAACTCGAGAATTCTCGAGTTCGAAATTGTATTGCGCCATGCGCGCCGTGCGACTATGTTTCGCCGCGTAGCAACACCCGCGCTCCGTGCTCGTGCCAATGTCACTCTCTCACACAGGTCACAGATTTCGTAATTTGGCGCGGCAACAAGTCAGTTAGACTACTGTCAATACAAGTCAGTAGAGTATTTAATATAATTACATCCAAGTCATATTCGTAAAAAAATAAAATTTTCTTTGTTGTTGGTGTTTGTGGAGTGATTGTAGTTGCAGATTTTTACAGTTACTTAAGCATAATGTGCACGCATGCTCGTGGCTTTTAGGGATTGATTGATTGATGTTATATTAAAGTAGAAGTAATATTTCTTAAATTAGATCATATTAATATTCATGCCCACGCTCACGCTTAAATAAGCCTTAGTTATTTAGATCTCTGCTAAAATTTGTTAACTCACGTTCACACAGTAATCTGTTCCTATCGTATTAGTTTACTACAAAGTTTTGATTATTTTATTATAATAATAATAATAATAATAACTTTTTTAATTCAGGCTTGACACCCATAACACAGAATACAGAGAACAATAAAAAAAAAAAAAAAAAACACAGGGCCTACTTCCGATTCGCACTCTGGTGCACTTCCCTCCACGATTTAAAAATCGGACTCGTCAGGTACTTATGTCAGAAGCTTTTAATTTTTGCTTCTTTCCTTACTTCAATAAGATGTACCAAATACAAATTAATCATAATGGTTCAGTAAAAATACCATAGATTAAAATGTTTGCTTTTTTAAATTAAATTTCAACCAAATTTAACGTTTTTTATAAATATACTCGAGACCCGAGAAAACTCGAGAAATGGGCCCCGAGAATTTTCGAAACTCAAGTAGAAAAAAAGGTCGAGATATCATAAAGCAAGTATATCTAAGTGCTTATCTATGAAGTTGAAATAATTGACGTCAGAAAGTGGCTCTCATTAGCTTTTTGCATTCGAGACAAATAGAATTAGCAAATAATATTTTATGGATCGATCTACATATTTCCATGATAGTATTTTGTTCAATCCGGGATCAATGCTATTTGTGAAATTTCTGATACATTTCTTATTAAAAATAGCCACTCATGAGGTCAAAGACTTCTATAAGTCGCATATAATATAATCCAGAATTTATAGAGGAAATGATTCGTTTTAGTAAAATATTGATGCCATTTAAAACATAAATTCGAAATAGTCCACTTTACGACCTTCCTAAAATCCTGTCTCTTGATTATTTATCGAAATTTTATGCTAATACAAATTCAATATTATGACAAAAATCAAAGATCCAAATGTAATTAGTAAGTTTTTTAGTGGTTTATTAACATGAGGCAAGATCGATTATAATATTCCTACAACTATGTATAAATACATAACAAACAAATCTTCACATTAATTGGCAAAGACTCTTCTAAATACACTCTAATGATAAATTATACATACTCAATCACAGACAACGCGAGTGAAGTTAACATAAAATTTACAATCTTTTTCAATCACCACTTCTCCATTCAAAATACAATTCGTCAACTATAATTACCATATACATATACTAAATATATGATAATTATGCTGCAAAATAAATCAGGAGCTGGTTTTGCTCTCTGCTACTGCAGCAGAACGGGCAAAACCAAAACTACCACCGTTATCGTCATCTTCATGGCTACTGCTGTCATCTCCATCAAAGAAATGCCCAGGTCTCTGGAAACCGTAGCCTCCACCACCAGTCTGACCTAGTACTCCTCCGTAGTAGTTTCCGTTGAACTGGCTATTACTGGAGCCATACCCATTGTTGGAACCTGGTCTACCTTGATTGTAACTGCCAAAACCTTGATTGTAACCAGCGTAGCCTTGGTTGTAGCCACTATAGCCTTGGTTGTAGCCACCGTTGCCTTGGTTGTAGCCGTGTTGTGGGTATCCACCGTTGTATTGGTAGTTGTTGGGATAGTATCCGTTGGCGTTCCCGCCGTCAGCTCCGTTGGAGGAAGACTGTGACTGGCTGATGGCAATGTTGATGGGAACGCCGCCTTGGTAGCCTTGGTATCCTCCTTGGTAGCCTCCCTGCTGGTAGCCGCCTTGCCCATCACAAATGCCGTACTTGTAGCATAGCCTCTTCTTATGTAGACTTCTTGGTTCTCTGTTACTCACTGTGCTGTCGGCTGACACTTCTGGAATATTGGAAAATTATTTTAATAATTACAATTACAAGTACTCATTCATAGTATAAGCATGATCTCATAAATGAAAACTAGAAAATTACTATCACGACTATTTATATAATTGCTACCTTCGCCTAGGACTGCGCTCCACCCAGCCAGCACGATGGCGAGGTAAAAAAAACGAGAACAGGTCATATTGTCGATGTTCGGGTTATTGTGCCGATTTCTCAGGTCAAAACAGCTTTATAGGTCGGCTCACGAGGTCATCCCCCACGCTCTGAGAGGTTCAACATGCAAAAATCCCACGGAAGTTGTTAACAGAAAAGCATTAATAATGAATATGGAATAGTTTCCTTAAATATCTTCAGCTAATCAAGTCTTAGTATCTTCTTGAATGCAGAGTTTAAGATTAATGCAACCAAACTGTTGTGTTGATTGTTAGTGTAAAAATACTATTTGTAGCATTAAACATTTGAAGGTCGTAAGTTATTGTCTACTTATAACCTTTGTTTAATAACAATTATTTTTTAATTAAAAATTTTAATTTCTGTCGCCATGTTCAACCATTTTCATATTGCATTCGATACTCTAAAATTTTCTAATTAAATTAATGAAATGCTTATGTTATTTCGATGCTTACTTCGCATGCTAATTGAACCTATAGTTTTTATGCAAAGTCAACGAACTCTATCTTGATTTGCTGATCTAATGTTGACCCCTTGGTATCTTCATCAATCTTAATTGCTTTTTTTTCTAAATCTTGCAGACGGTAATCAGTATTCCTTATAGACATTAATTAAAAACCTACATTACGTAGGTTCTTTCTCAGGCTTATCAGAATCTACAATATCAATTCTCATAGCTGTGAAGCAATTAATTGCACATCTCAGGGCTCCAATATTTTCAATAATGATGTTTGTGATGGTAAATAAATACCTAAGTACGAGAAGTTCTGTTCAGACTGCACGCTGGGTATATTATCATTCCGTTTTCATCTTTATTTAGTATATTCATTCCTCTTCTTTTGCCGCATAAATAGGTCCGAGTTTGACCACCAGCACTAGCTATGCTTTTTTTCCTGCCAACACGTTAGTATTTCATTGAATGTACATATTTAATTAGCACTATCCAACAGTGTACAGTCTGTCTGAACAATGAACAACATACCATAAAATTAAGGTCACATACATTACCATACACTCGTCTTCAACAGGCGTAACTTGCAAAACTTACAATGTTATCTAGAATCTGCAAAGCGGAAATAAACCTACTTCCTTTATTTATAAGAATTTGCATCTTTATATTGGGTTTTACCCAAAAAAGAATTTTGAAGGTTTTGCGTGGGTGTAGTGTGTGACTTTACACACTGGTGGATTTATGTTTCCGGAGTCTGTTGCATACATATTTTTTTTATATAATTGTTCCCTAGATTTTACCCGTGGCTTTACTCGTGATTATCCAATTTTCGTATAGGCCGAGTGAATAACCTGATGTCAGAGTTTTTAATCCTCTAACATTGGTTATCAGTTGATGTTATATGACAAACAATCGGAACCTACAGTCAAACGTGTCATCTGAGGCACGGTAGCGCTCAGTTGCAAATGCCACACGCGGATTTTAAATTGTGGGTCGTTCTTCAAACTAATTTCAACGGCTTTTTCTTTTCAATGTCAAATAAGATGTAAATTGGTTGTAAAATTTCTCTTGCAGCGGAATTATAGACATTTAGGACATCACTCATACGTAGCATGCTTTCTTTTATAATTATCTTTGCTATTCAACAGTATACATATTTATTAACTATTTGACACTGTGTATTTGATTAGGATACATATTAAATGCTGTGATACGTTAAATGTTAAAGCTAGCGCTCCTGGCCAGAGGTGTCTTTTAAGCACATTTTCAAAATTTGTGAAGAAGAAAAATCACTGAATGGTAAGATAAATAAATAAAACATAAACAGGCATACTTATCATTTAAACTATTGTTATGACCATTCGCGGTGATATTAGTAGCTATATTCATATTTTTATGTACCCAATCAGCGTTTTTTTTTGTCTTCATTATCTTGAAAATGCGTGATCGCTATCTCGATCACGCATTTCACTATGGGCAAAGCAGGTGTTTTTGAATTAGCTTTTTTTAATGCCTTGGCTTTAATGCTTTGGTTTGTCCTTTTTATACTAAGCCGGGTTATTCGAAAAGGATAGAGAATAAGCTGAAAGGGGCTTCCTAGCATATGCTCTTCGAGTACCCTTGTATGCCCACATACAGGGTTTCTTATAGCTTGAGTTAATACGGGTGAAGCCGCGGTAATCAGCCTTCTACGCCTTATGAGGAGATCTCGCTGACGTATTTTATGAGATAAGTTTCTGTATAGAGGTAGATACCTAACAGTGTCATAAGACACGCCTTGCGGAAATTGAGTTTGGACAATTAAGTTTATTTCTTATATTTATTTGTTGTCTTTATGCTAATTACAATATTTACCTACTTGCCTAATTAATTAAAATTTCTAAGACGTAAAGTATGACTTTGTCAGATTGTAGGTTTCAATTGCTAAAAAAAATACGTCTTTAATGCGTACTTACTAGCAAAAAATAGAAATCAGTTATACAGGGTTATAAGGAATGGGTATGCTAAGCCGTAAAGAGCTTATAGTACTCATCGTTATGAACAGCTTTTACTATGGGACCAACACTGAAAAATAATCAGCTGTTCCATAAAAAAATGTCAACGACACTCGACAAAATGTATGTCAGGGTTGGTCCCATATTTGAAGTTGTTCACAATCACGAGAACTATGAGCCCCTTTCGGCTTAGCATACCCTTTCATTATAGACCTGTATTGAGCAACCCCAATACCTATGATACCAAAGCTTGGATTGGGGTTGTTCAAAAGGACTGTTAAGAGATTCTTAAAAGTTCGGCAACTTATCTGTGATGCCCCTGCTGTTACAGGTGACAGTTATCGCTTACCATCAGGCGGCCCGCCTGTTTGTTGTTAGGCCAAAGTTAATTATCGTTGCTGAAATACCATTTGGCCTAGTACTCAAAACTCGTTCGACGATATTATTCTGATGATGGCATTGTTTTCGAAACGGGATCTATCACTACGTAATATTCTTCTTTACCTCGACGCGACGTCTCGGTCAGTTTGCATTATAAATAATGTTTTATTGCGCGATTAAATCCCGTTCGTGTTACCTATCGAGTGATATAAAACAAATTGCACAGGTACGATAACATTGTTTGAGGTTAATAATACACCGAAGGCGAAATTAGAAACTGTATTTACATCATAAAACGTAGATATACAGGTTAGAAGGAAAGGGTATGCTAAGCTGAATGGGGCTCGTAGTACTCATGATTGTGAACAACTTTTATTGTGGGACCATATCTGAAATCGAGAAAATTAAAACAGTTGTTCCATACATTTTGTCGAGTTTCACTAACATTTTTCTGCGGAACAGCTGTTTTATTTTCTCGATTTCAGTTTCGGTCCCATAGTAAAAGTTGTTCATAATATTATGAGCCCTTTTCAGCTTAGCATACCCCTTTCTTATAGCCCTGTATAGTGGTGAACATTTTTACCTTTTTTTTTTTAATGGAGAGTCTGTCTCTCTCTCAGATCAGAGATTGTTTCACTGATCTGAGGTCTCTCTCTATTATTCTTATTCGAGATGGGTGCGATAAATTCTGCCCCGATTTCTGCTTTGTGTAGAATGATGCCATATTTAAGGTGCCTGTAGTTCAGTGGATCTCTCTGGTTGTACCTACATGAATTTAGTAATTTATGTAGTTGGTACGTACATGTAGTACGTTGTATCAATATATAACATGATGAATATTAGTAATTCTTGGATATTCAAACAGTGATTTAATTAATTATCTTAAACAATGTGAAAATGGGCGGGTTAAACAAATTTGGACGGTGTTCTTGGCGACCGATTTTCGAACTGAGTTGTACTTAAGTAGCTAGTAAAAAATACCGTCACGACTATCGCTTATGTTGCTGAGATTGTGCAATCAAATTTCAACGTGCTTATTTGTAATTAGTGAAAAACCAAATTTGTATACTAAATATTTTAATTAATCACAATAGTTCTTATTTCAAGTCAGTCATAGTTTATTTCCCGCTGGCGCTGGAGCCTGCGCTGGACTGGGAAGCGCCACCGCGGCTGATGCTGATACTCTTCGAGATGCTGATGGAGCCGCCACCGAGGCCAGGCCGGTTAAACCCGCCTCCGAGACCAGGGCGGTTGAATCCACCTGAAACGATAACATTACAAGGTTAAGTCAATGTAAGTAAATAATACCAGAAAGTACGTTAACACCACGGATTCCTTACGGTGTTTTCCTTCTACGATAGCTCATTATTGTTATTTGAACCCACGCCCTGCGGCGTGCGATCCGAACGCGCTAACTACTGAGCTATCATCGCTATAGAAGACACAACACACACCTTGTCCAAAGCCGCCACCTCCGCCAAAGCCGCCACCTCCGCCAAAACCGCTGCCTCCGCCAAAGCCGCCGCCTCCAAACTGTTGTTGGGGGTAATAGCGAGGACCAAAGCCTCCACCGCCGGCCTGCGCCTGCGCACTGGCCTGGCTGAATCCACCGCCGAACTGAGGTGACCGAGCTACACGTACACCTGGAATACGGAAAAAGAAGCTGTAAACTTATCTGTCCTAAGAAATATACACATAATCCGGTCCACTGGAAACTTCTGACTAGTAGGAAAAGGTTTAAACATATTCGTTTTCCTTTTTTTAAGTAAAGGAAACAATATTTTTTTTGTTTAGCAAGCCTTTATAGCAAGACTATTGGAAGGAATATATATTTTTTTTTTTTGAAATATACAAAATGCTACTGAAAGGTGTGACAATATTGAATAACCCTGGAGCAGTTACTCCGTCTTCTGTCTTTTTCAATCGAGCTCTAATTTCGAAAAGAGTGAAAAGGACTAAACACATAGTAACTAATCCAAGGGCACTCCACGTTTATTTGAATTACCTACATTTATATCAAGCTATCCTATTAGGAAAAATCAGATCAGGCACATTATTTTGCCAGAACCAGGTTCCAAGCTACGTAAGTGAATGATTAAATACCCGAATTTGCGGAAAAAAATACTACTTATTTTTGGAAAATTGTGTAACAAAATATGTAAAAAAGCCACATGAGTAATTATCTACCTGCATCAGTCTGACTAAAGTTAGCTAATAGCAGAACTGCCAGTCCAACACAAAACACACCAGCACTCGCCATCTTGATCCAACGTTGACAAACTGATCTCAGAACTACCACACATTTTATATTAGCTCACAGAACTCCAATTTGACCCTACTCGACAATTTTAACACTAAACACTGTTTACTTACAGAACTATTTATACCAGCACAAATATACTTACATTACATACCTATGATCATTATGTTATGGTTCAAAATCAATCGGGGTATTGGTCTGCGTATGTTGGATAAACAAAATATTGGCCATAGGGAAATTACCTGGTATAAGAATGATTGTTCCAAATATTTGCATAGACATTAGCCGTGGGCCGTGGTAAGTTTTACGAAATTTGCGGTTCTTTGGATTCTCGGATTTAATTGTAAACATGGGTAAGGACGAACGTCATGCTAATTGTTGTCAATGTTGTCTAATCTCACTATCCCAAACTATTATTTTAAATACGATGGTATGTTTGTCATCTTTCACGCAGTAACAAAGCAAAGGATCAACCTGAAGATTTGCAAGGATTAAATTAATTGCACACCCGGTATGGGTCTGTCGTGTATTGATTGCTAGGTTTACATGTATCGGAGGGTAGAATAAAATAACTAGTCTTGGTCGAACCTGTTGTTTGATTTACTACATGGTGGCAGCGGTGCTAGTTAAATTGAATAATAAAAGTGTTTCGTAGTGTGTTTGTTCCAAAGTTAGCCATAATTACTGATTTAGAACAGTTATTTATCGTTTGTGATAATGGAGCACGCCCGGCCGCCAGCAGAATTGTGTTTAGAAGGAGGGCCGGCGAGTCGAGCGGAGTCATGGCGGAAATGGTACAAGCAATTTTGTGTGTTTCTGAAAGCATCTGGTGTGTATAAGGAGCCTCCGGACGTACAAGCCAGTCTACTCGTCAATTTGATCGGTCCAGAGGGTTACGACGTATACACAACCTTCAAATTCGCCAAAGAAGAAAACAAAGATTGCTTAGATACGCTTGTCAAAAAGTACAATGAACATTTCGAGACAAAGCAAAATACGACTATGGCCCGATTTAAGTTTTTTACACGAAATCAAGAAAACGGCGAGTCAATAGATGATTATGTGACTGCACTTAAATTACTAACGCAATACTGTGCGTTCGAACATCTCGAGGAGGGCCTGGTTCGTGACAGAATCGTGTGCGGAGCACGTGACGGCAAGCTGCGTGATCGGCTGCTTCGGGCCGACGATCTGACTTTGGCCCGAGCCGTGAAGATATGTCAAGCTAACGAGATGTCAACGGAAGAACAACGAGAGATAGAAGGGACCAAGACCGGAAGAGATAGTGGTGGAACGTCCACGGTGGCGGTGGACGCGATGAACGCGCGCGGCTGGCGCGGCGGGTCGCGCGGTGGCGCGGGCCCGGCCGGCGCCGGCGCCGGGCGGTCGCGCGGTCAGGGTCGCGCGCAGCTGCCGTGGCGCGCCCCTACGCAGCGAGCTGGAGCTCCCGGTACTTCAACGGCTACGAGAAAACCGTGTTTTGCCTGTGCTAGTTATAATTGTGATGGTGGTAGATGTCCAGCCAAAACGGCTATGTGTTTTTGGTGTAACGAACGTGGGCATTTTAAAAATATGTGTCCGAAACTGAAACGTCGCGTGTTTCAAATCGACGTCGACGATGGCAGTGTGGACTATGACGACGGCGAGGATGACGAGTTGTTTTATATTTCTACAATATCGAAAGAGCGTGACAGTAAGGACTCTAAATGGTATGAAACTTTGATTTTATCACTGAACGGAAAGCAGGAAATTTTCAAGTTAGACTCTGGTTCTGATTTAAATGTTATGTCTTTCAAAACGTTTACTAGACTAGGACTTTCTGTAAAAAATTTAAACTCCGACACTACAAGAGCGCAATCATTTTGTGGCAGTTATATACCTATTGTTGGTTCTACCGATATAGAATGGGTTTATAAGAATGTGACATATAAATTGCAATTTGTGATAGCGGATATTGATTGTCAAAACGTGTTAGGAAAATTTGCATGCGAAAATATGGGAATGATACAACGTATTTTTTCACTGAATATCGATGTATACAAAAATTTATTTCAAGGACTTGGTAAGCTGCCAGGTAAATATAGTATTGTTATTGATAAAAATGTCCAGCCGTCAGTCTGTCCCGTTAGAAAGATCCCGATGGGAGTCCGCGATAAATTGTTGCACGAGTTAGTTCGTATGGAGAAAATGGGTGTGGTCAGGAAAGTATCACATCCGACCCCGTGGGTGAACGCTATCGTAGTGGCGCCAAAAAAGGATGGTAGCATCCGCGTGTGCCTCGACCCGCGGCCGCTGAACCGCGCGGTGCGGCGCGCGCATTACCCGCTGCCGACGCTCACCGAGATAGCGACGCAGCTAGAGGGCGCGACCATATTCAGTAAGCTGGACGCCCGCTCTGGGTTCTGGATGATCCAGCTGGACGACGTCAGCGCCGACCTCTGTACTTTCGGAACGCCCTTCGGGAGGTATCAGTTTTTACGGCTACCGTACGGAATCAATTGCGCATCGGAAGTTTTTCACTCCAAAATCCGTCAGTTGTTAGAGGACCTGGAAGGGGTCGATTCATTCATCGATGATGTCATTGTCTGGGGGTCCAGTAAGACCCAGCACGACGAGCGCCTCAAAAAGTTGTTAGACAGGGCGCGCGAGGTCGGTATCAAATTCAACGAACAGAAGTGTGAATTTCAAGTCGGTCAGGTAAGTTATTTAGGTCACACTTTCAGCGAGAACGGCATGTCGATCGACAAAAATAAAATAAAGGCGATCGAAAACATGCCTGATCCCGAAAATAGACAGTCATTAGAACGTTTTCTAGGTATGATTAATTACCTATCAAAATTTATACCGAATTATTCGGATATTGCGACACCCCTTCGTCAATTATTGAAGAAAGACAGCGAATGGGTGTGGGATGAGCCGCATAGGGAGGCGGTGCGCGAGCTGAAAACTGCCGTGTGCAGCGCGCCCGTGCTGGCGCTATACTCGGTGCGCGAATCCGTGCTGGTCTCTGTAGATGCAAGTTCACGAGCGCTCGGCGCCGCGTTGCTACAAGCGCAACGCCCGGTCGAGTTCGCCTCCGCGACGCTCACCGACACGCAATGTAGGTACGCTCAAATAGAGAAAGAGCTTCTAGCTATCGTTTTTGCGCTGGAACGGTTCCACCAGTATGTGTACGGCCGGTGTGATGTTACGGTAGAAACGGATCACAAGCCGCTCGAAGCGCTTTTTAAGAAATCACTAGATTCGGTCCCGGCACGGCTGCAGCGTATGATGCTACGCATTCAACGATACGATTTTAATGTAGTTTATAAACCCGGTAAGTACCTGTATGTAGCCGATACGCTCTCCAGGGCGCCGTTGCCAGACACGATGACAGGTAATATTGAAGAAGAGGTAGAAGACCAGTCTTGTTATTTAATTGAGAATGTGAGATTCAGTGATGCCAAGATGAAAGTGATAAAAGATGCGATGAATAATGATACCGAGTGTAAGTTAATCATACAATATATAAGAGAAGGTTGGCCGACTAATAAATACGAAGTGGACGAGCGTGTTAGAAATATATGGTCATTGAAGGACAGCTTCGAGTACGTAAACGGTATTATTTTCAAAGACAATTTAGTGTATATTCCGGTAGCGGTTCGTCCGGAAATGCTCTGCCGTGTGCATGACGGGCACATGGGCATAGACAGATGCAAACGACACGCGCGCGAGGTCATGTTCTGGCCGGGCATGTCGCGCGACATAGAAGCAATGGTACGACGCTGCACGGCGTGCGCTGAGCGTGCGCCTCGCCCCACTAGGGAGCCCCTCATGCCGCATCCTGTACCCAGTCTGCCGTGGGTCAAGTTAGGGTCCGACATTTTTCAACACGCCGGAAAATATTTCCTTATTTTAGCAGATTATTTTTCTAATTTCATAGAAGTCAATCCGCTGACCAATATTGGGTCAAAAGCGGTGATCGCCGCTATGAAAGATCAATTCGCAAGACATGGAATCCCGCAGGAGCTTGTCACGGACAATGGTCCAGCATATGCCTCCAGGATGTTCGCAGAGTTCAGTAGACAATGGGGATTTCGGCACATCACCAGTTCTCCAAATTATCCCCAATCAAATGGACTCAGTGAGAGAAGTGTTCAAACTGTAAAAAACATGCTACTAAAATCTGTCTCTTCGGGGGGTGATTTTTATCTGGGTCTACTGAATCACCGAGCGACTCCTCGTGACGGTATCAGTTCGCCCGCGGAGTTACTCATGGGCCGCAGACTCAATACTAGGCTACCCGCTCACGTGGATAAACTAAAACCAAGTCGGAACAATGACGCGGATTATACTAACATGATGAGAAAGCGGCAGGCCTACAAGGCTGACTACGACAGAAAGTCGAGAGCGCTTTCTGAACTCGATCCGGGGCAACCCGTGCTCTTGGCGGATGAAGGCCGGAGAAAACACGCGCGCGTGCTGGCGCGCGCCTCGCAACCGCGGTCTTACTTCGTGGCCGACAGCTCGGGGAGGCGCTACAGGCGAAACCGACGCCACTTAATAAAGCTCGAAAGTACAAGCCCGGAAGAACAAACTGCACCGGATAGCGGTGACGAGCAGTGGCTGAGTCCTAAGAGTGACAGCCATGATCAGTCCGGCGATGACGTCACTCGCGGCGAGGTCCTAGCGGCGGCGTTGCCAGCGGCGATGCCGAGCACTTCCCGCGCACCCATTACTCCCGAAGTACATCGCGCGCGCAGACCGGCGGCTAATATAGCACGTAAAAAAGTAGGAGATATGTTCAGCAAAAATTAGTAGTTATATCACTTGTATGACCTATTAAAATTACAACTATTTTGTTCATTCCCGCTTCCATTTGTATTTGTAACTAGTTATTTTATTTTTACTGTTATAATTTCCTAAACCTTATCATCTAGGTATGCTTTGCTTCTTAGTACTATCTATGTATCTTTTAGAACTTATGAATGCGGAGGCTACTTATAGGTTACTTCCTACATATTTGGAACTTAATTATTATGTTAAGTCACATAATTGATAATAGTTTAAGTTTCAAAATGTTTGTGTATTTTTTTTTTTATGGGGAAAGATGTCGTGTATTGATTGCTAGGTTTACATGTATCGGAGGGTAGAATAAAATAACTAGTCTTGGTCGAACCTGTTGTTTGATTTACTACAGGGTCCACCGTTGGAACATTAATCCCTGTTCTAAGAACACCTTTGTACACAGTATTGCAATAAAATAATTCTTATTTTTATTCTTAAGAGTGGCGGGACCGGAGGAAAAAAATTTTTTTTATTAGTAACTTTGGTAGTAACCAATCTAGTTCATGATTTGGTAGTAACCAAACTAGTTCATGAAAGTATTTTTAAGGGTACACCTCTAGCTGCGCCACAATTGTGTTATCTTACTCGTACATTTACAAGTTTTTGTAGATAGAAGCTTTCATAAAAAAAAAAATTGACATTTTGTTTACCTAGCCTATCATAAAAAATGTAAATATTCTAAAGATTTTTTCGTTATTATATCTCTTCTATTAAGTGAAGGAAAACATTTTGAGGAAACCTGTATATTTCTGGAGAAGAAATTCGATGGGGTGTTTGAACCCGCCAACCCGCACTGAGCCAGCGTGGTAGATATGGCCTAATCACCCTTCGAGAGTAGGCCGTTATCCCAGCAGTGGGATGTTTAAAGTTTGATGCAGATATCTCTTCTATTATAAAAATTAAAGTTGCTTCAAAACTTCATTCACTCGCTGGAAATTCACTCTTAGTGATTTATCTTCCATAATGTGAAAAAGCGCGAGCGTGACAGCTGTGGTGTAGGCGACTGATACTCCTAAAACAGGCTTTGCCTGGCGTGGGAGACTTTGTTCACGTCCGTCCTGTTTACGGTAGCGGTGCTCATCGCCAAGCCAGTGTTCCTGATTCCTCTGGAGGCGGAGCCCGAGCCGCCGCTGACCATGGCCGACGTGCTGGCCTCTCTCTCCAAGGGCACTATCATCGGGTACTCGCCCGACGTGGAGCCTTACACAACCATCATGGAGCGCGTCTCATTTGTTAGGCGCTTTTATTACTACGACATATTATAAACAGGGTTATAAGGAAACGGTATGCTACGCTGAAGGGGGCTTATAGTACTCATGATCGCCCGGACTCACGGTCATGATACTCATGACTGCTGTTCCATACATTTGTCATTGACATTTTTCTATGGACCAGATGACTTTTTTCTGGATTCAGGGTTTGTCCCATAGTAAAAGTTGTTTATAATGATGAGTACTATGAGCCCTTTTCGGCCTTTAAGGGGGCTTTTGTTCAGCGTTTTCTATGGCTGTTGATGATGATGATGAATGGAAACACTAAAAATTACTGTCTTCTGTCTTTAATTTCTTCACTTTTATATCTCGAGCCTGCCGTAAGCTTGTTTTTCAAATTGCAAAAAAAGTTATTACTTCATAGTTAAAGTATGACCCACGATGGATTATGTAATCGATACCGAATAAGTGTCATTTAATATTTATGTAATAACATAAGTAATAATCCACTAAACAATACAAGTATCGATTCTTACTTCTGAAAGCGTGGTAAAAACAAAATCTGCCGAAACCCGGGATTGAACCGGGGACCTTTAGATCTTCAGTCTAACGCTCTCCCAACTGAGCTATTTCGGCGATAGGCTAAGGTTCAAAATACTAGGTGTGCGCCATAGTAATTACATAGCCAAGTACGCTGTGTAGTAGCTACCTACTAGCTAGACTTCCCTGATAAGTGCTGATAAAAATATTGAATTTTATTTCTGAAGGTCTCTTATCAATACGGCAGCAAACATTCTCCTCGTGTAGTAGGTATTTAGGTGACAATAAATCTTAGCGGGAAACAATTTACAAACTTGAAATGGGGGCAATAAATCATTTCACAGGTTAGATGCTGGTTCTATTTAATTACACTAACTTATGGGTTTGAAAAGGTTTTATAAGTTATTGTTATAAACTATTTGATCAATGGTTTTACGTGGTACTCTTGTTTGTTTGTTTCATCCATAAAAATAGTTTAAATAATGGATAAAACAGTGGAATAAAATTAAATCCTGTATTACAATCCTTATTCCTCGGCTTACGGGTCGCCATCAACCAGGTGATAAAAGAACATAGCGCTCTAGGGGTGCTAGTCTCGACTTTTCGCTATAGCACTTTGCAACCGAATTCGGTCGCTATGACGCAAAAATTCGACTTTGAACACGAATTGAATGAGGCGTTTTCCAAAAAATAAGAAATCCTGGTAATAAAAGTACCCAATAGATGGCGTTAGATGTACCTTGAGGTATTTCTGTCACTGTCAGACATGAAAGACAAAAAAATGTACGTGTGCCTTTTTTTTCTCGTGTTTTTTGGCTCCACATGTGTATTTAGACAATTTCAAGTAGCGTTTCTATGTATTTGACTTCATTTGAAATATTACAATAGTTGACACTGGCTAAATACGCAAAGTGTGGAGCCAAAATTTACGATTTAAAAAATAAACATAAAATATTTCGACAGAAATGACAATGACAGGTAAAACGATAGGTCTGTTACGCCATCTGTAGTAAATCAAACAACAGGTTCGACCAAGACTAGTTATTTTATTCTACCCTCCGATACATGTAAACCTAGCAATCAATACACGACATCTTTCCCCATAAAAAAAAAAATACACAAACATTTTGAAACTTAAACTATTATCAATTATGTGACTTAACATAATAATTAAGTTCCAAATATGTAGGAAGTAACCTATAAGTAGCCTCCGCATTCATAAGTTCTAAAAGATACATAGATAGTACTAAGAAGCAAAGCATACCTAGATGATAAGGTTTAGGAAATTATAACAGTAAAAATAAAATAACTAGTTACAAATACAAATGGAAGCGGGAATGAACAAAATAGTTGTAATTTTAATAGGTCATACAAGTGATATAACTACTAATTTTTGCTGAACATATCTCCTACTTTTTTACGTGCTATATTAGCCGCCGGTCTGCGCGCGCGATGTGCTTCGGGAGTAATGGGTGCGCGGGAAGTGCTCGGCATCGCCGCTGGCAACGCCGCCGCTAGGACCTCGCCGCGAGTGACGTCATCGCCGGACTGATCATGGCTGTCACTCTTAGGACTCAGCCACTGCTCGTCACCGCTATCCGGTGCAGTTTGTTCTTCCGGGCTTGTACTTTCGAGCTTTATTAAGTGGCGTCGGTTTCGCCTGTAGCGCCTCCCCGAGCTGTCGGCCACGAAGTAAGACCGCGGTTGCGAGGCGCGCGCCAGCACGCGCGCGTGTTTTCTCCGGCCTTCATCCGCCAAGAGCACGGGTTGCCCCGGATCGAGTTCAGAAAGCGCTCTCGACTTTCTGTCGTAGTCAGCCTTGTAGGCCTGCCGCTTTCTCATCATGTTAGTATAATCCGCGTCATTGTTCCGACTTGGTTTTAGTTTATCCACGTGAGCGGGTAGCCTAGTATTGAGTCTGCGGCCCATGAGTAACTCCGCGGGCGAACTGATACCGTCACGAGGAGTCGCTCGGTGATTCAGTAGACCCAGATAAAAATCACCCCCCGAAGAGACAGATTTTAGTAGCATGTTTTTTACAGTTTGAACACTTCTCTCACTGAGTCCATTTGATTGGGGATAATTTGGAGAACTGGTGATGTGCCGAAATCCCCATTGTCTACTGAACTCTGCGAACATCCTGGAGGCATATGCTGGACCATTGTCCGTGACAAGCTCCTGCGGGATTCCATGTCTTGCGAATTGATCTTTCATAGCGGCGATCACCGCTTTTGACCCAATATTGGTCAGCGGATTGACTTCTATGAAATTAGAAAAATAATCTGCTAAAATAAGGAAATATTTTCCGGCGTGTTGAAAAATGTCGGACCCTAACTTGACCCACGGCAGACTGGGTACAGGATGCGGCATGAGGGGCTCCCTAGTGGGGCGAGGCGCACGCTCAGCGCACGCCGTGCAGCGTCGTACCATTGCTTCTATGTCGCGCGACATGCCCGGCCAGAACATGACCTCGCGCGCGTGTCGTTTGCATCTGTCTATGCCCATGTGCCCGTCATGCACACGGCAGAGCATTTCCGGACGAACCGCTACCGGAATATACACTAAATTGTCTTTGAAAATAATACCGTTTACGTACTCGAAGCTGTCCTTCAATGACCATATATTTCTAACACGCTCGTCCACTTCGTATTTATTAGTCGGCCAACCTTCTCTTATATATTGTATGATTAACTTACACTCGGTATCATTATTCATCGCATCTTTTATCACTTTCATCTTGGCATCACTGAATCTCACATTCTCAATTAAATAACAAGACTGGTCTTCTACCTCTTCTTCAATATTACCTGTCATCGTGTCTGGCAACGGCGCCCTGGAGAGCGTATCGGCTACATACAGGTACTTACCGGGTTTATAAACTACATTAAAATCGTATCGTTGAATGCGTAGCATCATACGCTGCAGCGCTTCGAGCGGCTTGTGATCCGTTTCTACCGTAACATCACACCGGCCGTACACATACTGGTGGAACCGTTCCAGCGCAAAAACGATAGCTAGAAGCTCTTTCTCTATTTGAGCGTACCTACATTGCGTGTCGGTGAGCGTCGCGGAGGCGAACTCGACCGGGCGTTGCGCTTGTAGCAACGCGGCGCCGAGCGCTCGTGAACTTGCATCTACAGAGACCAGCACGGATTCGCGCACCGAGTATAGCGCCAGCACGGGCGCGCTGCACACGGCAGTTTTCAGCTCGCGCACCGCCTCCCTATGCGGCTCATCCCACACCCATTCGCTGTCTTTCTTCAATAATTGACGAAGGGGTGTCGCAATATCCGAATAATTCGGTATAAATTTTGATAGGTAATTAATCATACCTAGAAAACGTTCTAATGACTGTCTATTTTCGGGATCAGGCATGTTTTCGATCGCCTTTATTTTATTTTTGTCGATCGACATGCCGTTCTCGCTGAAAGTGTGACCTAAATAACTTACCTGACCGACTTGAAATTCACACTTCTGTTCGTTGAATTTGATACCGACCTCGCGCGCCCTGTCTAACAACTTTTTGAGGCGCTCGTCGTGCTGGGTCTTACTGGACCCCCAGACAATGACATCATCGATGAATGAATCGACCCCTTCCAGGTCCTCTAACAACTGACGGATTTTGGAGTGAAAAACTTCCGATGCGCAATTGATTCCGTACGGTAGCCGTAAAAACTGATACCTCCCGAAGGGCGTTCCGAAAGTACAGAGGTCGGCGCTGACGTCGTCCAGCTGGATCATCCAGAACCCAGAGCGGGCGTCCAGCTTACTGAATATGGTCGCGCCCTCTAGCTGCGTCGCTATCTCGGTGAGCGTCGGCAGCGGGTAATGCGCGCGCCGCACCGCGCGGTTCAGCGGCCGCGGGTCGAGGCACACGCGGATGCTACCATCCTTTTTTGGCGCCACTACGATAGCGTTCACCCACGGGGTCGGATGTGATACTTTCCTGACCACACCCATTTTCTCCATACGAACTAACTCGTGCAACAATTTATCGCGGACTCCCATCGGGATCTTTCTAACGGGACAGACTGACGGCTGGACATTTTTATCAATAACAATACTATATTTACCTGGCAGCTTACCAAGTCCTTGAAATAAATTTTTGTATACATCGATATTCAGTGAAAAAATACGTTGTATCATTCCCATATTTTCGCATGCAAATTTTCCTAACACGTTTTGACAATCAATATCCGCTATCACAAATTGCAATTTATATGTCACATTCTTATAAACCCATTCTATATCGGTAGAACCAACAATAGGTATATAACTGCCACAAAATGATTGCGCTCTTGTAGTGTCGGAGTTTAAATTTTTTACAGAAAGTCCTAGTCTAGTAAACGTTTTGAAAGACATAACATTTAAATCAGAACCAGAGTCTAACTTGAAAATTTCCTGCTTTCCGTTCAGTGATAAAATCAAAGTTTCATACCATTTAGAGTCCTTACTGTCACGCTCTTTCGATATTGTAGAAATATAAAACAACTCGTCATCCTCGCCGTCGTCATAGTCCACACTGCCATCGTCGACGTCGATTTGAAACACGCGACGTTTCAGTTTCGGACACATATTTTTAAAATGCCCACGTTCGTTACACCAAAAACACATAGCCGTTTTGGCTGGACATCTACCACCATCACAATTATAACTAGCACAGGCAAAACACGGTTTTCTCGTAGCCGTTGAAGTACCGGGAGCTCCAGCTCGCTGCGTAGGGGCGCGCCACGGCAGCTGCGCGCGACCCTGACCGCGCGACCGCCCGGCGCCGGCGCCGGCCGGGCCCGCGCCACCGCGCGACCCGCCGCGCCAGCCGCGCGCGTTCATCGCGTCCACCGCCACCGTGGACGTTCCACCACTATCTCTTCCGGTCTTGGTCCCTTCTATCTCTCGTTGTTCTTCCGTTGACATCTCGTTAGCTTGACATATCTTCACGGCTCGGGCCAAAGTCAGATCGTCGGCCCGAAGCAGCCGATCACGCAGCTTGCCGTCACGTGCTCCGCACACGATTCTGTCACGAACCAGGCCCTCCTCGAGATGTTCGAACGCACAGTATTGCGTTAGTAATTTAAGTGCAGTCACATAATCATCTATTGACTCGCCGTTTTCTTGATTTCGTGTAAAAAACTTAAATCGGGCCATAGTCGTATTTTGCTTTGTCTCGAAATGTTCATTGTACTTTTTGACAAGCGTATCTAAGCAATCTTTGTTTTCTTCTTTGGCGAATTTGAAGGTTGTGTATACGTCGTAACCCTCTGGACCGATCAAATTGACGAGTAGACTGGCTTGTACGTCCGGAGGCTCCTTATACACACCAGATGCTTTCAGAAACACACAAAATTGCTTGTACCATTTCCGCCATGACTCCGCTCGACTCGCCGGCCCTCCTTCTAAACACAATTCTGCTGGCGGCCGGGCGTGCTCCATTATCACAAACGATAAATAACTGTTCTAAATCAGTAATTATGGCTAACTTTGGAACAAACACACTACGAAACACTTTTATTATTCAATTTAACTAGCACCGCTGCCACCATGTAGTAAATCAAACAACAGGTTCGACCAAGACTAGTTATTTTATTCTACCCTCCGATACATGTAAACCTAGCAATCAATACACGACAATACACGATAGTAAGTATTTTAGAACAATTTTTTTTTTGGAAAACGCCTCATTCGTAAAAACGCAAACTTCTTTCATGAAAATCCCTCTAGTTTTCGATTTGGTATCTTGTCAAATACCTTTATTTTTTATTTTTCAATCTCCTCCGACAAATATTTTTGCAGTTTCAAATATTTTAACGACTTGTTTGGCTCAATGGTAGGACGTCTGCCTTATAAGCAGGAGGTTCCGGGTTTGTTTACCGATCGGCATATAATATACGGCATATAATTTATAAGCAGATACAACATTTTTGAAATTATTTATTAGTGATTTATATATTCAACTAGCTTGGCCGCACGGCTTATCTAAGGTTGCCTGGAAGAGATCACCTTAAGCGATAAGGTCGCCAGTTGCTACACTAGTTTTAAGTTGTTTTTTGTCCTTGTATGTAATTTCTGGTGTGAACAATAAACAGTTATCTATCTTCACTTGCACAGGCTACAGTAAATGAAACACCCCATTTCTCCTATTTAGGGGGTTGATTTTTGAAAAATCCAGTCTTTTTTCATAGGCTTAAAAAATATTTTATTTCTATAGACATTTTGGCATGAAAAAATATTTTATATCCATACAAATTTTGGGGGTTCATTTTGCCCCTTCAGCAAGCCTAGCACGCGCGCCGGGATAAAGTTTTGTGCACCCGTTTTGTCTTCGCTTCAACGTGACAAAGAATGTGGATGCGTCCGTCTGGTTATCGCGGGATAAAAATGGTGGACAAAATTTTATCCCAGCCGACATGCTAGGCTTGCAGACGTGAAATTTCATAAAACCCGTTCTTCTTATTCAACTAGACAAGTTGAGGAGTAATGGGTTCAAATATCACGTCAGTATCATAAGCGGTTTGGTCTGGGCGTTGATTCCTAAAAAAGGACTTGTTCTATTATATAATATAGACGATGTGAAAATACGCGAGCGAGACAACTGTATATAGGCGACTAAAGTCCTTAAGTAGCTATAGCTCTCGCTATGGCCACAGCGACTGCTTGTCCGGAATCGCTCTGGGCATTGCTAACTGCGTTGTTTTGTCCACTGCCTCCACACGTACTGCATGGACTTGGGTTTCCATTAGCGACGGGTGTACCGCCTCCCGAATTCACCTCTGAATTTGCGATTGAATACGCTTGGTACCGGAACGGTGATGGTGGTGGAGGAGGCGGTGGGGGTGGTGGGGGCGGTGGTGGTGGCCAGAACGCAGGGGGCGGTGGTGGATGCGGGAAACGGTCTCCGCAGTCATCGAAATGAGGAGAGCGTTTCAACCTTTTTACAAGAGGGTTTTTATATCCATCTGTAAAGAGCAGGGATGTTGTTAAAAACAGGCAGACAATAATACATTCTTCTTCCAGAATTTATTGCATCTATCCCGCTGCTAAGGTCTCACATAATGTCTTCTCTTTATCCTTTTCCCGGGCTAGCTCCTTCAATCATTTTGAACCACAATCGAACCATCATTTGGCCGTTCTCGAGGTCCTCGACCATTTAGTAGCACTTCTCCACAAGCAAATAAACAGATAGATACTATAATGGCTTCTGCACTTAATAAATTTCTTCATCAAGAGTAATTAAAATAGCTAGGTAATATTGAAAAATGAATGACAAAAATTTCTTTCAATATTCTTACTTTTAACGTCAGCCAATGCCGGCTGCAGCAGAACAGTGGCAAATACTAAAACGCCTATTATCCGCCACATTTTGGCGAATGATAACACAGGAGGACTTGTTACATTTATATATCTACCGCGAACACATATTATGAAATACTGACAAATATTAAAAGGATATGATAAGTGGTCGCGCAAACATAAACGCTAGGTGAGAAGCAAATTATGGTAGTTAGGTGAATCCCAATCTCCTGTATTGACTTACCAAAATAGGTAGGTACGTCATCACGTGAGTAAATAATTACTTTGTCAAAGATGTCGATTTTGTTGTATCACTCTCTAAACTAAAACTAATTTGACAACAGTAAAATTATTCGTCTCTTTTGCATTTAAATATGCGACAAGGTTCAAAGATCCTTAATTATATCACAAGAAACATATTTCTTCTTGCTTTTAAATATGTGAGAAGGTTCAAAGATCTTTTTAAGGTGCAACGTTTCGCCCAGCGCGCGAAATTCAAATTTTCTTGCGTTTTCTGTCAGTTACAGCGTAATTACTCATCGTAGGTTCATAAAAACTAATTTTGCGACAATAAATAAGTCGTATCAAGAAATTACACCAACCAAAAATTCAAGTTGAAAGTATTTCTCACTAAACCAAAAACCAAGATGAAAATCAGCTTATTTAGATTTGTAGCTAAACCAATGTTATCTACGTGATCATTTTACCCGTAATTTCTTAAAACAACTTATTTATTGGCGCAAAATTAGTTTCAATAAATCCACGATTAGTAATTAAGCTGTAATTGACAAAAAACGTAACAAAATTTGAATTCCGCGCGATGAGCCTAACGTTGCACCTTAAGAATAGAGTATACCGCCGTCTTGTTCATACAAAAAGTGTATCTGATACCCACGACAATTATATGTTATCTATCCTATTTCGATGATTTTATTATATGCTATCTACACCGTGGAAAACTATGGTTGTATGTTTTGTTTTTTAATTTCGCAATATCTTCGTTGTTATAGGCACTTCAAATGACAATTTTTTGCGTTGAAAATTTATACGACGAAGAAAAGTAGTTGTTGTTAGTAGGTATACCATAAACATTTTTTGAATAAACAAAACATAGTAGATTATAGTTTATTCAAGCCATTTACAACCAAAACAAAGATTTTGTTAAGATTTAGGGGCTGATACCAGACTACCTCCGAAACGCAAATTTCATCAAAAATCAATCATCAATCTATCCTTATCGCATGCACGAGATACAGAGCGAGAGAGATACAATTCCAAATATCGAATGCGGCAAAACCTCGCGGAAGGACTATGCTCCTAAGTTCTATGATCTTATGTTATGGTAATCATCATCTTCATACATCTACAAAATCATCTTTATACTCAGACTAGTATCTACAATCCTATGTAAAAAATACATTATCTCATCAATAACTTGAATACATACAAATTAAATATTTATTAGTCAAAAGATAAAAAAAAGATTTCACGTAAACGAAAAACTTTATTTAAAACCCGCACACTGGCACTCAATAAACTTTCATAAGAATATATTATACAACGAAATAACCAAAATTTATACAAAAACGCACCGCACAAACTAAAACACAAAATAAATATATATAACAAGTGTTTTTTTATATTAATTGTTAGACTAATGGTTGTTAGCTCTAGCTATAGCCACAGCAATAGCTTGTCCTGTTCCGCTCTCAGCATTGCTTACAGCGTTGCTCTGTCCGGTGTCGCCACAGGTCGTGCAGGGTACTGTAGTTAGAGGTGCCTTTGCTTGCGAATCAGGTGCGGAATATACATCAACTACAACTGGCTGTTGTGGCGGTGGCGGTGGCGGTGGCGGTGGCGGTGGCGGTGGTGGCCAGAATGGTGGTGGCGGTGGTGGCCAATGTCTCGGGTGCCGTGGAGGCGGAGGCCAGAATGGGGGAGGCGGAGGTGGCGGTGGCGGATAGTACGACCCACAGTTATCGTACTGCGGGGAACGTTTCAGTCTCTGTACCAGCGGGGTATTAACTCCATCTGAAGACAAAACTTAATGTAAGTAATTCAGCGTTTTTATTGTTGAAGTATCTTGTAGTGCCCCACAGTGGCGGATTTCCCAATAGGCCGAGAAGGCTGAAGGCAATCTTCCATAAGCCCAGGGCAGCCAAGGTATCCAAACCTCCCGTGGTTTACCACAAGGCATGTTGGTTGCGCAAACGCGAGCTCATTACAAAAAAAAATAAAAATAAGGAAGGTATATAGAAGTAGAAATGGAGACGCTTCGGTCCGTTAGCTGTATAACCTCACCTCCGTTGATGCAATTACGATATGTTTCATATGTAATACTGGGCGAAAGAAAGACGTTCAAATTTAAGTATTGCTTGCAGTATCAACTTACTTTTAACATCACCCGCCGCTAGCTGTATCAAAACAGTGGCAACAACAAAGACACCTATCCGCCACATTTTGACGGACTAATATGAACGATTTAATGAACTGCTACATTTATATAAATATCACGAAGCTACTGAAAATACTCGACATTTCGGAGTATCACAGTTCTAATGAGTTACACAAATATGTATGCTCGCGTAGGTGTTAAACAAACCGTGGAAACCGCGAATGCTTACGTCCAACCTCGGTTAACCCCAAAGTCCTGGATTTGTTGAAAAATTTATAAATATTACTTACAGAACTTTTGGGTAAATCGTTCATCTGGGAGTAGAGTGACATAAATGAAAAACAGTAGCTTTTGGAAACAGCGATTTTAAAAACCAAATTTAATGAAAAATGTCTGGAAAACCTTATAAACTGATTTGTATACATATATGGCTTACTCTGAGACTTTACAACTTGAATAAATTCTGGTTAGTTATGTAATTAGAGAGTTTAGTTGTGTTATTGTTAATGTTAATAAACTTGTAAAACTTCTGAATGTAAACAATACAA
This sequence comes from Apocheima hispidaria, assembly GCA_947579745.1. Lineage (NCBI taxonomy): Eukaryota > Metazoa > Arthropoda > Insecta > Lepidoptera > Geometridae > Apocheima > Apocheima hispidaria. The sequence goes on from OX388145.1 coordinate 1,376,195, forward strand.
ATGAATAATGTTCAGACTGTTTCTTTAATTGTATATGTTATAAAAAATTATGTTTATTTTTAATTTTTTTAAATACCACTCTTTAAACGGTAAATGTTGTAAACACCTGTTACTGGTATAAGTACATATCAGAAGTATCTGATTAAAAAAGTGTTACCCCATAGTTAATAAGTATACTGTTGGTGTTTCTTTAAATAAATAAATGTTAGTAGTAATTAATAATTCTTATAAGTAACATGGGGGAGACATTTTTTCAGCAGTAGACTTCTTCCGGCTGATGATAAGTAACGTAAAGTTATGTCGGTGGCTTTAGTTCTTCTGCGAATATCGGCGTAAAGAAACTCGGAGCTCTAAACATTGCCCGGTGTGTGACTCTGAGCTTCTCCAAAAGGACAGCCTGCAGTTAAGGACCACGTTTCAGTTCCATATATATGTCTTCACTTGTAGCACACATTGGTTGAAGGCCCTTGTCTTCAGGCACTTCGGGATTCGCAACGAGAAGATATCAGGCAATTTCCCGAACTCTGCCCTTCCGAGTTGGATTCTTCGGCCGACCTCTTTGTCGAAGTTGGATCTACCTACCAGAACTAACACAAGCCCGGCAATTGTCGATAAGTGTGGCGTTCTAAGGGGTGGCCTTCGTTTAGCAGTTGACGTCTTCCAGATGATGATGATGGTGAGTAAAGTAAATGACCGACAATCATCAGCAAATCATAACATATGAGTATTCGGGTTGTTCAGTTACAACGGACATAATTTTTCTATGGATCAGCTTTTTTTATCTCCCCACCTCTTGACACGGTCATCGACCTATGGCGCCGAGATGGCCATATAAGCACTATTTCCGTAACTCACATAACCTCTGTGCTATAGCATTTCAGAGGGTATTTCGAAAGATAGCGCTATAGTATATACATTTCCTCGCGTAGATGAAAAGAGATGGCTTTAGCGCGCGCTATTCAAAAAAACAGATAATTGGTAATAACATCTACACCAGGAAATCAATCGAAATTCTGTGCCATGCAAACCTATATATTATTATTAACTTACTATTAGTGTAATAATCACTTTAATAATAAACAAGGGGTTCCGAGCGCCAGCGAAAAATTTGTAAATCGAGGTCTTTTCAATGATTTCTTAACCGAGAGAACTTCTCAAAAAAAAGGGGGAGGTTCTCAAGTCGACTGTTTTTTTTATTTTTTTATTTTTCAATGAAATGTCATATAGAAACCGACGTGGTTTTGATACATTTTGTCTCAGTAAAACGGGAATACTCACGTTAGATTGAGTCGGTTATTCCTACAATAGTTTCGATCACATTCGGTGACCTTTGTTAAGGAATGCTAAGCGAGACGCGCGCACGACCTCGTCTTGCCTATCGGAATAACCTTGAGTATCCCCGTTTTATTGAAATAATTATGTTTTCTTGTCATGCAATACAAGATGACATAACATAAATAAAAGACAATATTATAACGCAAAATTTTAATATATGTAACTAATGAAAAATCTCATTTTTATTAAAGTGGGCCATTAATTTCATTTCTGACATTATAATATTATGAGACCCCTTGCCAGACCGATTACATGTTCACATAATTCAAGTCAATACCACGTTATAGCTGTTTATCATAGCTTTACAAATAAATTAATTTTCGTTTGCCAACAGTTTGATGGAAGAGATTGAAACAAATGATTAATCTCTTGAAATTAAAAACACGCGTCAAATTAAAGATAGAAAAAAAAATACAAAAACTGTATAATGTAATAGCTTTTACCCGCGACTTCATTCGCGTAGTCGTTTTCGACCCTTAAGCTATTTCTAAGCATAAATTCAGCTTGATCCATTCAGCCGTTTAGCCGTAATAACGCGAGAAACACCCAGAGAGAGAGTCAGAGTTACTTTTGAATTTGTAAAATTAGTTAGGATTAGGATGATTCAGATCACAGAAGAGGAAACATTTTTACTTCTCTCTTCTGTGATTCAGATAGCTATACCACTACTAAAATGGAAACCAGTGCCTGTAACGTAGTTTTTTTTAAATCTACGTTATAGGCAAGGTAATAATAATATATAAGGTAAATACTTAGGGTAATAATATTTTTTTTGGGCTTATTTAAGTATGCTTGTCTGTTCCTATATTACCTCCTGTAGCCTAAGCGGCTTGACCGATTTTGACAAGTGAGGTGTCATTGGATTCCTCTTTACGTCCGGTGTGACGTAGGCTATATTTTGCTGTCGGTTTTTTTCATGGATCTTGTATCATGCTTCGTCTAAGGTTTTTTTTCTTTAATACTTGTCCATTATCAACAATGTAAAGATAAATTTATTATGCGATCGAGACAACATGGCCGATTATTATCGGCCTAAGAATTGGTTAGCTGGTAAAAATCCAAGTCACGACTATCGATTATGTTGCTGAGATTGTCCAATCAATGTCAGGTAATTTGCTTATCTATTATAACTAAAAAAAAAAATATACCAAATAATTGTATTTATTAACAAAAAAAAAAAACACACTAACTAAAATCACAACCAATAAAAAAATTGCATAGTATTATATTTAGTATTGTAAATCACAATAGTTCTTATTTCATCTCAGCCATGGTTTATTTCCCTCTGGCGCTGGAGCTTGCGCTCGATTGGGAGGTGCCGCCTCGGCTGATACTGATACTCTTCGAGATGCTGATGGAGCCGCCCGAGCCGCCACCGAGACCAGGCCGGTTCAATCCACCTGCAACGATAACATTACAAGGATAACAAAATTACCAACAATAACTAGAGATTAACCCAACACCACTTTTTTATCTTTTAAATTTTGGCTCAGGCGTTGTGTATTTAGCCAGTGTCAATTTAAAACACAATATTTCCCAACAAAAATAAGTCTCGGTGATAGTTAGCTATGCAAAGTTAGACACGCTAGCTAGGGCTGTGCTATCATCGTGACAAGGCACCGCACACACCTTGTCCAAAACCGCCTCTACCGGAGCCTCCGCTGCCGGCCTGCGCCTGCGCACTGGCCTGGCTGAATCCACCGCCGAGCCTGGGTGACCGAGCTACACGAACACCTTGGAAATATAGAAAAAGAAGCTGTTATATAGGCTGTAACTTCTACTCCAGACTTTCCACGATAAAACGGGAACACTCACGTTAAATTGAGTTTGGTATTCCGACTATAGTTTCAATCACAACCTGATTTGAAAAAGATCACCGGATGTGATCGAAACTATAGTCGGAATAACCGGCAGTATATTTGTTTTTTAGAAAATCATCATCATCATTTTGTGCCAGTAGTCGCTCGTTGCGGAGCATGACCCGGTTCGCCGGAAACTACCGACACTGACTACTGTCATTGACTTTTTCTATGGAACACCTGTTTTTTTTTCTCAATTTCAGATTTGGTCCCATAGTAAAAGTTGTTCATAATGATGAGTACTATGAGCCCTTTTCGGCTTAGCATACCATTTCCTTATAACCCTGTCAATAATTAAATTTTGTATAATTGTTAGCTGCAATATTTCTTAACGTCAGAAAAACTAACCAAAAACTATTTTTGAAAGGATTTTCATTACTTGTGGAAAAATAACTGCTGCTGCTGTCAGCCAAAGAGAATATAAATATGTTGTCAGTGATCATCGTGACAAGAATGGTTTACAAAAGAAAAATAAAATGAAGTATATTATTAAACAAAATATATTTATAAATCCAAAAGTGAATGAAAAGCCCACAGAATTCTCCTTATAAATAAGGTCAGTTCCAAGCCACAGAAGTTAAATGATTGAAGATTTTTTATGGAAAAAATACTTATGTTTGGAAAAATAAGAATACTATGTAACAAAAACCACTTCGGTAGGTATTTATTTATCTACCTGCATCAGTCTGACAAAAGTGAGCTACCAGCAGAATGGCTAGTCCAACACAAAACACACCAGCACTCGCCATCTTGATCCGACTTTGACAAACTGATCCCAGAACGACCACTAACACATTTTATATTAGCTCACAGACGTCCAATTTGACCTTAGTCGACAATTTTAACACTAACAGTGTTTACTTACTGAAATATTAATACCAGCACAGATGTACTGACATTACAATATCTACGATCGTTTAATTATGGTTCAAAATCAATCGGAGTATTATTCTGCGTATGTTGGACACAATAGGATTCGGTAGGGAAATTACCTGATGTAAGATGAACTGGTCCAAATATTTGCGTTAGCATTAGCGTGGTTAAGGATAAACGACTTTCATACAAAACTGTCGATGCCTTTTTAGGCGTCCTACTACGATTTTGAACTGGGCATGACTTAACATAGGTCTAATTTGGCCTCTAAGTATCGCAAAGTCGATAATTTAAAATGTTCATGGCTAGGAAATACCATCTTTCAACCCAATAATTACGACAAATTTTACGATTGTAGTGGTGTGTTCTTTACATGCGAATCATGCGATCATGGTGTGCGTGAAATATTGATGTGTGCGTGCGTCTTGCAAAAATCGTGTACACTGGTTGTGCCGCGCGCGCGTCACGCGGTTTACGCGACGTTGCCAGCTTGTCGGTGCGTGTGTGAGCGAGACTAGGTATCCTTGCCTCGCGGCTTAGTCCGCGCGCGGTCTTCGATAATTGCGACGTTGCGAGATTCGGTATCGGTGTGCAGTGCAGTGTTTGATTTGGTTACCTAATCTATCTATACCAATATTATAAAGAGGAAAGATTTGATTGTTTATTTATTTCATTGTTTGTTTGTTTGAATGGGCTCCAAAACTGCTGAACCGATTTGAAAAATTCTTTCGCTGTTGGGAAGCTTCACTATCCCCGGGTGACATAGGTTATATTATATTTTCAAAAAAATTAGGGATCCTTACTAAAACTCCAATAATGTAACCCAAGATGATGTATTTCGCGTGCACTGCGAAAACTATTCATGATGAAAGAATAGTCTATACCAATATAATAAAGAGGAAAGATTTGATTGTTTGTTTGTGTGCATTGAATGGGCTCCGAAACTGCTGAACCGATTTGGGAAATTCTTTCACTGTTGGGAAGCTACACTATCCCTATACTATACTATATTTTATTTAAAAAAAAATTGGGATCCTTACTAAAACTCGAATAATGTAACCCAAGATGTAAAAAAAATACCTAAAATATCCTTTACATCGCGTGCGGTGCGACAACTATTGATGATGATAGAATAATCTATCTATACCAATATTATAAAGAGGAAAGATTTGATTCTTTGTTTGTTTGTTTGTTTGCATTGAATGGGCTCCGAAACTGCTGAACGGATTTGAAAAATTGTTTCGCTGTTGGGTGGCTTTTCGGCTTTCTTAATATTTTTTTTTTTTTTGTGACTTGACGTGGGTGGAGGGGTTTTCGTGTGTGTATTATGGTTTTTATTTTTTTGTTGGGTGCCCGTGCGAAGCCGGGGCGGGCTGCTAGTAACCTAATAATAACGTACATAATTATAATAGAATGCAGCAGACATCATCGTTGCGCTATAGACGCCATCAATATTCTGGCCAAAAATGAGCACGAAACGTGTTCGTGCTCGGCTGAAATATTATCATGGCGAAGGTGTTTCGTAAGTGCCTACCTACCTAATTTATAAATAAAAAATATAATTCGAGACTTCTTGCCCATTTTCATGGCGATGGGGGGATTTCTACCCGTCAAACTGCGACGTTCATTATCGGTCATAGATTTTAACCATAATCATCATCATCATTAGCCAAATTGCTACCGTATGGAGGTTTCTTACCCGTTTTCATCATGCTCCTCCTTTTTTTTTAACTTTACAAGTCGACCTAAACGATCCAGCCATACCCAACTGCAGGACCGCCCCGCGGGCCGCTCGCGGCCCGCGCAGCCTCGCGAAATATATATTTTGAGGACTTTGACATAGGTAACCATTTATACATTTTTAGGGTTCCGTAGTACTACAAGGAACCCTTATAAGTTTGTCATGTCCGTCTGTCTGTCTGTCTGTCCGTCTGTCTGTTTGAATCCTTTACAGCCCGCACCAGCTTCGCACGGGTGTTTGACGAGGGAATGAAAATTATAATGCACACGCAGAACCCTTCTATTTGCGTCAAGTTGCAGAAAAGAAGGAAGTGTAAGGAGGGCTGAAAGGCTGCCCAGCAGCGGGGGGATTTTTCGGGTCGATTCAGTGGTTTCGGAGCCTATTCAATGCGGGCAAACGGGCAGTCAAATCTGTCCTCTTTATAATATTTATTTTTGGTGTGACTAACTAATAACCTAAATGAAAAAAATCTGAAAAACTTCCTTCTTAGTGAAATAATAGTTTTTTTGTAAAAGGTGCCTATATAGGTATAGGAACCGATATAGGTAGGTGGTAAGGTGGTAGATAGAGGTATATGAAAATCTTGGATATTTCATGCTGCGCGATTGAAATATGTACATAATACTAATAATACCTACCTACCTACCAACCAACCAACCAACCAACCTACCTACCTACCTACCTACCTACCTATTAGTTAGTTAGTTTTGTGTGTGGTGTAAAAAAATAGCACAAAAGGAACAAAAATCTACAAAAACAGTAATTTTCAAATGAGGATTCGATCCGGGGACCTTCGTCTCATTGATACACACTACAAAACGAAGCATAATGAAAATCCGTCCACTCGACCGCTCGGCCAGTCGATCTGATAGGTGGAATGCCGAAAATCGGGTACTCAATTTCGTATTTGCTTGTAACCGTTTTGAATTCGCATGTGATTCGGTCATAGATTTAAAATTCATCATCATCATCATCAGCCTGTTCCATATCGTACCGAGATTTCTTACCCATTACCCACGCCCCGCGGTTTCACCCGCGGTATAAACTCTGTAACGGCTGAACGGATTTGGATGAGATTTGGTATGGAGGCTACCATACCTAAATTTGGCTACCTCCATACCAAATTGCATTAGAATCCGTGCAGCTGTTACAGATTTGAACGGGAACAAACACACTTACATACTAACATACCTACTTACATACACACAAACTTTCGCATTTTGGTGTGACTAACTAATAACCCCATATCTAAAATTTGTTGGAATTCAGCATTTCTGAGTATGGGGCTCGGTGCGCGCTCCATCAGTGCTGCCAGGAAAAATAATGCAAAATTTCGGGAAAAAAATTCACCTCAATAATGATGATGAATGCATTTTTATGTATGATCTCGTTGCGCGCACGCTCACTGATCCCGGGAAAAATATTGAAAAAATTCTGAAAAACTTCCTTCTTAGTGAAATAATAGATTTTTTGTAAAAGGTGCCTATGTAGGTATGGTACCTATATAGGTAGGTGGTAAGGTGGTAGATAGAGGTATATGAAAATCTTGAATATTTTGTGCTGCGCGATCAAAATATGCACATTATACTAATAATACCTGCCTAGCCACCAACCAAGCAACAAACCTACCTACCTACGTACCTACCTATTAGTTAGTTTTGTGTGTTGTGTACACACAAAATAACAAATAACAAACAACAGTACCTACTATGGACTAAATTAATCTAACCCGGGTCTAAAATCCATATTTTTAGTCGCAGAATAATGTCTATCGACGCGGAAAACACAACATTTTTGGGTATTGCATATTTCATTAGGTTCATTTCATTAGGTATTAGGTATGTAAAATTCGAAATTAATTTGAAAAAAACCGAAAAAAAGTGGAAAATTTGTTCGGAAGGTACCAGACTCGGTGCCTTTAGAACCCCCGATATGGGGTTATTCCAGGGACCCAGTTATTCAATCGTCAAGCAGTAGTGTGCAAAACATCACTGTGTTCCGGATTGAAGGGCAATGTTTCCAGCGTAATTATTGGGCACAGAGATTTAACATCTAATATCTCAGAGTAATGAGCGCAGCGCATTGCCGCGCATGGTTTTGAACTGTTGAGGTTCAAAATTCTGGGTGGCACTGAACTGTTATGAGCAAGCGTGAAGCTTAACATCAGCTGAGTGACTTGCTCGTCTCGTCACCAAATAACAAAAAAAAAAAACTTACATGCTTACACACTTACACACGAACTTTCGCATTTTAAATATTTGTGTGACAATATTAGGTTTATGTAGATATATACTTTTATAAGTTTCGTTACTAATTTTGAATAAGTTTGTTTTTCAAGAAACCCACAGCAAAAATTAAAATAAATAGTATTCTCGAAATTAAATTATAAAAAATAATTCTACCTAATTTTAGGGGTTCGAACCCGGAACCTCACGAGCGCTACCTAATCAAACTGATGACTTCGGCCACCGAGACGATATTCAGAGCAACGAAATTTCGTATTTGCTTGTAACTGTTTTGAATTCGCATGTGTGCGTAATGTTCATGCGTGCATACAGGCGTTGAAGATTATTTGAATTTTCAGTCGAGTGCAGCTATTAATGGGCTCTATTATTTTTGAGATGTGTTTATAACAATAGTAAGAGGTCGCAAAGTGAATTAAAACTGGGGCAGATTACCTCAATTGAGTTTTCAACGACAGCGCCATCTCTTGGCGCCTACCTACCTAGCGGACTCAAACGAAGCACCTTAATGACAGTGGTCTTGGTAAGTTATAAGAAATTTGCGGTTTTTTGAATTAGCATTTGATTGTAAACATGGGTAAGGATGAACGTCAATGATAGTGTAATCCTACTTAATATTAAACCCGGGGAGACCGCGATGCTTTAATCTAAGCAAGATACGTAAAGTCTGTGCAAAATGAGAAGGGTCGTAGGAATTTATGTCGTTTGTGTGCAATTTTTTTTTCTTATTTTTTGGCTCCACACGTTGTGTATTTAGCCAGTGTCAAGTAGTGTAATATTTCAAGTGAAGTCAAATATTTCACAATTAAAATAAGTCTCAGTCATAGTCTAAGTCAACCAAAGTAAGTCACGGTCAATTCCACGTCATGCCCCAGTAAAGAGGCGGAGACTACTAGAGGCTTCTATGGAGTTTTGGAAACAAGAAGAGTCACGTTTCACAACATTATACTATTACCCAACACTTGTGCACGTTCACGAACATCAAACGGATTAAAATCCACAATTTTTACACATTAACACTCGAAATAACACAAGTTTTGAAAAATAATACAATGAAGCGACATGACTTCTTCACGTTCCCGCCAAAAACCGTGTGCTAATTTAATGTTTACTGTAATTTACTGTCATTGCCATCACAACAAAAAATGTATTACTACCATTTATTTAGAATATTACTGGACGTAGGTATATTTATACGTCCACCCCAAGTAACTATCCTAATCCTAGCTAATATTATAAAGGCAAACAAAAGTAACTCTGTCTCTCTGTATGTGTGTTTGTCACGGCTAAACGGCTGAACGGATAGACAAAGAGAATATAAATAATAGGTCGGATACTTCGGATACGTCTGAATTTTTGCCTATGGGACGGAGACGAAAAAAGGCAACTTTTTTTTTTGTAGTTCCACGCGAACTAAGTCTCGTGTAAGAGCTATATAGTTGGCTTTTTTTTAAAAACCTCCATTCTCTATTTTGTTGACATATACATGTCAAATTTCCTGCACGTCAGAAAATATGCAAGGAAATTCTGACGAATATTTATATTTTATGGTTCAAAGTTGTTTAAGATTGAACTTATGAGATCGTATTAAGGAACGATGATTAAAGAGCCGGCTGTGGCTACACAAAGTAAATTTCAGCGGCACGCGATTGTTCTAATGTGGAAATGCTATCTACAGAGGCAGTAAGTAAATGATCATAATTATCACAGGTCTAAGCTAAGACGACTGCGGCCAGAGTGTCTGAAACCTTGGTGAATTCAAATCGAACAGATGAAGTTGTTACGTTGCATTGTGCAGAATGCACACACCAGTAGGGCTAGCATGCGCACCGCGACAAAATTTTCTCACATCTCTATGATGCATATCTTTAATCTTCTCTATCTCTAATCTATTTAATCTCAAATCTTTATGACGTGAAAAATGAGACAAACGTGTACAATATAATCGTAGCCGTGTCCTGTTCTTGCATAACAAAAAGATTTTATCGCGGTGCGCGTGCTAGCCCTGCTGGGCAGGCTAATCTTAGCGAATCTCCACGTTTGGCATTATTGTATCTAATAACAAATTATTTTACAAATATCAATATTATTCTATATAATTCATGTGTTGTGTTATTGTTATGACAATCAGGAAACGAAACTGACAAGTCGCCTGATGGCAAGCGTTTATGAGCAAAAATTATGCCATAAAATCGTAAATTAAATAAGAAATTTACTTGCATTTTTGCAAGTTATTGTAGATAGAAAGTAAACGGCAAAAAAAAAAAAACCTATGTTGTCTTTCATTAAAAAATACAATATACAGTATACAGCTAGTAGTATACAATAAAGTTACAGCTCAGTACAGTACAGTTAGTATACAGTTCGTAATAGAAAACATTCTAAAGTTTTTTTAGGTTTATATATTTTTGATGTATACTTAATATATATATGTTTTTTAAGCAACTTTCTTTTTACAAGCTTTTATTTATCTTGCAATTTTTTATATATATTATAATAATATATAAATGTTCGTGACAACTATGGTGGATGCGTCTAAGACCCCTAGTACAGGCGTAGATGGCGCTGCCTGGCGTGGGAGACTTTGTTCGCGTCCGTCCTGTTTACGGTAGCGGTGCTCATCGCCAAGCCAGTGTTCCTGATTCCTCTGGAGGCGGAGCCCGAGCCGCCGCTGACCATGGCCGACGTGCTGGCCTCTCTCTCCAAGGGCAGCATCATCGGGTACTCGCCCGACGTGGAGCCTTACACAAGCATCATGGAGCGCGTCTCAACCTCGCTTAAAGTTTGTAAGGCCTTTTTATTACTACACAATGTATAGAACAACTCCTCTTCTATATATTTCGTAAAGTCTGATGAGAAAGGGTTTATTTTTTGTGGAATTCAATGACTAAGCGACCCAATACACAGATCATACCTAGTCCTCCCTCTCTCTCTCTCTCTCACGAGAATATAACGCTCGAAAGAATCTGAACTCGTAAATTCGATTGCCTACGACGGGCTGAATCATAATAGCACGGATTGCATGAATAAATTTTTATTTACCCAATCGTAAGAGCCCTTTATCACCTAGTCCCGCAACTGACGCGATGCGATCTGTTTTTAAGTTTTTTTTTCGATTGTGCGATATAAGTGTGCATATTGCATGTGTGGTATATTATTTGATTAAAATTCATTTTTAAACGTGTTGTCTGTTCGCAGCTGTAATGAGTGGGGCAACCGAATATGAACTGAACAGCTATCTATACGACGCAGCTAAATTAAGCGAAATGAAACATATATCGGTTTTATGGGTTATATGGAAGCCTCAGGTTAGATTAATCAATCAATTAATGGTATTTCCCTATTCATTGTACATAATTCTCTAATTTATACCTAATAGGTAGGTACTAAAACACTCACTCTCTCGAAGTTCCTCGAAGTTGTTGACCACTATTACCTATTATCTTGGATAGATTGTTCAGTTAGGTAAGTCCGACTTGGTCAGAGGTCGCCCGAAGAATCCAACTACGACATGTGGAGCTTTCGGCAAATTCCGTGATGTCTCATCCAAAATCCGCAGAGTCTGAAAACAAGGGTCTTCAACCAGTGATGACGTAATATATGGAACTAAGACGTGATCCTAAACTCCTGGCCATTTGTATAAATTCACGAGTCAAACTGGGGGAAGGAGAGAGCTATGCTTGGAGTTTCTTTGCGTGATAAAATCCTGATCGAGGATATGCGCCAAAGAACCAAAGTCACCGACGTAGCTTTCAGGGCTTGCAAGCTGAAGTGGCAATGGGCAGGCCACATCGCTCGAAGAACCGATAACCGATGGGGAAGAAAGGTTCCCGAGTGCCGACCACAAACTGGAAGACGCAGCGTGGGTAGGCCTTCCACTAGGTGGACTGACAACATTTAGAAAGTCGCGGGCAACCGGTGGATGCAAATGGCAAATATAGTAGCTAAGCTAATAATAATTATAGTAGCTAACTAAAGGGGAGGCCTTTCTTAAGAGGGTATTTCAAGAAAAAGATAGCGCTATACACTTTCGCGCGCAGATAAAAAGAGATGGCTTTAGCGCGCGCTAGTCAAACAACCAGCTAATTGTTAATTACATCTAAATCAAGAAATGAATCGAAATTCTGCGCAATGCTAACCTAGATGTTATTATTACCTCACTATTAGTATAATACTCACTTGAATATACACTAGGGGTCCCGAGCGTCGCCAAAAATTGTGTGTAAATCGAGGTATTTTCGCTGATTTCTTTTATTGAGAAAATGTCATGTAATCATGTTTTTCCGCCATGCAATACTAGATACGCAGCGTAGGTAGGCCTCCTAGGTGGACCGAGGACATCGTGAAAGTCGCGGGCAACCGGTGGATGCAAGTGGCCCGTTGTCGGTCGGTGTGGCGCTCTAAGGGGAGGCCTATGTTCAGCAGTGGACTTCTTATGGCTGATGATGATGATGAATACTAGATAACAGAAACAAAAAAAACATATATCTCTAAATAAGACTAGTTATAATACAATACTAATCTAACACTACTTAAAAAAAACACATTTTTATCAAAGTAGGCCGTTAAACAGTGTGGACGTCTTCTGACTTATGATGATGATGATGAATAAAAACAGCAAGTACCTGCTATTTTTCATTATCTTTCACTTAATATCTCAAGCGACTGACCGCCTGACTGACGAACAAGCGTCACTGAAATACCAATCAGTCATCGACACGAAAACGAAAGCGAGGTAAAAATAAAATCTGCCGAAACCCGGGATTGAACCGGGGACCTTTAGATCTTCAGTCTAACGCTCTCCCAACTGAGCTATTTCGGCGATAATACAGTTGTCAAAATAGTAGGTCTGGCCCATAGCAATAGAGTATGCTATGTACTGGCTAGACTCTCTTGATAAGCGGTGATAAAAACTTTGTTTTAGACTTTCGTGGTGGTTTACAACATTACTATTAGTACTCACGGGATATTTACCACGGTTATTATTTTTGTTGAGTTCCCGATATTTCGGCACAGTTGCATGCGCCATGTAAATTCAATTCAATGTAATTTCAATTGCCATGTCAATTGTAGTTGCGTAAGTTCATATATAGGGAAAACGAAGCGAACCGTCACATGTCGCATTAAAGAGCACATTAAAGCAGTGAAGAATAATGAGAGACACAAATCTGCTATCGCTGAACGTCTGCTGGACGCAGGCCCGAACCACTGAATAGAATTTCACAACCCGCAAATTCTGTCTACTGAGCGCCATTATATACCCACGATGGTAAAGGAAGCGATTGAAATCTCAAAATACGGAAATTTCAATCGAGGTGATGGATTTCAACTTGCCAGTGCGTGGAATCCAGTGTTAGGTGCTCTGATAAGTAAAGGTACGCGTCCACAATGTGACCAAAATACAATGCGTAGTGATACCGTACCCGTAGCAAAGACTGAGAAAGGGGGTAGATCGTTTTGTCTGCTCCTAAATTTCGTAACTTTTTTATCATCCACCCGCATTATCAGTCTACCCGTGAACATGGCGCATGCAACTGTGCCGAAATATCGGGAACTCAACAAAAATAATAACCGTGGTAAATATCCCGTGAGTACTAATAGTAATGTGATAAAAACTTTGATTTATATTGTGAAGGTCTCTTATCAATTTAGATAGTTAAGCAGAAACATTCTGCTCTTGAAGTAGGTATTAGATTAACAAGAATTGTTAGCGGACCACACTTGACAAGGCAAACTGGGCACGGAATCATCTACAACTAAGGCCTAATTTAGCGGCGTTAGAAGCGGGCCGGCTCGCCTTAAATGACGTCAGAGGATTCGGTTTTCATCGCCGCGGTTCCCCGCATGCGACAAGGTGATCTCTCTAACAGCTGGCCGAACTGAGTCGTGTCTCTTGTAACCAAGCTGTTTCAAAAGACTAATTGATACAGCAAGTGACGAACGGATGTATGAAACATAACAAACTGCATTTCACAAAGGTGTGAGAACAAAAATAGTAATGATATCCGTTCGTATAGACCGCATTAACCCCCGAATACTAAAACGTTTGTTTACTTTGACGACAGATTGTCTCTTGCTGCCTTTGTCTTTTGCTTAGTGCCAGGCAAAGGCAGCATTAGAATTAATTTGTTGTCAAAGTTAACAAGCGTTTCAGTATTCGGGGGTAAGACATCTATATTCTGAGTAATTCTGACAAAAACGCACCAGAGTTGGAGCAATTTCAAACGCTATTTCAAGGTTTCGCCTTCCCGCGACTGTTCAATGAACCATTGAAAGTGATTTTTCATAGGCGTGTTTTTAACTGTTGCTTGGTGTTCTTTTACTGTCCTGAGAGCGGAATCTATTAGTGATAATCTATGCGAACGGATTTCTTTTCGCTAATATTTATTTTCATCATCATCAGTAATAATGTCAAAGGCCTCTCTTTAAGGGGGGGAGGGGTTGTCATGATCTACACGGTTGGCAGGCGGCTTGGGGTAGTTGGGGATCCCAGAACGCTCACCAGTTACTAAGAGGACGCTGCTACTTCTCCTGCGTTGGTTCTGGTCGGAGTTTTAGGATATACCCGGACCAATTTAGTGTCATACCTTTGTGTAAAACGCAAGAATGCTCCAGGAAGCCAACATGTGGCGGTTGAGTATCCGTAGCACGGAGCGCGCGCGCTACGAGACCAGCACCGAGTTCACGTCGTACCCCAACCCGCACCTGCGTGCCGGATTCCTCGCCGTGCAGGTCGCCATTAGCCAGGCGATTATAGAATATAGCGCTCCGGGGTCAAACTACGAGGTACGTTTGCCCCAACACCGCATTTGCAGATGGCTCGCTTAGCGCTTAGAAGCCTTGTTTGGTTACTCTCTTATTAAATAAAATGTCCCAAAATGCGCGGAATCAGCTGTGCTGAGCCTAATTGAAAAGCCGTCATAAAATGACGCCTGTGCATCATTTTATGACTATTCTATGCTGTTACTAGAGTCACAGCCTCACAGGTACATAATAACTAGAGTGTGAAACGCACTGCTGGGGTCTATATTTCCTGCTGATAATACTTGCAAGAAAAGAGGTTCAGTATTGGTTATATTTCATTTACATAACATGTTAAAGCACAAACTAAATCACAAGCAGTAGTAGTAGTTATGTAGTAGTACCTATTGTTAGCTTAGTTGTCTCATCCTGTTGGTAAACCAATAAAAAAAAAGTACTTAGTACAAGGGACGAAGGCTCACTCTTACTCGTAAATGATGTTTAAAATAAAAAGACTAAGGATTTAGTACTTACGGTGTAGTTTAGTAGGTTTTAGTGCAGCGCCCTTCAATCTGGAACCAAGCCTTTGTTTTGGTAGGACTGTTTTGCAGAGTCCGCCCGAGGAAGTACCACACCGAGTTTTGGCGGGAACGTGAAGAAATCATGTCGCGTCATTATATTATTTTCCATTACTTGTGTTATTTCGAGTGTTAATGTGTAAAAACTGTGAATTTTTACCCGTTAAGTGTTCGTGAACATGTACGAGTGTTGGTAAATGGTATAATGTCGTGAAACGTGAATTTTCGTGTTGTTTCCAAAACTCCATAGAAGGCTCTAGTAAAGTTTTCACCACTTTACTGGGGCATGACTAGGACTTGACCGTGACTTGCTTTGCTCGACTTTGACAGTGACTATGACTTGTTTGATTATATCTAACTAAACTTGAGAATAAATATGTATACTTGACACTGGCAAATGCATAAGACGTGCGACGCCAAAATCCTCTTAGGAGAAAAAGAAAAAAAAATAAAAGTACCACACCTGTGCCAGTTACTCAAACACCAAGCAATAGTGTGCAAACATTTTGTGTTCCAGGTTGAAGGGCAATGTTTTACGGGTGTCGAGCGCAGTGCGTTGTTGCGCTTGGTTTTGAACTGTTGACGTTCAAAATTGTGGGTGGCACTGACCTGTTATGGCGATCCTGATGGTGAGCGCCACGTTTACCATACCATACTTGCGCGATTCACAATCGCGCAAGGATGGTATGGCCTTATCGTGGCAATACGATTTGCGGTCGCGAGTGTCAGTGGCAGAGATAATCGCACTGTGACGGTACGGGCCCTCATAGAACAACTTTCTGGTATTATTTTGTTGATTGACATGTTTATCCAGGTGAAACTGGTATCGATGCCAGTATCTCCCCTGATGCAGCAGGAGAAGGTAAAAAAGGCGCTGTCCGGCATCCTGCTCTGCTTCACTGTAGCGCTGATGCCGCCCGTGATGGAGGCGCAGGGCCTGGCCGTCAGCGAGACTACGAGTCAGTTTAAGGTACAAAAGCGTGCGTAAGCCGTAGGTACTTTTAGCCTTTATTATTTAGATAAGTAGTAAATGGAGACATTTGAACATGAACAAAAATGTTACCGTATCTTCCTCGTAAGTATGTCTGATCTGAATTCCTCACACATTCATCAGAAGAAAATGAACCAGTGGCGGTACTGCTGTCTACGTTAGGTACTGCTATCTGCGGTCTTCCGCACTAACTTACGTACAGCACCTTATTGGAAAAAAAATGCAACTTTAGAATAGCTTTCTCAAAAATGGTACAAGTATTCTTTTAGGAAAATTATTTTTTGAATTAAAAGACATTGGTATTTTTTTTATTTCCCTCTTTTACGTGGACTAAAGGTCTAATATGAACAGCTGCACAGGCGCGGAGCGCAAATGATTGTGTTTACGGGCCTAGGCTTTGATTTGGCCAGCATTTTCACGTTCGTCTTTCTGCTGTTGGCTCAACAAATATTGCTCCAATATACTTTGGCATCGTTATTTCCTCCATTCTATTCTTAGACTTACAACGTTTTTAACTGTGTCTAAAATAACCAATCTGTAGTGTCTTTCCGCTGCAATGTCACGTACGCGGAAAGACACTACAGATCGGTTATTTTAGACACAGTTTGAAAATGAACTTCCGCAAAGTTACGCCTGAAACAATCATTGAAATCTGAAATGTGTATTGTACAGAGGAGTCTCCGCATGCGTGACGTATCGTACGTCTCGATATACCTGAGCTGGTTCGTGTATGCGTACCTGACGGCGCTGCCCATCTGCTTCGTGGCCGCCGTCACGCTGCTACTCATCTTCCGCTGGATCCACCTCTTCGTGGCTCTCATGCTGCTGCTTGCATATATCTCTGCCATGATCCTGACAGCTCTCATCATGGCTATGTTTCACAGTAAAAGTGAGTATTGTTGTGTACTGCTTTAATTATTCCATCCACCTGTTTGTTATGCTTTTTCAGGCCTATCCGCAAAAGTTATTTCCGCAATCAAATTTATTATAAATTTATATAATATAATAATACTTACTACTAGAATTATAAGCGTCTATAGTACACCTAACCGTGTCTGCCATGTCAGACCAGACGGCCAACATCGGCCAACGCGCGCTTCGAGCTCTGCCTAAGAATGGCGCTTCTTGAATCGTCAGTGTAGGCCGCAAAATGGTCCAGTCTTAAATAAATAGCTTGTCACTCACCAGCATGGATCGCCTGCGTGTGGAGTACTCTGTTCACCCTCCTGCAGACGTACATGGCTGAGCTGCTGGTGCACCACGAGTACGACCTGATGCACGGGACGGTCACTTTCCTACTGCATCTATTGATGCCACCGCTGGGTCTCGTGCATGCTATGAATCATTTTGCACTGCTGTCTACTGGAAGTCAGTCTTAAACTTTTTCTATAGAGCGCGCAAATGTTTATGAACCCTTGGATGTTGGAGCAAGTGGCTGCAGATTACGCATATTATGTGTAATAGTAAGAGAGATACGGAGTCTGCGCCTGCGCAGTACGACTTGCACCTACATTCAGAGCCTAAAAGGATTTGTGCGCACTATATTTACACAGCGCTATTCTGAAACGGTGGTTATACAGGGGTTGCTGAAAGTTTACTTACTCGCAATTATTGAAAATCTAGCTACTAATTATATTAGCCGGTGGATGCAAGTGGCCCGTTGTCGGTCGGTGTGGCGCTCTAAGGGGGAGGCCTATGTTCAGCAGTGGACGTCTTATGGTTGATGATAATGATGATGATGATGATATATTTATTTTTACTACATACTATATAATTTATGTTTAGTTAACCGAGTGAAACGTGGTATCGTTATATTTATTTGTTTTTTTTTATCCCCAATTTTTAATGTACCTGTGATGCACATAATAAAGAAGACATTTTCAATAACTTTTTCCGAAAGAAAATAACGCATTGGTATTTTCTTGTGTGTAGTGTGTTGTGTGTTTATGATTATATTTTCTGTTTACAGATCTAGAATCAACCACCTCTCTCTGGTACAGTTTTGGATCTTGGGGTGTACTGATAGTGTTGTATTTTATCTTGTTAATGTTTCTGCAAAGAACCATTGGTCAGGACCGAGCCATAGGAGGCCAGGTGTCTTGGAAGTCCATTATATTCAAAAAAGTTGAGGTAAGAATTTGTTGATCTATGTACAATTATTTTTTATACCAAGCAAGTACGGGAATACTCACGTTAAATTGAGTGGGTTATTCCAACTAGTTTTTTTTATTTTATGGAACTTGATGACGAGACGAACAAGTCGCTCACCTGATGTTAAGCTTCACGCCTGCCCATAACAATTCAGTGTCATCCAGAATTTTGAACTTCAACAGTTCATAGCCCTGAGCGCCAATGCAATGCGCTCGTCACCCTGAGATATTAGATGTTAATTCTCTTTATGCCCAGTAGTCACGCTGGAAACATTGCCCTTCAATCCGGAACACAGTAATGATTGCACACTACTGCTTGGCGGTTAAATAACTGGCTAAGGTGTGGTACTTCCCCAGGCGGACTCTGCAAGAGAGCCCTACCACTACTAAATAGAATACTAGTTTCGATCACATTCGGTGATCTTTACCAAAGGAATGCTATAAGCATCATGCGCGGGCGACCTTGACCTCGACTTGGCTTGCACTCCTTGTACTCCAGTGCAAGGCATTACGAGGTCGCACGAGCGTGATGCTTATAGCATTCCTTTGGTAAAGATCACCGAATGTCATCGAAACTAGTATTCTGTTTAGTAGTGATAGGCTCCTTGTACTCCAGTGCAAGGAATTACGAGGTCGCACGAGCGTCAGCATTTCTTGATAAAGATCATCGACTGTGATTGAAAATATAGTCGGAATAACCGAAAAAAATAAAATGTGTCGAATCCACATCAGTTTTCATAGTAAAAAAAGTAACAGTTACTGAACAAACTACATACAAAGTTAAGCTAAGTACGAGCTCATCTCATTTTTGAAAATCTTATCGGCGCCTGGTTGATGCGACGCGTAAGGTAATCAAAATGCTGGCGTTTATGTAACGCATTGCATAGGCTATTCAGAGTTTTAATGCCGCGAGCATGCTGGTAATGCTGGGTGCGAAGGCTGCTGGTCCACTGGACAGTAAATATATCGCTAATTTACAACAGACTAACGCAATATAAAGTTAAATAATTATTGTATGTTGTGTTGCGGTTAATTGATAAATTACATTTTTCAAAGGATGTAAACGCATTTCATGAAATCGAAAATCCAACGGGCACAGAACGGGCTAAGCTTCAAGAGGTTGACGAGCTGGTTGCGAAGGCAGTTAGCTTCAAAAACGTATCTAAGGTGAGCCTTTAACAACATGAAATATTTAAAAAAATACACTCGCCGGAGAGTGACAGGTAATTTTTTATCAAGGAAAAAAATATTGTCTAAACTAAATCCTGTAAGATTATAAACAAGGGTATAAAACAATTATAATATTAAATAACGTTTAATACTGATTCTTACATTTTTAGAGTATAATGGGCGTTCCAGTCCTGCAAAACATTACAATGGACATCTACCGCGGAGAGTTCACGATGCTATTTGCTGAAAGGGTACAAGAAAAAATTATAACCACCACAGGGGATTTGCTTACTGGTATATTTATCACACCTTAGATTTTGCAAATCTTATCTATGAAAACCAGAAGCGCGCGCCACGCTTCGCCACGCCACGCCACGCTTCTACATTTGCTTTTGAGCGTATGAGCATACTTTGAACCTCGAACGCTCCTCATTTCCGAGCGCCACTAACGTAGTCCTCCCGTCGTAGTCTAGTCGTAGTGCCTGTTCCAAGAAATACCTACGACTGCTTTTCCTATCTACATGTGTATTAGGAGTCGGGAATCCACCGAAGCCTGCTCTCATTCTCATTATTCGTAATGATTTTTTGACGGTTGTTTTAACAATAACTAACAATCATCGGTTTGAATAATGTGAGTAGGTGCTGTGCAGAAGGTCAAAATGTTTTTTTTTAAAGTAAATTAAATTTTAAAAAAACTTTTTCGTAAACACATTTCCTCCATTTCTAAAATTTTGTCAAAAGCGCCCATCGAACTACTTTTTTTTTCGATATTGAACCATTATATTTTATACTAGCTGGTACCCGCGACTCCGTTCGCGTGGTGACTACAAAAAAAGTAGCCTATGTCCGTCTCCGATTCTTAAGCTATATGCAAAAATTCAGCTGGATCCGTTCAGCCGTTTAGCAGTGATAACGCTACAAATATCCAGACAGAGAGACAGAGTCACTTTCGAGTTTATAATATTAGTTAGGATTTTTTTATTCTTTCATAATTAAGATCTATGCATAGAATTGTTTTAAATTTCATGTATTCTTATTCATAAATTTAGAAGTTAGTATATAGAATTATATTATAGAAGTCACAGCTTTCATGGATTCCCTTCGTTACGGAGTGCACTTGTGCAGGTTTAACGTATCCGGAGCGCGGCACGATCAACGTGCTGGGGCACTTGCTTCGTCCCGGCCAGAAAGTGATGACAGAGCCGCACATGATGGGCTACTGCCACCGCGCCAATTTCCTCGTGCCGGACCTCACGGTCGCCGAGCACATCACGCTCTTCAGCGATGTATGGACTATATAATATTATACTTTTCAAGCTAAAACTGCGCGTCCTTTCATTAAATCATTTAACAAAGTGAAGTGCATAGAAACACACTGGCACGCTGTTATAGCTTCGAAGACCTGCCTTTTTTTAGGTTCTTGGTGACGTTTACCATGCATGGTAAGGTTTCCTTATGTTGTTTTCCTTCACTGGCAGCTCAAAGTCATTGTTATACTTGGTGCGTGAACTCCGAACACCACAGCCACAAAACTTTAGCAAGCTCTTACTTGAGTCACACATTGGGTAAATGTAGAATAGGAAATCGCTATATCTTGATTTTTGTACTATACAAGAGGCAAGAGATAGCGATTCTGTATTCCATCCGTCGTTATGTTGATAGATCTGCATTTGGCAAGAGTGTCGGCAGTACATTTACCAGTATAGCCAAATGCGCTGGCGGCAGTTGATGGAGGAGTGCAACCTGGAGGCAGTGCAGCACGAGCAGGTGCAACGGCTGGACGTGTATTATCGCGCGCAGCTTTGTTGGGCTATCGCGATGCTCATAGAGCCCAGGGTATGGACATTATGTTGCTAAGTAGTACTGCATATTGTGACAAGAGAGCTGTGTATACCATTCACGCACATAGTACTACTGGACCGAGGACCGAGGGTATAGACATAAAATTAAAACCCACACAGAGAAATAATATATAGCTTTGCCAAACTCACCTCTTGTCAATCAACTCTGAAATCCTTCTTTATAATGTCGTATGTACCTAATACCTGTTTTAGAGTCGTCAGTTATCCCCTTTTCCAATTTAAATCCAAATTTTTATTTTTGTTTCAGGTTGTAATAGTACCAAACTTTTCCGATCAGCACCCTCGCTATAATATGGTGATTAGAGACAAGATCATGGTAATTTTTATTTTACCTACTTAAAACAAGTTATTGTGGACAAACCGAAAACTCCGCAACTGACAAGATTCGAATCTGCAACAAACCGAATAAATGCATCCAAAAATTAGCTCGAATAATTTTGGGTCTAAATTATACCGATCGTCGAATTTTGGAACTGCTAACATAACATTAAAGTATAACCAGTGTTAACTATACTAAAAATTGTTGAGGTTTCAATAATCTCTGTTTTACAATGTGCCAAGTATTTTTCAGCAATACAAGAAGTACCTGACGGTGATTCAGTTGTGTTTTTCGAGTCTGCAGTTGGAGTACGCCGATCGAGTATTTATATTTGGCAGTAAGGTGTTAGCATTTGGAGGGACGCCTGCATACATGTTCTTTAAGTATGGTAAATATATTATTAACTTTTTTTTTTCTCTTTCCTCCTAAGAGGATTTTGGCGTCGCACGTCTTAAATATTATGAAAATGAAATACCCATGCCTACCATCGATCAGGCGGACTGTAACTTTGCGAACTGTCGCAAGAAATCAATTAGAAAAATCGACAGAATGAGATGTTTGATCATGAGCTCATACCAAATAATGTGAGGCAATCATCATTTTGAGTAATAGTGATGTTCAATTCTATCTTTCCAAACGGTAAAGGTCGCGAGTACCGAGTCCGAATGACTGTCCGAAGCGACGGCAGCGTGGACGACGACTCGATGCGCGAGCTGATCGCACGCGCGGCAGAAGCCGGTGGCACTGTCCGGGCTCATCTCGGCTCACTGCTCATCCTGCGCCTCCCGACTACGCCCACGGAGGCAGTCGCCAAACTCGTGAAGGACTTGGTAGACAACTCCAACCGCTACGGCGTGCTGACCATACACATCAGTGTGCCGGACTCGGAAGAGGTTTACAGAAGGTAAGGATCTTTTTTTTTTACAAAATCCGAATTTTTATTACAAAAATAGGTATTTCTTAGCCGTGCCCTCAATCTAAGCAATGTGGTAGCAATGTGCTGCGTAGTTCTTTTTGCTTTATAAATGAAGCAAAATCACGAAGCGTAACGTCACAAATTCACAATATAATAAGTTACAACAACAGTTTGGCCATGCAGGACATCCCCCTAATCGGTATTTTCATCAATGAAGGTCGTTTTAGCTGCTATATAAGTCTATCAAACTTTGAGCGTGGTGCGTTGTGCTCAGCATATTTTTTGACGACAAATATTGGTAGACCCATCGTGAATGACTTTATTTATTCTGCATTTGAAGCAGTAGGTATTTTAATGCAGAATAAATAAATAAAAGATATAAATACGTATTTAAACATTGTTTGTTTTAGGGCGATGATGGAGTCGGGAGCGTTGATGTTCAAACCTAGTGTGAGCGCAGAAATAACAAAAAGTGCTTTAAGGAAAATGGCAGGTAAATATATATATAAGACTACTTATTTAATTATTATTTGTGTAGCTTCTCTATACTAGCTGCTTTATAAATAAAAAAACATTGTAATTTTTTTCTTAATTGATCCGCAACTCAACTGAAACCATAAAAATATTGTATTTTAATTATTATTGTTTTCTCATTCAAAGTCTTAGAATGTCAAATTATTCTCAATTTCCTATTGAAGAGATTAACAGAAGAGAAGTTGTAAAATCTCGTATATATTCCCTCTCTCTCTTTCCTATTTTTACCACATTCTGGTGGAGTAAACTTTCTTTACTTTTCTTCTGTATATGCTCTATCCTAGACATATTTCTCGAAAAACTTACCTCATGTCCTTTAGTATTACATCAATCCACCTTGTCTTTGATCTGCTTCTGGATCTTGAGTATAAAGCGCCGTAGTAGGGGAAAAGTTACGTCGAAATCTCCCCGCGTGACACTTTGCTCCTGCAAAGAGATCTTAAAATCGAATGTTGCGCTGATGGCGTAATTTCTCAAGTCAGGCCGGCTGTACTAGGTTGTGATGTTTTAGAACCGCCAGCGTGGAAGAGGCGGAGGCTGATATGCAGTAATATGACACAACTGAAGCATATTGGATGGAAGTACTTCGCTTTCCATGTTCGCTACAGGCTTTACTTTGTCATCACGGTATGCTACCTAGAAACTATGAAAAAAAATAGTTTCTCTATGCTACAAATTAGACGAGGTAACTAAGAACCTTAAGACTTAAAAAGAGACCGTTTTGCTTTCTACACCGCAAATTCAAGAATGTTGCGCCATCTAGTCTTACCAACTTTAAACAACAGGTGCTTCGAGCGCTGCATGAGGATGGCGCGACATTCTTAAATCGGCAGTGTGCCACCAAACGGTCAGCCCTCCGACAGCTCTGTCGTGCCCTTTCTGATACTAGCTGACCACCCTCAACCCAGTAAGTAAATAAGCTCAAGTAAATATTAGGTATAACATCATACATTATCTTATTCGCAGTACTTATGTAGGGGAGGTCGGCCCAGAACGGGTAAGCTAAGGTTGGGTGCAAAAAAAAACAGGTTTTATTATTATTTAGAACTTTTCTTTCAGTCACGACTATTCCTTACTTATTAAATTTAACAAATCAGTGTCAAACAACAAATACATTCTTCATTATAAAATAATAATAATCAAAAAACGAAACCTTTCAAAAAACCCGTTTTGCCCTGGGGGGGTGCCTAAAGCGGGTAAGCCTGTTGGGCAAAACGGGTAGTAATTAAAATACTGAGATCAATCAACCTTTAACAGCTAATATCAACTGAACTAGTGACAATTATGGTTTTATATCCGTACCTATATATCATAACAATTTAAATCGGTCTGTTTTAGAATCATTATAGCCTTAGCGAGAATTAAATGGATTAATAAATATTCGTTCCTGAGACATGTCACAATAATACGATCGTATGAGTGCATAAGATGTGCAAGCTTTATGAGCCCAACTCTCTCATTCATCACACTTCATCAAGTCCTCTACAGGTGGATATTTACATACATTCATACATTTCGCTGCAAATAAGGCAGCGGTATTCTTTGGTATCAATTTTATTATTTTTTGGCTCTTTTTGCTTTTATATCTCATTTTTTTTGTCATTTCACACTTGTTGAAAACTCAAGCCTTTTAATTTTTTTTCTTTCTTGCCTCTATTGTTGTTTTCTTCTACTTTCTTACTTCATTTTTTATTTACTGGCCTTAATAGTAGTGCTTGTAAGTATTTCTGCCGTTTGTACTTTCCGTTTACGTATGGTTATGTTTGGTGCTATTTTTGGCAATGGTCTGATAGGAATCCCATGACGCATTATTCGTTTATCTTTTATATTTATTGACTATCTATAAAAAAGGAGAACCTAAATCAAAAATTATGTTCCTGGAAACAAACAGGGCAAATCGGGTATGGGCAGGACGGGTACCCGTTTTACCCCTACCCGATTTTCCCGAAGACACACTTTCTTTTTGTTCCTTCATCACCTCGAAATCAAAACAACCGGTGACAAATCACTTCACTGATACAAGAGCCCAAATATAACAAGATAATATCACCAAACTAGTAAGAACACCCAATAAAGCAGAATCGACTAATCAGCAATCAATAAACTCTAATAATTTTAGCAAAAACAGAAAAAAACTTTCATTTCAAATTACCTCACAACCTCGTGATCAGTCCTTGTGAGTAGACTGCCTGTGATTGGTCGACACACGCGCCATCCTTTGGCATACACACTTTCCAACTAAAGTTAAAAGCGCGAAATTTAAACTACTTACCCGATTTGGGCGGGCTACCCGTTTTGGGCTCATCTCCCCTAGATACTTGCTTTTGTGTACCAGTCGCAGAATCTATAAATACTAGTTAAACCCAAGAAGGAAAGACAAGTAAAGGTCGCTCACGTGTCGCGTTTGTACTCCTTGAAAACGATCACCGGATGTGATTTAAACTATAGGATTTCGTCCCAAAATGTCCACTTCCCAATTACTTATTACACTAAAAATATTGAAACCCTGCTCTCTTGATATGTGTTGACACTTTTTTCCCTGCTTTCTTTACCAATATAAATTAATTTCAATAAATAAATACATGAGTAAAAAAACTATTTATAGTGGTGGCTGTACTAAGATAAGCGGGGCATTGATCGTCCGAAAGCGAGATGAGTCGAAGATATTAAGCCACGTTACTTTAAGGTCGAAGATATTGTTAATATCGCCGGTCGATCCAGATCGGCACAGGTCCGTGGCAGATGGCACAGCAAGAGAGAGGCCCAGCAGTAGGATAAAGAACGCTTTGGATGATGATGATGAAATAAAACATATTATTATAATTTAGTTTTTTATTAAGTATGTATGATATTAGTTTTAATCGATTGCAGTTGCTATCTGCGATGCTCGCGGGCATATTCATCGGGCTGTCTCTCTCTACGATGCTTGCTAGAAGCGAACGAGACGATGCGGCGAACAAACTCTTGCATGGAGAGGTAGGTACTTACTATAGTATTTCGTATTGCTCTTGATAGTTTCGAGTCCATGACTAGGACTCCTTCTACCGAAGAATATTATAGAAAGTTCTCTTTGGAGTGAACATAGTCTGCGTGCAAATCACCGTTTAATTTTAATTATTAAATTCCTAGTCACCTCGTGGTTATTACATAATAAGTAATCATATTATAGTTAAAGTTATAGTTATGTAAGTGACAGTCCAGGAAACACAAAACAGGAAACCTGGAATCAGTTGGAGGAGGCCTATACCCGTAATGGGGCCATGTCTTAATCTTAAGTATATAAGTTCAAATTTATTTTTTTATTTTTTTCTTAGATGTAAATGTAAATTAAGTACATGGAAATATAAAGGCTTCATTATTATTTATTATTATTATTTAAGTGACAGTCCATTAATAGGATCACGATGATAGTAGCCTTATCCTTGGGGTCCTACCGGTAGGAGTACCCAGTATGAGCAAACGGAAACACTCACCAATAACCAACCTCGTTGATACTGTTAATAATGTTGTCTGGAAGAGATCGATTCGATATCAAAACAGCGATAAGGCCGCCAATTGTTATTTGATCCTAGGTTTTTAAAGCCTGGTGTGAAGAGTTTATCTAGCTATCAAAATTTTATAAGATATAAGGACTCATTTCGATATACCGAACTGAGACCTCACGACCTTATATCTCAACAACCTCATCACCGATTTTTCTTATGTTCAACCACAGATGAATAGAACTGATTCATCTGTGTGTTCAACGTACCAAAAGCCAAATATTATCAAAATAATGGCGCCGCAGCAAACTACCCCTATTTTGGTACGAAAGAAAATAAATTCTATGAAATAGTAGAATTGTGCTCGCGATATCTACTGTTCGCTGAACTACTACTTTATTTGTTATCATAATTGTTGTTGTTGTTTGTTTTGTTATAATCATGATTTTTGTTTCTACTTCCAAAGATATTGACGGTGGAGTTTATTGACAAGCCAACGACTCTGGTGATTCGGGCCGACGATCGCGCCAACTCATTATCCCTGGCCAACGCGTAAGTTTTAACATTTGAAATATAATCAAAAAGTGATAAGGGCTATAGTGAATGTAGGTACTTTTTGAAAACCTACTTCTTTTTTACCTGACTGGTGTATACATGTATGTTTGTCTTTGTGCCATCCGGTAACCTAAACAGATTCTAGTGCCTTTGCAGATTTAAGAGGCTTAACAGATTTTAGATGCTTAATAGATTTTGTAGTGAGAAGTATCGTTAGATTCGTCCTTAATGGTAGACGCGTTGCAATCGCGATTTAATATTAAAATATATTGCGTAATTGTTTTCAGTTATGTTCTATCAGAGCCCGGTGCCGATAAACGTCAAGTCAATCGCATCTCTTACACTAGTTTGGCGGCTAAAGAGGTATGATAAAATGTCCCGTTTAGACGCGTCCTCCTGCTGATGCGGTCACGCAAAGATCAGCCACAGATCACACCTAGATTCTGCACTCAGGAATATCGAAGCGCACCACGCATCGGTCTAAAAACACATATAAAAATGTACTCTCATCGTTTCATTACTATCGTTAGTTTGACGTAACCTTGAGGTAGCCAATGAGAACGCATGGTCGTAGTCCCCGCGACTCGCACTTTCCTCAATTTCTTCGGTGACTTTTTGTCGGATCATCGATCTCATAATGTGGTATCTATTTTGATCTGTGCGATCAGAAAACGCCCAATAGTCGTTCCCGAAACGGTTATTTAAATGATGTTGATTGGACGCCCGCTGATCATCCACTAGACCGCCTGCATGCTGCGTTTTTTTGAGTTAGGCTCGATTCCTACTGAACCATCGATCGAGTTGGTGGGGAATACCCGTGAAACATAGACGAAACGAAATGGGTTTTCAGTTCAAAAATGTAAAATGGGTAAAAAAATCGGGAGAATTTCCGTGTTCTCAGAATTCGTGGGAAAATCTTTACATTTCAGTATATCGGTAGAAGCTAGAATGGCTCCCTTATCGGTAGGAACCCTACTATAAAATCGGTATGTTCGAGACCCTGCAGAGGGGGCGGCAATCTTCCATAGGCCTAGGTCAGCCAAGGTATCAAATCCGCCCCTGCGTTCGCTTGAAATCGTAACTATTATTGTCTCGCAAGCATAGTGCGAGAAGGATAGCGGGAGCGGGATGGCGAAATTGACAATTTACGTAATCAGGCTGCAGGCTGTTGCTTACTTGTTTCAGAGTTTAACGGAGTATCTAGTAACGCGCGCTATTGATTCTCCTCAACTGTACGTTAACATGTTTGCCTACGGACTGGACGTGAAGACTAATGAAAACGAAACTCTAACGGTACTTTTCATATTTTCTAATAGTAATGACAAAACATATAGAATAAAAAAAAAATACAATATAGAAAGTTTTACTATGAAACTGACGTGGTTTCGACACATTTATAACCCAACCCAACTAACTTACATTTAACGTGAATATTCAAGAAAATGTTAAATTGTCTGTTTTGCGGTTCCGTAGATGTTTAAGGGCCGGCCGTTTGTCAATAAGATGACCTTAATTAAGAACCTTGGCATTGTCAAGTAGGTATCACTCGGAAGAAAGTGCGATTCCCAACTCGTGTCTCGTGTGTATCAAACTCACCCTCAACTCAACTCAACTCGTTGGCAATCGAGCAGTTTCTCACCTCGGTGAACAATGTACCTACTAGGTATTTCTGACCCATCGAGGGGGTGCCGTTATACATTAAGAAAAGTATCTACCTACGACGTTGCTAATATATATTTTTAGAATCACGTTGCATTTTAAGATTTTCTAATTAATCATTTAACGGTTTTTTCCCCTTTTTTTTTTAATTTGTGATTCGTACAATAATTTTCATCGTTGGATCTATTACAACATAATGCATTGGTTTCTGTTAGTTTCGTATCAGGACCAGTAAAGCTTCGAGGTATCAAAATGAATATGTTAGTCTCGACGAAAAAACTTCGCTTGCGCTATTCAGAAATCCCCACATTACAACTAACTGTCAGTTAGTTTTGTAACTGTAACTGTCTGTTTTGTTTTGTTAACAACAAAACGACAAAAAATGCACACTCACTATGTCGGGTGCGAGACGGGTAATTAATTACGATTGGATGACTCATCATGTAATCGTGCGATTTGCTCCTATGCTTAGACAGCTCGAAAAACCAGCAATAAAAGCGTTTTTAGTTTATTAATTTAGTCTGTGGTTTGATTTGCTTTTCACATATTTACTGAATAACGGTCCTTATGATCACACTAATGTTCTTGTGGTTCTGGGTTCTGGTATTGAAAACTGATTCTGGGCCTTTTTATCAAACAAACGCGGTGACAGTCTAACAGGCATAATTCAATTCCATTTGCAACGCGATGAAAACACAGGAGATTGCCTGAATACATCGTTTACGGTTAGGTGAACTTTGCATTTGGTCTTTTCGGTTAATCAGGGTTTATTCTACCAGGTACAAGCTCTGTACAGTCCGTTGCACAGAGACTACGGCGCTGCAGCACGTTCCCTGGGTAAGGCATACACTGCCCTTCTCAGGCATTTCACTGGCAACCTCGACGCCAGCATTCAAGTTACTGATGACCCTTTGGCATTGGACCTGACCCCAGTAAGTGTTTCATGTCAATGAGCTAGGAAAATCGTCGAGAAATTGAGTGCTGGTAGGTGGTGCTTGTCGCTGTGGGACAGCTTCAATGAAGTAGATTTGGCTTGCAGCTTCCCAATTTTACAAAAGACCAAACCCAAAATTGTAATACCTTTTTATGTACTTATACCGGTCGCTCGCTATCCACGACAAAATGACTATTCGTAATTAGTTTATCTTAGGTTTTTTGTAAAGTGTTTGTTGAGCAACACGAACACAAAAAGTTCAACACAAAAAAATACAAATTTGGCGACCAGCTGTATGCGACTCGGCGCATCGATTCAGATAAACGATCCATTGCTCTAGGCGTGGTCATAATTATTATGGCCTGGACTTTAGTTTTTTGTTTTTTTGCAAACAATCTTTAGTAGCGCCTTCTGTAATTCTTTCTGTACACCATCTTGTAATATGATTGTACTACAATCGAAATGCGCATACATTTCGTTGCATTTCAGTGGATGAGATTAGCTACCAGACCACCGTTGTTCGTGCAATTTCTGTTGATACTGGCGATATCTCACATGACGCTCATACCATCCATGGAGCACGGATTCGTGAGACACGTGCAGGTATAAATGTTAAGAACAAGTTTGCCCACATGGCTGTAGATAATACTAGAGGTAATAGAATAGTAGAGGTTCGCAAATTGAACTTAAAAATGTATACAAAAGAATTTTGAACTATTTAAAACGTACCATATCAATACTATTCTCAATGCACGACTTATTCAATAATCATTTCGCATGTAGTCTCGAGAATTTGATTGTTTTACCTTTGGAGGCCTGTTAATTGGCTGTGGGAGCCTAAACTCCATAAAACGATTCCAGAGTCATGCCATGAACTTCTCTCCGGCGCGGTACTGGTTTACGCTGTACATATGGGACTTGGTGCTGTACTGGTTGCTGGTGTGCGTGATGACCGGCTTCATGATGCTCATGATGTACCTTATCGCACCCATCGGGCACTTCCAGTATGGAGATTTATGTTAGTAGCAAACACGAAGGTGTAACTAATCAGTCACTGGGTAATAGGTATAATTTCATTTTGGTAGTTGTGTTATCAATCAGCGAGGTTAAAAATATTCGATTCTCAATACTCTGGCATCTAATACCTATGTACCTACCAAAGAAATTCACATCATTGCCAGTACAAAGAAGAGTTTATTTTTGTAAGCCATGGAGTTGTTTTCCTTCAGCCAATAGGCACTAGTCCAATGTTACGTTTTCATTTGGAAAGGCTTATAGTTATTTGTAAGTTTTAAATCCTTTTTTTCTTTCTATTTTTATACGAGTATTAATTATTAGAAGCGTCTCGTGTAGTGTTCATTGATGGAGTAGTGTTTTTTTTTGTGTGTTCTTTGCATATCGCTATTTTTGTGTTCCTTGTGGCCATGCCCGAAACTTTAGAAATGGAAATACTACTATACACGAACCATACTAATACGGCTACTTCCATATTACAGATTTGTAAGCAGGAGTTGATCCTCATAAAAAATTTCATATTGCTTCCAATTTTCACCCTTGTCTGTTCCAGTGGTGTTGCCGTTCGTGCTGATACTGTATGGTTTCGCGTGCGTCCCGCAAGCCTATCTCTTCAGCTTAGGACCGAGAGTCACTCTCAACTCTATGACTTTCATCATTGTCAACGTAGTCTTTGGTGAGATTCATTTCATCAACCTTCAATCTAAACAGTGACTATTTCTCTTTATTTCATTATTAGAACATTGAATAGATAATTATTTTTATGAATACAATGCTAAAGCACTCGTCTTTATTAATTTCCAAGAAGCTATCAAGTAATAAGCATATCGAGGATATGCAGACCTTCGATTTGTCCACTTCTATTGTATTTATCAATGTTTCATTGCATGCTTTCATTTCGGCTTATTTGAAATGACACGATCATCAGATCGCACACTACTACTTGAGATATCTGTACCATAAGCTTAGCACTTTTTTACTTTGTATTGAGAATTAAGATATTGCGCAATTAAGACTTATTTCTTCCTCTAGCTTATCCTAGCATGAGCGACATTTAAAATCAGTGCCTTTTTATTTACATAATTAAACAGCAAACTGCCAGACCACATTCCGCTTGGCATCAACACTACTAGTGAATACCTATTGCCTAAGCGTTGCCAGCCCGGAGTGGTGGTTGAAGACAACCTACAAGCTCTATTTTGTCATGTCATGTTTTTTCCTCCACCAGGTGAAACCACGATCATTGCGCAAACATTTTACGGCGAGTTCTTAACGTACGCCCTCCTGCTGATGAGGTTGTCGCCTCAGTTCAATATGGCTTACGCTTTCGTCAAAATTAAGCAAATTTTCCTCTACAACAGCGAGTGTTTAATCTTTAAAACGCAGAAACTTTGCTCGAGCAAAACTCTTCACAAATGCTGTGGTGAGTAGGTATATTAGGTAGTACTTATAGAACAAAAAATATTTTTTATATTTAATATTTATAAAGGATAAATAAAATGAAGTTTATGTATTTTTATTTTATTGAAGTTATTTTTAAATTAGTATGGAGTAGTACTCAACTATCGAACTCTTTTTTTTCTTATGACAGAAAAATGCGGGATTCTCCAAGCGTGTTTCAAGAAGAGGAATTACCTATCCATGAAGCCTGGGATACTCACGGAAACTGTGGCGATGGTTTCCCTGGCCATCACCTACACGGTCATACTTCTCATTTTGGAGTACAAGGTAACGGCAAATCTATCTGACCGAAAGTGGTTACATTTATTTGTTCATAATCGCGTTTATCTGGCGCAACGGGTTTTAGGAAAGGGGTATGCTAAGCCGAAAGGGGGTCATAGTACTCATGATTGTAAACAACTTTTACTATGGGGCCAACCGTGAAATCGAGAAAAAAAACAGCTGTTGAGCATTGATATTTTTCTATGGGACAGCTGGCTTTTTTCGCGATTTCAGGTTTGGTCCCATAGTAAAAGTTGTTCATAATGATGAGTTATATGAGCCCTTTTCGGGTTAACTTACCCTTTCCTTATAACCCTGTAGATACGCATTGCCGTTCAACGTAGGTAGTACTTAGTAATGCCGCTAACAAGCTGGGTACTTATATCATACGCAGTAGTTACACTTACAACATGTATGTGCTTGAACAAGCCGTTTAGGCTACAGGCTACACACAAACATACCTCTTTCTGGGGCAGTCGGGTAAAAAACAGTTCAGTGTATGTTTCAAAACTCTCCCCTAAATATTTTTTGTAACTCCAGGTGTTCCAAATCATCTGGATGTGGTGGACGCGGACGCAGATCGAACCTCAAGTGGCGGACTACCTGCGGCCCGGCGCGCAGCGGGAGAAAGAAGACGTGCTCGAGAAATTGAAGCAGATGAAACAGAAACCCAGTAACAAACTTATCTTTCATAAATTCTCTATAAGCTAATATGCTTTTACTCGCTTTCACACGTTAGTATATTTTACACATAGTTTTAAGAAAAAACGTATATAGTCTATGATTAATGACAAGACGAAATAGAAATGAGTTCATTTTTTGAGCTGAGATCGTCAACATCCTTTAATTTCCCGCCGCTCCTAACAAGTACTTAGTGATCCGAAATAAATAACACGAAATATTAAATAATACCTGGAAGCAGTCAGCCGCAAGGCGGACGAGATGAAGCTTCAACAGGGGCGTGGAACATTTTTTTTAAAAGAAAAACTAGTGATGAAACTGCAAATATTGCAAGTTCGTGCGAACAATGCGATACAATCGTTGTTTGTTTGTGCGATAGATATAAGTATAACATAGCATTTCGATTCCAGAGGAAAAGTTCAATACGTACGGCGAGTATCTGCTAGCTCACAACCTGACGCGCAAGGAGCTCGGGGTGTACACCGCCCACAGCGTGTACCTCGGGCTCGGCAAGGGCGAAGCGCTGGCGCTGTCCGGGCTGAAGCGGCACGGCCGGCTGCAGTTCATCGAGCTGCTCGGAGGCTACAAGCTGCCGGACGCGGGGCACGCTGTCTGCATGTCCAAATGGGATCTAAGCATTCATCCGCACAATGTATCTATACCTATATATATATGAGATGGCGCTGTTATGTAGATAGATCTTACTAAGTATGTTTGTCTCTTTTTTTAACTTTATCTCGTTAGGTTTCCATTTTGTACTAAGTAACCTATGATGTTTGTAACTAATTGCATTCAATTTTGAAGAGAAGTAGGTACCTATTCTTGCCTAAGTACCAAGTTTAGGTAAATTTAATTTTGAAGTTGGAATTTGTATTATGTCGGCCAATAGGTCATGAAGATCCACTAGGTTCTAAATCTTAAATTGAATTCTCAAAAAAATAGGGGTCGCTAGGAGGCGTACCTACTACTAACACTTAGATTAATATTATTGAACTCGTGACAGTACAATCGCGAGATCTCGTTGAGCTGCGAGCGCGAGCCACTGCCGTCCTGGATGACGGTGTACGACGCGCTGGAGCTGCTCGCGCTGCTGCGCGGCGTGCCCAGGAAGTACATCAAGACCGAGCTCAACAATATCATTGATGCGCTCGGTTATTAACATACTATCTACCTACTGGATATTCTAACTCTGTGTAGATTTTCTCACGCTAAATGCCGCGTAATATAGGTACGCGATACGACCGCGACACAATCAGTGGACAAACTGTCACCATTCCGCGGGAACGGCTCGATTTAGGCGATACCGGTCACGTGCCGGATTGATATGTCTGCACATGATGTGACCTACTAAATGCCTAGGTTTAGTTTGTTAACCCACCCATGCCGAGCGTTAACCATACAAGTTAACCCTCAGAGATCCGAGACCAAGCCGACACGCTGATCTGCCGGATCCTGTCGAGGACGGACCGCACGCGGCTGCACTTCGCCGCGGCCATCGTGGGCGAGCCGCCGATTATCATTGTGGACGAGTCCACGGCTCACCAGAAAAACTCGGTGCGCCGCTCCATGTACTGCATCCTGCACTACTTGAGGAGGCGCGGGCATGCCGTCATCACTAGTGCTAGCAGGTGGGTTATTTTTAGTTTTGGTAACTCTGCGTATGGGTAGAACCAGATCATTTCTACAACAAATTCGGCTCGCCTATCACTATCGTGGACGGGTGCATGGCGTACGAGAACTTGGCGCTCCGCGTTTTGTAACCTCAAACCACAGATCCTCAAACCTATACCTACGGATCCATAGGTTTACTTGACAGCATGCCATATTATAAATGTGAAAGTAACTCTATCTGTCTCTCTGTCTGGGCGTTTGTCGCGTTATCACTGCTAACGGCTGAACGAATCGACCTGAATTTTTGCATAGATATACTTAGCTGGGTCGGAGATGGACATAGGCTACTTTTTTTTTATATGTCCACGCGAACGAAGTCGCGGGTAACAGCTAGTTACCTATATTAGTCATCATATTTATCAGATGGTTGTAGCAGCGTCAGGTGTTCAAGCAACGAGATACGGAACTACCACCGCAGTAGCAATTATGATTGTGATTGTTCGTGTGAGACCCCGTACCGTGGTACGTTATGCCTAAAAAAAGCAAATATGCCACTGGTATGATGTTTCAGCGTCGAGGCTCACATGCCGATGACCAACCGGCTGGCCATCATCCTGGACGGCACGATCTTCGACATCGACTCGGTGGACAATCTGGTGGGTCGCTACAGCAACCAGGGGTACACGGTGGTCCTGCACCTTAAGGACGAGGTCAACGTGGGAGAAATGTTCGCGCGACACTTTCGGGAGGTTGTCATCAATGACACGTCTGAGGTATATTAAGGAACATTGAGGCGTTAAGCATTGGTATTTTTTTTTTTGGTGTTCATGTACCTATTTGATGCTTGCTTGCCTAGCCGTGTTATAAACGTGGAGTAACGTGGTATATAAGTAGAATAGGTGCCTTTGGAATAATTTGTCTTTATTGTCTTTTGTCACTTTGAAATCTAGAACTCGTTCGAAAGACTTGATGCCTGCCGCTGCAAAGGTTTCGGATCATGCCAAGATACAGCAAAAGGAAAAGGTCGTTGACAACAAAAACCTTTAAAACGTCGTTCATTGATATCATCCGTCAAGTCTGTTCAGAGATTACTTACAATCCAAATCAGGACCAAATTTATTTTAGGAATCACATCTTTCACTTGCATTGCTTTTAGTTATCCGAGTGTTTCCGTCCCAGGTTTTGTTCTTAAATTTTACTAAATCTATTTTCCAGGTGTTAGTGAACGTACAAATCCTCGACCACGACCTGAACTGGGCGACCATATTCGAAAGAATGGAGGATCTCAAAAAGATGAACGAGCAAGTGTATGCGTACATCGTCACTGCGATCCCCATTGACTACATCTACAACTCCATTATAAACAACGAAAAGGGAAATAAAGTGGCCTCTGACTTAGTATCAGGATTCCGCTTTAGAAAGTCCAAAAGTCCTAAAATACAACCAAGTAAAGAGAGGCTGGAGTCTTTGATACCGTTTGAGCAAAAATATGACATTACAAAGTTGAAGGAGCTGCCTTGGTCGGTCATATTTCAGACGTGAAGCGTCAAGATTAATAGAAGTGTTCAAGTTTTATTTTATTTAAGCGAGTATTATGTTGTGTTTGCTGTAAGAGCGTTTTAGAATAAATATATAGTTCTAATAAAATATTTATCTATATTTATTATTTGCGAAGAAGTTGGTGTGTCGAAAAGAAAACTATTCTGATAGACTTCATACTCAGTTGCAAGTTAAAGTCTTATGCCTATTTGTAAAGCATTGAAAAAATCCCAAATAAAAAAACATCAAAAGTGCGAATGTAGAAGCAAAAGCAGTTAGTAGGCCAAAATTAATAGCATGTTTTAATCTGATTTTAGGTTATTTATTTTTCCTTACGCCTAGACATACACCAATAATACTGAACCAGGAAATGTTAGATGAGAATACATACAATGTCAGCAGATTTACATACCTACACAAAGCTTGTAAATGTATCTGAAAATGACATTGTCTGATCACAAATCAAAGAGTACAGAATCGCTACGGCACAAAGTACTATGTCTTAATGACACATTATACATCTCTGTATTATTTGATCATTATAACTATTAAACTCAAAAATTATGTAGGGTAAAGGTTTTAGGTATTTTCAGATTCAGTTACTTACCAGGGGATAAAATAATCTAAAATTTGTTAAGTAAAAGACAATAGCAAACTGCTTGTTTTAGCATTATGATAAGTAAAAGACAATAGCAAACTGCTTGTTTTGAGCATTATGATAGGTAAAAGACAATAGCAAACTGCTTGTTTTAGCATTATGATAAGTAAAAGACAATAGCAAACTGCTTGTTTCGGCATTATGATAAGTAAAAGACAATAGCAAACTGGTTGTTTTGAGCATTATGATAGGTAAAAGACAATAGCAAACTGCATGTTTTAGCATTATGATGAGATGTTTTCTGTTAGATTTACATTTACGGAAATGTAGACCACCAACGGTAGTAGCAGTCGTTGGGAATAATCCCACTAAAACGTTGATGAAACCTGAAGGCCAATAATTAATAAAATAAAAGCAGAAGTGCCAGGATGAGACAAATATTAGTTGCAGTATGATTCTTCTAAGACAGAGTATCCGAAAGGGGGTGAAACTAAACAAAAAATATTGATAAAAAATATTTCTAAGTATCATGATATATTACTATTTTCTTTAAAATCTGACAATTATAAAAATACGAAAGCTAATAAATGGTGTTTAGAAATAATTTCGTTAATAAGCTAGCTAAGATAACATTGTTTTTCTAAAATAATAAAATAAATTAATAATCATCGACTGTGCCCCACACAGAATTGACCTTGCACTACACAAAAACACCGATTGTAGTATGAAAAACTGGACCGATTTTGTTGAACTGACGTGCTTTTATAAATTTTTTAAGCTCCTACTAAAATACTAATAGTAAAATTTTGCTAAGAGCTTACTCGATGAGGAAAAATTAAAACTCAAAAAAGGGTCCAGTACTGTGGGGTTAAGAAAATTTATAAAAAATATATATTTGAAAAACAGATTATTAAACATTAAGTAGCTGTAGCTGAAATCTGGACTATTTTGCGGCTTACGGTACCATTTCAAGATTGCGCCATTCTTATGCAGAGCACGAAGCGCACTTTGTCCGAATTTGGCAAGTCCACAGTAAAAAAATTAGATGAATCTTTTTTTTAATTCTTTTACATTAATCACTTTTGGTCTAGTCCCACGCCTTCTCGAATATTGTTGTCTAAGAAGAATCACGCCGTTAAGTCATTGGTACAAGGCCAACAAAACAGTTAAAATTATCTTACAAAATAAATTTTAATGCCCTCGTGCAAACAGGAAACGGCTCTGCCATACTGAAAACCGTTGATGTTACCAAGCAGTAGGCATGTCTCACTCCGCAGATTAGGTGTAAGAAAATACCTACGCCGTAATGCCCAGTCCGTATAATCTTGAATCGCTCCGGCATGGTCGCAATGGTCTTTTGTAGATCATACCTAATGTTAGCGCATCCGTGCCAATAGTGCTCACAAGAGCGGTAGCAAACAAACGCGAACGTGCTCGCTTAAATCGGACTGTTCGTTGGCGCTGTGGGCATAGTGAGCGTTGTTTTAATAATTCGGAACGCGCCTTTAGTGTTGCAGTTATTATACCATGGTGCTTATGACAAATGTCTTTCGTCGAGACTCTCTCGTCCTGTGACAGTAGTTACCCCTTGGACGGATGCTAAATCCATGAGTTACCCACTCTCAGTGTGACATAAAGAATACTTAAAAGTCAGAAGCACAACTTTCAAAGACTAGCTTATTTTTTCATTAATACTATTAAAAAAAACTATTATTCTTACAATTGACTAGAATAAATCGTGCCGATTGTGATCTAATCACACCAACAAAAATATAGTATACCTAATTTGAAAACTGATCAAATATATTGTTCATTTCATTTGATACAAATTAAGGCCCAAATAAGTGACTTAATCAGGGCACTGCATTGGGTGCAAGCACTTAATAGATACTTTGGCTGACTACTAGTTGGCAATGCCACAATATTGAATTGCAATACTGGCTGAATATCTACGATAAAAATAGTATATAAGTGGACTAGTAGTTATGTCATGGAACTTAATGTAGAGTGGTATGAGACCTGTGCAGCTCAGCGGAGGAGCCCCGAGCATGAGCCATCATATTCTCAATCCTATGAGTAGTCTCCCGAACCATCGACAACTCTGAGAGGTCTGGGAGATCCAGCACGATGTGGGCAGAGAGACGTTTGTAAACAGAACTAGAATCTTTTTTATTTCGCCTAGTTTCCTCATACTTTAGTTGCTGTTTTAAAAATATTGATTGCTTTAGCATATCTTGTATGTTTTTGAAGCTGTTCGCTGCAGCATCCATGGACTTCACTGCACTGAAAATGAGAGAACTGAGTTTTAGTGTACTGTTATTATTTTTATATATTATACTGACAGCATAACAACGCACCAGCCTAACAGCTACCCTCCGCAGTTTCACATGCTACCCTACATGCACCATTAATTTTTCAGGGATAAAAATAGCTTTGTGATAATTGATTGTAAGCTTTATATTCATACGAAATTTTAGTAAAATCAGTTGTCATTAGAGTTTGGCAACAAACATCATCTTCATCGATGCCAGTTTATTTCAGCCCACTGCAGAGCATAATAATTCTCCTTCCTCTTTCACCAATCTTCCCTGTTTCATGGCAATCTCGTAAAATATGATGATCAACTCGTGAGCAAAGTCCTTAATTTGTTTTTTTGGAAAATAAGTCTTAACTCTTCTAATCCACATGATCCATGATTGCTATTTTTATTTTTTTGTTGTTTATGAAAGACAGGTCAACATATTTATTAGTAGTATTTTTTTCTCTCCGATGTTCACTATCTTGTGACTTAAACTGAGTAAAACAAAAAATAAATATACTTCTTAACACCTCAGAATTGGATTTTTTTTTTCGTTTTTATTGTCATACTAGCTGCGCCACCAGTTTCACCTGCAATGTAAAAATAGCCCATGTGTTTTAATCCAGGGTGTAAGCTACCTCCATACCAAATTTCATTCAAATCCATTACAGAGTTGAACAGGAACAAACACACTTACATACTTACACACAAACTTTCGCATTTATAATATTAGTGTGATAAGTACTTAGTACCCTTCCATTACATTTTAATACAAGACCAAATCGCTCCATAGAATAATTTTTAAATGTGCTATTCAAGGGTTTTTAAAACAATATGCCTGGGACACTAACGAACAAAAAACACAATGACACAATGAGTAGCACGTTTGGTGTTTACTCAGTGGAAACTCACCGTATGTGGCACCTAAAATCTCGACTAATCGACTTTATACTTAATTGTTCTAAGTGTTCGTAGAATTGTTTTCTGTTACCTCAGTGCATATTCCACATCATAGCATCTACCCTGTAGTTCGTGCTGAAGCTTAGTGACTTCGACGCGTCGCTCCACCATCGGAGGAAGGGCCTTTCGAACGTGTTCCTGCAGCCGATACAACGCTAGCGAAGGCTCGTTAGCTACAATATGCATGTTCTCCGAAATTCGTTCCGCAGCTGTAAGTAGTATTCGAAATGGTAAAGAAATGTAGCTATATATAGCATATATATATATATATATATATTACTGTAAATCTATTGTACGCTGTAGGCACCTTTTTTCGCTTTTGATTCTAAATCTGGATCGCCTTGATACACGAAAGCCATGGTGTATACAATTTTTATTTAGTGGGTATTTTCGTTTTGTAAATATTTGATTCACATTTATTTTATTTACATAGATCCAATTTAGTAGGGAGAATTATGTGCTTCTATAATCAATACCAATATTATAAACAATACCTATTCATATTATTTTATTCTTGGATGAATAATAATAATACCATGTCACAAAAATGGCTTTATATAATGTCAACGTCAAATCCGTTAATAGCGTTGCCAACAGTAAAACACGAATAGCATTTGGTTATGAGTTTTGGCGGGATCACGAAGAAGTCATGACTCGCTATTGTATTATTTTCCAATATTTGTGCTATATCGAGTGTTAATGCATAAAAATGGTGGATTTTTATCCATTAAGTGTTCGTGAAAGTGTACGAGTGTTGGTGAATAGTATAATATCGTGAAACGTGACTTTTCGTGTTGTTTCCAAAACTCCATAGAAGCTTCTAGTAAAGTCTCTACCACTTTACTGAGGCAAAAACAAAATAGGGAAAAAAAAATACGGAAGACAAGGCAGTATGGCCTTAATGGCTTAAGCCTGCCCAGAAATGGGCGAATAAATAAATAAATAAAAAAAGCATTTGGTTATTGGTTGAATACCCTAAAACTTGCTTTAACGAGGCGTTTTCCAAACAAAAAAAAACCTGGTAATAAAAGTACCCAATAGATGGCGTTAGATGTACCTTGAGGTTTTTCTGTCACTGTCAAGACATGAAAGAAAAAAAAATGTACGTGTGCCTTTTTTTTCTCGTGTTTTTTGGCTCCACATGTGTAATTAGACAATTTCAAATAATTTAACTATATATTTGACTTCATTTGAAATATTACAATAATTGACACTGGCTAAATACACAACGTGTGGAGCCAAAATTTACGATTTAAAAAAATAAAAATAAAAAATTTCGACAGAAATAACAATGACAGGTAAAACGATAGGACTATTACGCCATCTAGTAAGTATTTTAGTTTTTTTTTTTTGGAATACGCCTCGTTGAATTGAAATTATTGAGGTCGTGATGTGTACGAATTTTACGGGGGTAAAGGAAAAAAACCCTAACCGTAATAGTTTGTTTCATTTACTCGTATTCTCTTCACAAAAATCAAATCCAGGCGTAGGCTGAGAAAGAAATAGACTGCTGAATATCTCTTTCCGACAGAAATAAAAGCTACTTAAATATTACCCATGAAGAAATAGGACAAAAGGTATCATATTTCCGTCCCGTAGCGTATTTTTAATAATTTTTTTCAAGGACAGGTTATTATTTTTGCATCCTGATTGGTCGAAAATTGGTAATGGTTATCGTTATTGGATAATATAATAGAATAAATATGATGTTTTGTCTCTTATTCGGCCAAGATAACCGACGTTCTATACCTATGTTTTCTATCACTAAATCTGACAATCTCTTGTAGCACTAGGACGTTTAAATATGCGTTCTTGAGCTTAAAATGATAATTGATCATTACAATCTAAAAATAACAAACCATAGTGTAAAACTACCCACATTTGGTAAAAATTAACTTACTGGCAGCACTAGCTTTGGTTAGCGCTCGTTCTGAAACGTGTCAAAGTCCGACATTTACTGTTTATACTTGGGCTTAAAGCGCTAACAGCGATTTAGACCATGGACGTACCATAGTACGTCATGATTTCACACGATGTCATATAGACACCATGTATAGACACCCTTAGACTAGTACGTCCATGATTTAAGGCCTCGCTACATGGCCTGACCTGACATCGTGCGAAGGAGATGGTTATATATAAGTATCTGAGGGAGTGAAAGGGAGAAGCAATGACTTGATAGTTTGTTTCTTTTACTCCCGTGAATTTCAAGTCTAGCTGTCCCTTTCGCGCGGTGGCAGGTCAGGCCATTTTCGGAACGCAATCTTAGAATAGTATTACCATTGTGATAGCAATTTTCTACCATTTTAACGTTTCTACTACTACTAAATAGCTCCGAGTTTAGTTGGTAGCTTGACATTTATTTTGCTGTGTATATACGACGTTAACAATATAAACATCTATATTATATTACTATTTGATACAAATACAAAACATTCTCCGTATAAACAGTAATCTTTGCATTCTCCAACCAAAGTAGGTGAATCTCAGGGGCGAATAGTAATAACCTATTCTGTTTGTGTTTCTGACACAAAAATTGTCAAATTGAGAGTTTTTTAGCGTTCCGGCCATAGATAAGAATGTATACTAGCGATCCCGGCAACAGTGTAATCAAATTATACAAAAACATATCTAAATGCGTTCACAGTGCATTTTGTAAAGCCAGGTCTTATCACTAATCGATAAATAAGGATTATCAATTCAATATGTTATCAAGGGCAGGGGCAGTCAAAAACTTTTACTGTCGTCACTTTGTACTCTAATGTCGTTGGACACCAACATATTATCTAAAGGAAGTTTTGTGGTGATAGACGTTGAAAAACTACGAATATGGTTGTAGTATCAAAAAGGAATTCGTATAGTACTGGTGCTAAGGTAAGATTTGTAATTTTATTTGGCTATACATTTTATTACTGTAGGTATGTATTCTTTAAACCAAATACCTGCTATTCAATTCGACTAAATATAATCATACATGTAGTGGTATCTGTATTTTATTGGTTATTTCTATTAATGTTTGCTTGTTACTGTTTTTTAGGAATCAACACTTCTCAATAGTTTTTTTAGCACGTGTTTAAATCTTATGTTCCCAATAAGGATGCTGCTTCGATTATACTCGTTTATTATTTTAATGTTTGACATTGCCTGGGTCATGATAAATGCAATATGTGCAGTATTACAAGCTTGCTATGAGTTGTTCCGACCACCGCCAATGAAATCAGTAAGGTTGGAGACAGTTTTGGTAAGAACCTTTTTATTATGTGTTTTTTTTATTTATTTTTATATCTCGTCATTTAGCCAAGACATATTATAATCTAAATTTCACAGAATTATCCTTTTAAATATACATTTTAACATTCATGATTTCAGGTTATTGGTGCCGGCAGAGGAGTGGGTCGAGAGCTAGCTATTCAGTTAGCAGATTTAGGAGCCATTGTCCTCTGTGTTGACCAAAATAAAAGTACAAATGAAGAAACAATAAATGTTATCAAAAAACGAGGAGGTTCGGCTGCTTTATACACATGCGATATTACTAAGAAAGGAAATGTACAGGCGTTGGCTGCACAAGTAAAGAAAGACTTAGGTTTTGTCAGCATGTTGTTCTATTGCTGTGGCATTCCAAGCCCAAGGTCACTGCTGACACAACCACCTCAAGACATACATTTAACATTGGACCTTACACTCACTTCTTACTTTTGGGTACGTTTTCTAGTTCATCATTCATTCATTGTTTTAGATACCGAAATATTTCATTTTATAAATGGATCAGTTCATAGTTTGTCTTTTTTGCTTTCATGAAATTCACGTCTAGCTATCCGATTTACATAATATCCGATCAGTCGGCAGATTATCCCGTATGTGGAGGCTTATAAATAGGTCAAGGCTTATTACGAATTATTATTAATAGTTGATAATAAACAGGAGTATAGTATATGATGTTTTGCCCGCTTTCCGGAGTGATTGATGGGGACATGGAGACGTCAGTATTTTTATTCTCAAAGTCCCCATTAAATGGGGGTAATTACTAAATAATTTACTCGTCCCCATTAATAGATAGATAAACACTTTATTGTCTGTACCAAATTTTACATACATATGAAAAAGAGGCTTGTAACTTGTGTAAGGATTGTCTGACTTCTCGCTGAAAGCGTTCTCTTTCAGGCAACCTTAGGATGGCGAGTATTCACAGAAGAGGTGGAAG
Organism: Apocheima hispidaria; assembly: GCA_947579745.1. Classification (NCBI taxonomy): domain Eukaryota; kingdom Metazoa; phylum Arthropoda; class Insecta; order Lepidoptera; family Geometridae; genus Apocheima; species Apocheima hispidaria. The sequence goes on from OX388145.1 coordinate 1,420,762, forward strand.
AGGGGGTGTGGGGATTATGGAGATTACGTAATAATTATACTCGAATTTACCAAATAACCTTATGCGTCCTTTTTTTTAACATTCGTAACAATATGTCGTTGCCCTGAGTAAGTTGCTAATGATTCGTGTTTATTTGTTTCCAGCTCATTGATCACTTTTTGCCTGATATGAAAGCCAAGAACCACGGCCACATCGTAGCATTGACTTCTGTAGCTGGTCTAAGCTACCTGAAAGATCAAATGCCTCTTAGTGTAGCGCAGTTTGCTGTGCAAGGTCTTGCCGAGAGTCTGATGGAAGACCTCAGAGTCAATAAGATCGATGGAGTTCATGTGACGCTTACCCATATCTATCCGTTTATTGTCAGCGATAACAGTCCGGATATTGTAAGGCTTAGGTAAGGAGACACTGGAAATCCTTTATTTTCTGACTTGATTGAACGCAACCAACCATAAATAAATATTAAAATGAACAGACAGGTGTTAAAGCAGCACGTTTTCCGTAATTCAATAGTAAAATACCAGCTTCCTAAGATATAAAACCAGCTAGGTACTCAAATTACTAAAAGCATTTTCGTGACCGAAGTTGAAAATAAATAATTGTAGAAGAAAATATTTAACTAATCATTCTTAACATGAAAATATGAGTAACTAATATTATTCATTATGAATTACTTAGTCCATGCCAAGCATAATAAAGCCACTTGATCGAACATGCAAAAAAAAAATTCAAATAAAATATTCAATACAGTCTCGGACGCGCGATGAGGTAATTATTTTACGGTAGGGCAGCACAAAAATCATTCATAGAATTTGCATCTAGGATTGGCGTAGGCGAGTTTATGATACTTTGAGCTTAATACTTTCTTGAGGGAATGGGTACGGCCTGTCTACAGAATATAAATGGTCTGTGGTCTATCTAAAGATAACATTGTGTCGTCAACATTATAATGATTCCTTTGTGGGTATCTTTAATGACCTTGTTTTGAAGCTGTAACTGCTTCATGTACTAGTTTAAAAAAAATCTTCATTACATTGTATTTATGTTATTTAAATTAATGAAAAAAGCTTAATTTTTTCGATTTTTAGCTTCGATCATGTAACTTTTGGGCTGTGTAGCTATCTGTACGAGATATGTATGCTATAAACCGACGATAATGATATAAAAATATTTTATATTGATTCCCCAGAATTCCCAGTTACTTCGGTACTATAACACCGGTAGCGGCAGCACAGGCGATCCTAGACAGCGTCAGGCGAAACTATCCCGAAGCGTCGGTGCCAAAACATCTACTATGCCTAGGACATTTACTCAGAGTCCTACCAAGAAAAGCAACTGTTTTAATCAGAGACTTGCTTGATACTGGAGTCGATTTCGCCTAACAAAATATAACTCGATTTTAATTATAAGTCACTTCAAGCTGTCAAACCTCATCTCCGCAATACATCCGAGGACATCTTAGCGGTATAAATTGATAAAGTGGTGGGTGAGGCTTAAAAGTGACATAATATTATAAAAATCGAGTTATAAGAAGATTTTTTTAATAGAAGTGATCTTGTTACAACTTAGTTTTTATAATACTTAGCATGATTTTTCCATTCAAGTGCATTATAAGACTGAAATTTTAGTAGTGTCGAAAGTAATTAGGTAGTTAGTTTTTTTAAAGCTAACTAATATATGAATTCCTTACAAAGGCATATTTTAGACATATATATTTTTTTGTATAAATTATTGAAAATTAAATCGCATTTTTTATATTGCTTGTAAATGCCAAGCAGTAAGAAAATTTAACACAATATTTAATTCAAGTACAATATATTTTTAGGAGTTGCAAAAACACAACATACCGTAATTATGGAAAAAAAAATATAAGAAAATAAAAATATTGTAATAAATTTACTAATTGCACTTGTATTTTTTTTATTTTATGTGAAATAAATTTGTCGCTATTCTGTACATTGTTCTAATTTTCATATTTACTCAGCAAAAGACGCTTATATTTATTTACGCCATGGTTTAACTTCAGTTTTGAAAATTGGTAGTCGAATAAAATACATACGTTATTGTTTTACATAGGGAAGGAGGTAAAGTATTTCTGTAATTACTTGTAAAGGAAGATGAATAGGAAAATAATATTATACGTCACTTGAATCATTTTTGCGTCATAAATTGTACTCTTAGTGACAAAATATTTAGTTTGTGCATGTTCAAAATATAAAGACTTGAGTCAGTACGCAGTTTAGATAGGTATTTGAGTTCTGAAATAGTTGAGCCGGTGTCTTTTTCAGGGCTTCGTCCAACAATGGACGTCTTAAAGCTGATAGGAAGGAAGTGTATTACAGCAATTTTTTTTTGAAATCCATCTATTTAAAATGTCATTGAACGCGATGAGAAAAACGAAAGATTATAAATATACGTGATATTTTGTAACTACAAAAGCTACCAAGTGCATGGTAATTTTTTGCTCTGGCAATATTAGCAACTTCTGTCAAATGAATTCTGGCTTACTGCGCCATCTGTCAATCTGTCATTATTTTCGTTTTGAGTTTTGATCTAAATGCTATTCCAATTCCAAATAAAACTTTGTTAATTTCAGGATTACGGAGTCTCGTGCTATTAATAATTTATTGTGTGCAAAAAGACTCTAATTTTGACTGTGTTCGGCGTTCGCGACCGCCTTCTTTCGGTAAGTTCTGTTCGCCCGTTAAATTGTATCACTGACAGGCCATAGAGAGCCGATCGATATTGTGAAAAAACTGGTGTTTTATTATTAATTTCGATACGATTATGAGATTGCTGGTTCCTTAAATATTTAGAGAAAGTTAATCACATAGTTATATAAAGCTCATACATGGATTATGGCCTTACGTTCTGTTTCAAAATGGTTATATTCGCAGCTTTCACAATAAATTTCTCGTGCTTTTCTTGAACTTCTCGGAAGCTCAAGGAACTACTAGGAAGGGTTAATTTTTTCTTCTGACTTACATGCATTAAATGTTTATTTATTATTGTTCTGAAATTACAAGAATGTAATATTATTTGATGATACACATACTTAGTACATATTACACTAAGTATATTGTTCAATATTATTTTATAATTAAATAAATAAATAAATAAATATCTGGGACATTATTGCACACATCGTCACCTGACCCCAAACTAAGCAAAGCTTGTAATATGGCTGCCAGAGACTGATATACGTACATAGATATTTTTTAAATACATACTTATATAGATATTAACACCCAGACATAGAACAAACACAAATATTTATCACATAAATGTTTGTCCTAGATGGGAATCGAACCCACGCCCCCAAGCACAGAACGTAGGTTCACTACCAACTGAGCCACCGGGGCAGTCAACTGTCAATTGACTAGGTTACCAACAAAGTTTTTAGACAAACATTATTTTTCGTCTTATTAAAATGTTCGTATTGCTTAATTATTGGCAGAACCTTTTTTTTATTCTCATTTGAAGATCTTTTTCGCAAAAGCAAATATGATTAAATTTAATTAATAGAGGAATCCTAAAAAAACAATAGATTCTACGAATTAGTCTGTACAGCATTCTGGCCGAGTCTGAAAGAGGCTTGGACAGAATACTGTTACAGTATCCAAACTGGTGGTCTACAATTTATTACAAAAAAATGTTGTTCTGGTATTTTCATTCAGTGCACGTTATTATTATACTGAACAATGTTTCTTTTTTTTTTCTTCAAAAAAATGAAACATAAAAATATATTTTCTAGCCTACTACTACTACTGCAACTTGCCTGCTATTTCTTTCCTCACACCTGTGGAAAAACATTTATTGACATACATTTTGTTACAGCACTACGTGGTCCTCAGATTATCCTCAACATCCTGCATTCTCATCAATAGATCCTAATTCCTCAACAATAGATCCTCCATCCTCAACAATAGATCCTGAAATCATATGTGCAATTCATTTGCATCATTTTACTTGCAAAAGTGATAGGAATTTATGATTGACATTCAGTTTCTTATCATCGGCATTATATTTTAGTATAAAAAAAATAAAAATAGCCTTTATTCCCTAATTTTGTAGTTATATTTAATTTTACAACTTAGTTTAAATTTTAAAATACATGGCTTAAAGTAAAACAAACTATTATTACCACCAGCCTCACAATAAATTTAGTTCATGTCTCTGGCTATTCTGCACCATCATTTTGGAAGATTGTCCTCCAATGTACAATGTTTTCATATGTCTGACGTTTCTTATTAAACACTATATTTTAGTTTTTAAATCATATTTTCAGGTGTATGTTTTTTGACCACTGTTGTTGAGTTTTAAGGGTTCAGTTTTGAGCTGGGAATTTTATTTAGGCGTTAAGTTAAAAATGTAAGGGCCAACAGCTATATGGAGTGAGAGCTGTTTAAAATAGTGAGTAACTGAATAAAGCCGAAGACATTGCTGACATTGCATTGAGAAAAGGCCTCTATCGACCAGTCATAAATCTATCATCAGGTGCGTTTCAAAAAGTGTCTATGTGTCAATGTACAATTGCCTTTATGTAAAGAAAGGAGAGTGATATTGTAATAAAAAGTAGGTGGATAAATAAAAATATTATATTAATAGGTAATAAGAAGTAGGCGTTATTGATTATGTCATTTGCATAAATGCCAAATATTTTTGGAAGCTTCCATTCCTGGTTTTTGATTAATTGCTTCTTAATGACACAAAGCATTAGCGTCCCTAATTTATTGTTAATTTGATGGGGATGCCATTCGTAGATTCGATAAGAGTTGTAAAAAGCAGTTTATAAAATAAAAAAATATTTCATAAAAATTGTAGACTGGGCCCGTACAGTGAGGTGGTTATTACGATGGTCGTTAGGTTCAGCCGACGACGCTGTGCGACTACGAACCGTATCGCGGCGCGATAAGGTGTATGGTCGTCGGCTGAACATAGCAATCATCGCAATAACCACCTCACGGTACGGCCTTGGACTTTTTCTTTGATATTTACATTTCATAGACTGTTGTGTCATTGCTATTATTGGGTATGACAAGATTCATCCCAGTCAAGTTACGGGACTTAGTATGGAGGACCCAGACATAATTCATAACATAAATATAAAATGGTGTTTGGTATAATTTGCTGTCGTACAATCAATATTACATTAAATTAAATAGTCTGGAGGTACAGAACATAGAAAAAGCATTTATGCTTGAGCCATAATACATTATCGTCGCCGACAACTCACTTCCGTGCTTACGATTGTCATCTGAAATAGACTCTAAAGGAGCACAAATAGAGACGATATTGCGAAATGTTCAATTTGAGTCTGGTCCATTTACGCATTTTGTTTAATTATTGTATATCGTTAGGAGAGGTTGGTTTTATAATGATGAACCAAAAAAAATGATCATTTTATTAGTTACTTCCAGGTCAAATGCTAAATTGACTGGGCTAAGATTTTAAGTACCCCTGTTAGACCTCAGCTCCGCGACTGAGCCGCAGTACCTATTCTTAAACGGGCGGGTGAACATTCTGACGATTAAGAGCGAAGTTAACAAAGGGAAATAAGAATGAAAATACTAGTTCTAGTAATCTATAAGAGAAATAAAATTCAGCTAAATGATTTTTGATGCTCTAGCGCATCGTTGAGCGATTAAGTTGAATTTTAGTTTTTGTATTTGCGAGAACGAAGGCTGCACTTCCACCCCAGCCGAAGTCCGACCGACCGAAGGCGGAACCGCACTACTACGCGCATGCAGTAGCGGGCATGACCTAGTAAATATAAATAAGACGCCACGCAAATATTTTGTAGGAATGGTTGTATTGAAATTTTTGTTATACCTTTCTTACTTTAATAAAAGTTAGGTTAGGTTAGCCTACGTCATCAGTTTGGACGGAACGGAATATATAATTCATACCCGTTAGACAAAGATAACGACAAAATGGCGGATAGTGACGCTTATTTCGCGGCCCGGAATGCCAGATCTTGTATTTTTTTTGAAAATGAATCATGCTTTCAAAATTATAATTTTATCGCTAAAGCATTGTAAGAACCAAATAGGGATTGAAATGTTTTACGAGTTACAATTCGAGTTGTAAAAGTTGGACCGCCCTTCGGGACAACCATTAAAATTCTTTTCACGAGGGTGCTGTAACTCGGCGCAGGCCGCCGTTGGTTTCACGGCTACCCTCCGATTCGACGGTTTACGACCGCGTGACGTAACGCCAACCTGCCTTATAATAATTCCACTGTAATTTAGAACAGGTGCTGTACATTTGCGTAATTTAATTAATTACAATGTTCAAGTTAAAGAGGATGAGTGGGATGTTTGTTTGCAGACGAACGAGTCTTTTTTAGGTCGCATTTCCGTGTTGAAGGGTGTTCGAAGTTATCCTCACGATAAAAATACTATTTATAGAAGTTAAATGTACAAATATTTGCTACGTCTCTTAACGCTTTAGAATATACATAAGCTTCCGGTTGGGCCTAGTCCCGTCCACAGTTGTCTCGCTCGCGCATTTTCAAGGCTTCGAAGTTGTAAAAAACACTAAGTGTAATTTTTCAAAAATATATATAATATAGAGGTGTAATATAGTTTTTGTCATGTTGTGTAACTTTATGACAAGATTAGAAAAAAAAAAGATTTTAGTTATTTTTTTCTTTCTATCTTTTAATTTCACAGATGAGATAAAAAAAACTTGACAAGTTATTTTCGATATCATCCGTCAAATTAAAATTTCTTTTGAATGTGTCTGATAATAAACAGATACAAAATACAGTTTTTGGAAATTAACACTATCCACAAAAACTTGCAAATGTGCGAGGCGTTGTTTGTTCCGCCAGTCAACCTTGAGAGCCAGTTCCTAATCCAGACTAGAGATGTCTATCCTCTTTGGCCGTAAGGTCACTCGTTAACATTCGGGGCAAGTGCTTAGCTTGTCAACATCCTCGGTCATCAATCATACAAAAATAAATTCTTCCTAATCTTAATTTTCAACTCTGTTAGACAATGCCGTTTTTCTTAAGATAATAAAAATAAATAAAATCCTAACTAATAATATTATAAATGCGAATGTAACACGTGTCTATCTGTCTCTCTGTCTGGGTGTTTGTCGCATTATCACGGCTAAACGGCTGAACGGATCGACATGAATTTTTACATAGATATAGCTTAAGGGTAGGATAAATAAAAAGTAGCTATGTCCGCCATAGCTACTTTTTATTTATTGGTCCATGCGAACGAAGTCGCGGGTAACAGCTAGTAATAAATAATCGTTGAACAAAAGAACCTATATGTTCGGTACTCACTAAATGTCACCGTTATTGCGTAAGTCCGCGGTAGCGACGGTTTTCGTTTGCTATCCCACTCATTTGCACAGTGTGAGTAAACTGCCTTGAATGCCGCCAGATTTGTTCAAGGCCCGTGGTCAATAATTTTCTCATCGAGTCATTTTATCGATCGAAATGCAATTATTATGTACTATGAAGGTGTCATGCTAAAAGGCGACATGAACTCATATGTTATTGACCTCCAAGGTAATCTAAAAAAAAACGCACTATAGATCCATACGGACTTTCCTACTCGTGTGGTATAAAGACTAGGATTAAACTCCGCGGCGCAGGTGCCGTTCAGAACGTTTTCCAAGCAGCGGTTTTTCTGACGTAAAATTTGAATAAGCCGTTATTCTCGGCCCTTCTTATTGAACGTTTGGTAAATCCACCGTAACAAGTCTCGGGAAATCCTCGCCCGAGTGTTATTGAGTTTCCCTTTGCTTTGGGTGTCTTACGCTAAATGCTACTTGTCTAGTAAGAAAGTTTGCTATTTCTTCGGTAAGTGATCTGTCGTCCATTGATTTGGCTGTTCGATTTGACACGGAACCGTCGAAATGTCGATAATGTTCATTCTCTTCTTGTTTTGCGAATGGCTTAAGCTTTCACGACGGCTGCAATCCGATTGGCGAGTTGAAAGCGGAACGGCAAAAAAAATAATGTGGTAGAACGAGCTGGTAATAAGCGCTTGGGACGACTCAAGAAATAGGATGAGACACTATGGGGCGAAGACGGAACAACCCACCATTTAAATAATATATACGAGTAAATCTCATCCATACTTTTTCTAGATGGACGTGCTCCATCCTCAGTTGCACCAGCGCTTATTATCATGCAACTTGGTGGCCAAACCTAGTTTTAAGTTGTCATTGAAAAAATGGTAAAGATTTTGCCCAAATCTAAGTTATTTTAAAGAAATAGTTAAAGGTACATTATAATAAAGTCATTTAAAAAATATATATTCTTTAATTATTACTTAACTTTATGTTATTTCAATTTTACTTCGCGCTGTAATTGAGTGGCTGTACAGAAAATTGAAACATGGTTTAATAGAAATGTGTAAATAGAACTAAGTAGTTTTTTTTTAAACATTTGACAGCTGTCATTTGAAAACGATTCTCTCTAGGGCTGAGTTTCAACCCGCTCCTCAGGCAACTCCAGACCTACTTTCCGAGTATGAGTAATGAAAAATTTATTTACACACCCCTCTATAGGTAAACTCCATAAACCTTTAACTTTGTTTCTCGACTATCCAACGTGTACAGTAGTGCGAGAAACCTGATTTTAATTAAAACCGCTCTAAATAACTATCGCAGCAGGACATTAAGTATTGCGGTACATAAGGAAATATGTATTTACGTGCGTAAATACATTATGTAGTACAGTATTTACGCATGAAATTCAATACTTATTTATATGTACGACCTATTGAGTTACGTATCGACCTATTGAATTTCATACTAATTCCAATTTCGAAATTCATTTGTACCGAATTCGAGACGTATAATTACTCAGGTATGTATATGTAAATACATTTTGCGAAGTTTTATACCTGTAGCGCTCGTGGCGGAGCACGTTGAGCTGGTCCACAGATCACACTAGACACCGCATTACGAGATTCGTTGTTCCTACAAAAAGTCACCAAAGTTTGAGGAAGGTGCGGGTCGCGGGGAGTGCGACCAAGCGTTCTCATTGGCTAGCTCAAGATTATACCTACTCGCGCCTAACAATCTACCAATAGCAGTAATTTCGTATAAGTGCATTTAGACTGATGTCTGGTGCGCTTCGAGCGACCTGAATGCAGAATCTAGAGTGTGATCTGTGAGCTGGTCTCAACAGATTAGCGCATTCCCGTTCAGAAATAATGTATTGTATTACTGTGTACATGATAGATGGTATCAGTGCTTAGATGCGGTGAGAGGCTTAATACCATGATGATCTGATATCATGCGAAAGGAATAGCTAGATGTGAATTTCTTGGGAGCAAAAGGGAGAAACTATGACTTCCGTGAAATTCAAGCATCATAGCGCAAAAAAAAACATATAAAAAAAATGCAGCGGATGCCTCCTTCGATTATTTTAACTGAAGGTCCACACTACACCATTTTTTATCAGATGTACTGCTTGCGAAATATAGGCCGACAAAGTTGCTTACAATGTGTCCCCCCGTGCGACGCCAAAGTCCGGAAAGGAAAAAAAAAAAAAAAAAAATGTGTCCTCCCCGCCATTTATAACTATGCGTTTCATTAGCTTGTAATCTTACATGTTGATTCAAACGTCCTGCGCACCTACGGAACCCTACTAAGCATGGCCCGACATGCTCTTAACTTTTTTTTTTTGCTAAGCAAGAGCGTTCCTCAATTATCTTAAATGTTGATGGCACCTGATGTTGATTTATTTATTGCATATTTAGCGGATACCTCCCTGACTACATTAGACGTTCAACAGTACCTATACAGCCTAGCGGTGAGTTTGACCTGGATACAGGGTGTTTTATCTCGCCTACACGCAGGGTGCTCCAGTAATTAAAACCAGCCCGTGCGGTTGCTTCATCAACTGGGTAAATACTGGCTTATACTGGTATACCTAGGCCGGTGCTGCCAGCAATTTGATGTTTGTTTTATGCCGACGTTTATGAAATACAAGCGACCGCTTAAAATGCCCGAGTAGCGCTATTCGGTTTACGGATTTAGTTTGATGTTAAGTTTATTTTTGTAGTAAACTATGGCTTATTGGCGTTTTCAATCAATCTATATCCTAACAAATATAATAAATGCGAATGTAACTCTCTCTCTTTCTGGTTGTTTGTCGCGTTATCGCGGCTAAACGGCTGATCACATCGACCAGAGTTTTTGCATAGATATAGCTTAAGGCGGACAAAGACTACTTTTTTTTGTAGGGCATCGCAAACGAAGTCGCGGGTAACAGCTAGTAATAATATATATATAAAATAAATTTGAACCCAATACTCCTGAAATGGTCTAGGATCTATGTGAACAATAAGCACGGATTTTGCGAAATTCCACCTCTAAATGGGAAATATGTTTGTTCCTGTTCAACTCTGTAATTAAAATCTTTTTTCATCCTAAGCCAATGAAACTCGGTTTGTGCACTATGGCCTCTATTTCGCCCAAAGGCTGAGTATTGTAATACAACATGGTAATGGGGCCAGCATTTTGGGAACAATTCCCACTGATAGCGTTCTTTTAGATTAGTTTATTTCGTTTGTGCACTAAGCATAAAAAATAAAGAAAGGCATATCTCAGGATTTTTCGGAAATCACACTTGGAGTTTTTTTACTGCCCATGTGAGCGAAGCCGTGCGTGCAAGCTAGTAAATTATAGGATAGAGGTAACTAAGGAATTGTAATATTGGTGGTAACTCCAACGCTTCACTTTGATGCTCCTTTGTTGTAACTTACACCAAGAGGGATTGATTCGGGGCCGTGAACTGGAACGTTATCCTTTAGAATTAACATTAACCCCGAAAAGGTTTTACCTCGGCTGTACACTCTCGCCGAGAAAGTCAGAGCTCGTGTTTATAGTGCAGACGTATACGAAAGCACGCCCTTTACCTACTAAAATACATGGAGTCACAGCGACAGTATTCTGCCGGGGTCATACATAGTCTTACAGGAATGAGTTTTATTTTATTTTATTTTACTTATTTTGTTTTGTGGTGAAGTTCGTCCGCAGATTGATATTGTTTTGTGTAGAATGATGTTTGTCTTGGAAATAAAGCTTTCTCCCTTTTTCAACAACTTGGTGTATTTCATCTTCTCGTTCTAGTACCCTAAGTCCTACGCCGGAAATAAAGATAGGAAAACACATATCATAGAACAGTAGGTACACAAAAATGATCGAAAAAAAACTTCGTTATGTTTCTATTCGATACTAAATTTAGTTTCCGTCGCCTGGTGAGGGCGTAAACGGAAACTGCGGTACACAGTACATGTACGTAAGTTATTATATCTTAACTAGCTAAGCTACATAATTGTATGGGCTCATTTCTAGGGTTTCTAGGAGTATAGCCTGGTTTTCGCTGTCTCGTTCGCACTTTATCAACAAACAAAACTCACAAATCGAACAGATTACCCAGAGAACATTGAATGTCTAAAGATAATCCAAATACGTAAGTATCAGTTGGCAAGCATAGCTACATTACAAAAATATAACTACTGCAGTCGTACAGCTGCAGTTTGTCCTAAACTTTATTTAAATACTGGAGCTGTTGTTTTCATTTCCAACTTTGAATTTTGCAAAAAGTTTGTTATTGTAAAAAAAAATTGAAGTTTTAGATTGACGCTGTTAGATATATCCACGCAGTTGTTAGACGTTGTTAGATATATCCAAACTCCACGTAGATAATGAAGAGTTATGAATACTAACACTACCAAATATACTGTGTTTATCGTTTTGGCCAATTATCTCGTAATCTTGTTCTCGTAAATTAATTACATTCGCGTTTAATATTCGGTATTACACAGATCCCGCGGCAAAACCTTCTACGTTTTTCCCCCTAATTTATTTATTTTTTATTATCTAATAACGTTCTCGTTCTTGAATATTTTTGTTAACTTTTTACAATTCTCCGCCCTAAATGATGCGCAGTTTGTGTATTTGATAACGTAACTTATTAACCGTCTATTTTAGTTGTATATCTAGATAATTATACATTTTGATAATAATAACTAGTAAGTAAGAGATTAGCTGAAAAGAAGTTATTAAAAAAAAGTGCACATGGCTTTGGCCCGTGTTAAATAAACCTCCTGTTGCAGGAGAGAAACGATACTCGTTAATACATAATAATAATAATGTTTATTTGTCTCATAAAGTTGCACACATAGTAAATAGCTGTTTATAAGTAATAATTTGATTTATAGATAGATAGTTAAGTAGGAAAACTAACCTTAAACATTAGTTATGTGTGTATAAAGCTTAGAAAGCTATTTATGGAGTGGGGGTTTTCTAAACACTTTTGATCAAATGTGTCCTACCTACTTACCTACCTGTGTCCTGTGTTTTAGCTTACAAACTAAAATATTATTTTACACTATTGCTCACTATAAAAAATTACAGTTTTTAACCATCGGTTATTTTTTTAACCGAAGATTGGTGAAAATACATAAATTGGAAACAATATTTTTTTGCCTCCAAGACAATAATCGTTTAAACCAGTGTGTGTTGCCAGTCATGACATATGGAAATGAGACGTGGTCCTTAACTGTGGCCTCTTAAACTTAGTCAGACAGCAGGTAATGGAGAGAGCTATGCTCGTAGTATCTTTGGGCAATGAAATACGGAACGAGGGTATTCGCCAAAGAACTAAAGTAGCTTTCAGGATTCGCATCGATCCGATAACTGATGGGGAAGAAAGGTTTTTGTGTGGCGATCACAAACTAGAAGACGCAGCTTAGATAGGTCTCCCACTAGGTGGACTGACGACATTGTGAAAGTCGAATGCAAATAGCAAAATGTCGTTCAGTGTGGTGCTCTAACGGCGAGGCCTTTGTCCAGCAGCGGACGTCTTAAGGCTGTTGATGATGATGAAAATTAGTTTAAGCTTATTTGGAAAAAAACTCCGTATGTGCATGTTCTTAACATATGTGCCTTTAAAATTTAGTTTGTAGCACTTTTGCCCTATGTGAATTTCAATATCTGTTCTGGGTCTGGTTATGAGGTGTCCGCATCTTTGTGTTCCATGTCCATGGCATTCACAATTCGGAATCCTAGTGTGGAGCAATGAGTGTGGAGCGTTATTTATTTTACTATGAAAACTGACGTGGTTTTGATAAATTTTGTTTTAATAAAACGGGAATACTCACGTTAAATTGAGTCGGTTATTCCGACTATAGTTTCTATCACATTCGGTGACCTCGGAAGCGAGACCACGCGCGTCTCGCTTAGCATTCTTTGATAAAGGTCACCGAATGTGATATAAACTATAGTCGGAATAATCGACTCAATTTTACGCGTTATTTATTTTCTCTACATCTAAACATATTTAGAAATTATATGATCATTGTTTTCAATGAATAGCCTCTACTTAATTTGCATACTATTGTATACAAAAGGTTATTATTTTTGACTTGTGGTTGAATATTTACCAATAAATAACTTTGACTTTGACTTTATTTGTAGCTCTTTTTAGGCTTGCCAGTAGACAGTTGTAGCCAGTAGGTAGTTGTAGCGGTTTGTGTGCGTGTTTTATCCTAACACGGTTATATTTCGAAGTCCTACACTAAAATTGCAGCGCTGGTCCGTTAGCTGCTTCTATCTGATCTTAACATCGATGTAGGTTGTATCCTGTGAGTCGGCGTTCGCCATACCATCAGATCATTTGTTACCTTCGGAATATATTATTATTCTGACCCGTCTAATCTCCACGTCCCAATTTGCAGGCCCGCAAACGCTCCACGTAATAAATTGTTAGAGAAACGTCCCAAGATTAATAGTTGTGAACCTCTTGACGTCTGTTAAGTGAAAGCCGGTCTAAGTTCTATTGTAAATTGGTCGAAAACTGGCGGTCATCCTTCGTAGCTTGTAGTGTGCAACGTCAGGCTTCGTCAGCCTGTCAAGACGTCCACACGGTCCATTCATCAATAGGTCCACTTTAGCGCCCTTTCATGCCTATGTTACGTTGCTGAGGCCCTATAGTAACAGGGAGAATTCTGTGTTTGCGGGTTTATCAGGAGAATTCAAATACGTAGTTGTACATATAAACATGTTATACATTTACTATAGATATCTGTACTTGCAAGTTGTTGAACTTATCATATTTACTAGCTTGCCCGTATGGCTTCGCTCGCAATGGCTACAGTCATTTCTATACCCCATTTCACCTCTTCAGGGTTAGATTTTCGAAAAAACTTGAGACATGCCTTTCTTTATTTTTTATGCTTATTACACACAGCGAGTTTCATAGGCGTAATATTTTATTTACATACAAACTTTAGGGGTCCATTTTAACCCTTTTCAGGTAGAATTTTGCAAAATCCGTTCTTATTGTCCACCTATATATACCATTTTAGGCAAGTTAGGTCCAAGTTTCACGTATCCATCATAAGCGGTTTGGCCTATTAGTTGATTCCTAAAAAAGCTTTTATATGTATAGATGAATTTTGCAGTAGATGCCACACCATCTTATCTTACGGTACACATGTACCAATATAGAGAGGACTGAGCTACATGTAGCTATGCAATGCAATTGTACTAGAAGATAATGGAATTGTACTGTTAGCATGTTACAGTACCTTTGATGTAAAGATGTGCAGAAAACACAATTACGAAGAAATACAATATCAAGCTCTCTAGTCGGGAGTAATTGGTGGAGAATCGGCCAAATGGCTCGAGCTACTAAAACGGAACGTATTGCTGAGAACAGAGGCGTGATCGGGGACGCAAAGCGCGACGAGCTCAAAAGCAGACCCGCTAAGGCTAAAGGCGCGAATATAACAAGGTATATGAATAGCACAGACCTTACGTGCCTGATGCTTGTAATTTAGCAAAACTGTATTTTGAGAGTGACTGACGCTAGCCCGTTGCCACAATGACAGCCAGATTACGACGGCCTCGCAATAGGGAGCTACTGCCGTCTTTACCTATCGCAAAGGGGGAAGCCGTCGGCTATTATCTTCATGTGACTGACAGAGTCGCGATTATTGAAATTCAGCCTAGGTTCTCATAGATACTAGCCAGCCGAAGAATAATTGCTTTATAAGCGGGTTACGAAAGAATCAATCTAATGCAGAAAGGTAATTTTTTTTTACTCACTGACGAGACGAGCAAGCCGCTCACCTGTTGTTAAGCGTCGCGCTTGCCCATAACAGTCCAATGCCACCCAAAGTTTTGGGTGGATTCAAAAACTTCAAAAGTTCCAAACTCTGCGTGGCACCGCACTGCTCTCGTCACCCTGAGATATTAGATGATAAATATCTGTATGCCCAGTAATTTCGCTGGAAACATTGCCCTTCGATCCGGAACACAGTAATGCTTGCACACTACTGCTTGGCGGTTGAATTACTGGCAAAGGTGTGCTACTTCCCCAGACGGTTTTGCAAAAGAGCCCTACCACTGCAACTTATACTTTTGCCCTATATTACCCCGGCATCGATAACATATTTGTAATGGCATGTCATCGCTTTCCATCAGCCAAGATGGTGGCCTCACGTACATCAATTTAAAAAAAAAAAAAACGATCAGATATTCATTTTGGCGTCGTTTGAGCCCACAGATCACACTCTAGATTCTGCATTCAGGGCACTCGAACCCACCACGCATCAGTCTAAATACACTTATAAGAAATTATTCTGATTGGTCGATTTTTAGGCGTAACCTTGAGATTGCCAATGAGAACGCTTGGTCGCACTCCCCGCGACCCGCGCCTTCCTCAAAATTTAGTGACATTTTGTAGGAACAACGAATCTCGTAATGCGGTATCTAGTGTTTGAGCCGCAGCAGAAAGGCAGCAGGCATTACTCGGGCGCAATGAAATGTCGCTTAAAAGCTTTTATGTTTTCCGGACAACGGCGTCTGAAACTCGACGAATAAATAATAGCAGCGCCGCAATAGCCTGAGCGATAAGTACTAAATGGAACCGTAAGATACATTTCATGAGGACCTTTTGTAAAATGTATCTGTCGTGTTTATTACAGCCTTTTCGCTGTTGAATTCGTTTATAGTCAAGTGCGAGTTCGTGGAACTTTTTTTGAACGGATTTTACTGCATTCTACTCTTTTTTTCTACTTACTTTAAGGCTGCGCCTGTGGTCTATTCGGTATGCCCATTTATAGCCAGTGCCAATTGATAGCACCATAGAGTTATTAGGTAATTTAAAAAAGGTTTTTTGGACATTAAAAAAAAAAAAAAAATTGTCTCCCCTCTGCCTAACACCCAGACCCAGAGCATATTTAAATTCATCATTTAAAAATATGCTCTGCCGGGAATCGATTCCGGGACCTCCTGCTCACCAGGCAGACGTAAAACAGACAAACCTTAAAGGCAGACCTCAAAGGTACAAACAACACCTTTGAGTTGTTCGTAAGTAGCTCGTTTTTTTTTAAAGTAAAGGTTAGGTCGTTAGTTTAGGTTGTATGTTGTTTAGAGTTAACAGTTCTTTTTTACGCTGGTTAGGGCCGTATAAAAGATAATGGAGATAATGTTACACACATTTACAATGTAGATGAATTTAATGCAAAAGCATTTTTATTTTGTGATCTCACAAATACACCGTTTTTATTTTTCTTCTTTCCTCCTTAGAGGATTTTGGCGTCGCACGTCTTATGCATTTGCCAGTGTCAAGTATACAAATATATATTCTCAACTTTTGTTAGATATTATCAAACAAGTCATAGTCACGGTCAAAGTCGAGCTTAGCAAGTCATGGTCAAGTCCAAGTCATGCCCCAAGTGGTAAAAACTTTACTAGAGCCTTCTACGGAGTTTTAGAAACAACACGAAAATTCACGTTTCACGACATTATACCATTCACCAACACTCGTGCATGTACACGAACACTTACCGGTTAGAAATTCACCGTTTTTACACATTAACACTCGAAATAACACAAGTTTTGGAAAATAATAAAATGACGCGACATGCATTCTTCATGTTCCCGCCAAAAACATGCCGCGGGTTTGATAACACCAATACCGTATCTTTCGTAGTTAGATCCAGTGACGGACTTACACAATTTCCAAATATAGGCTGTTCAATTTTTGCCGCCCTTAACTCTATAATTTGTGCCTAGTTTATTTTTTTAATTCAGTAATATAGTGAAGTTTTGTAAAAAATATTTGATATTTGCGCCTAGGACGCAGATTTTAAGGGCGGCAAATTTAGGTTTTTTTTTATAATTTTCACAAGTTTTTTTTAGCCGGTCCTTAATTTGCCGCCCCTTCAATCTGCCGCCCTAGGCTAAGCCTATTCAGCCTGCTGGTAAATCCTCCATTGGTTAGAAAATACTCTTCATTGTAAACTATAGAGACAGACTATAAGTAATCGCATTCGCCAATCAAAACGTTTCCCTTCCGAGCTAAAACTCCCCCTCCATAAACAGTGTTATTTTACATTCATAGCACGGCGTTTAATTTATAATTTGTTTTTGTTTAACCGTTTATTACGACGTCATTTGTTTTAAGCAAACGAGTTGCGAAAACGCGCGCGTTTGTTCAGGATTAAACGGCGTTGCCAGAATTGGAATAACGTTTTTGAAGGAGATTGCTCTACTACGAATATTTATTATTTACTGCGCCCCGCGGCTTCATCCGCTATTCTACAGAAACCGAATATTTTTCCGGGATAAACACAAAAGTACAAAAAGTACCTACACCCTGGATATACACATTACACATAGGCGTGTAATGTGTATATCCAGGGTGTAGGCTGCCTCCGTACCAAATTTCATTCAAATCCGTTCTGCCGTTACAGAGTTGAAGGGGAACAAACACACTTACATACTTACAACTTTCGCATTTATAATATTAAGTAGTGTGATAACATTTTAAACAAAACCGTCAGAAAATACTCATTTCATCCTGCAATTAAATATTACATGATTGTCAAAATATACTACAAACGTACAATGATTACAAGCTTGCTAAACCAACTCATAAAACGCCTCACTTACATTAATATTTTGCTTACATTGAAGAACTTCAATTTATTTTATTATCAAAGAGATAATTGAAATATACACAGCTATATATAGATAAACCCAATCTCAATACAATTGAAAGCGTCTAACAAGAATGTATGTGTAGACTTCAAGAATATGTTCAAGAGTGTATAGTAGTCTTTATCAAATTAATATTGTAACTGCGAAAATTTGTGTGTAAGTAGGTAAGTATGTTTGTTCCCGTTCAACTCTGAAACGGCTCAACGGATTTGAATGAATTTTGGTATAGAGTCAGCTCATATCCTGGATTCACACATAGGCTACTTTTTATCCCGGAACAATATTCGGTTTCTGTAGAATAGCGGGTGAAACCGCGGAGCGCAGCTTGTTTTGTCATATTCTAATCGAGACGAGATTTATATCCTACACTTTTGAAATAATAATGAGCTGCCGTATATTTACTTGTCACATCCAAAACACGTAAGTACTTAATTAAATGTAATACCTGCCTTTGAATAACAAAATGCTTTTGTGTATAATCGAAGCGCGAATTAGGGTTAACACCTAAGTCTCTACCCCAATAACTGTCCAATACTAAAGTCCAAAGATGTTATTTTAATTAGATCTTCCTATTTTGAGGGTGCCGCCCTGGTATATTATCTTTGTATACTAAGTCTTTACTATGAAGATTTAGTGAAGGGTGTATAGTATAGTTCAGTAATATTTATTTTTATTGAAGGATGTGCGACATCGTGCACACACCCGTCCGACTGTCGCAGACACACTTACATTCTACATGCACAATCGCAAGCGCTATTGGAAACAACCGGTTAATTACCGCTTGTAATGGTTTTTTTTTATTGGAGCACTTTGTATTTTAACCTTGTTTCCTTAAAGAGTAGCGATTTACAAACGATATTGTTTATACTACATAGAATATAATATATGTACCTATAAATTGTCTGTTTTATAAAATGTATTTCTGTTCATTAAATTGTATAATTGTGCTGTTGGTCTTACATAAATAAATATGATTAGCCTTGTGGCTCAGTGATTAGATATCCGCCTTCTGAGCTGTAGGTTGTTGGTTCGATTCCCACCCTGGACAAATATTGGTGTAAGAAACATGTATGTTTGTTCTTTGTGTGTCTATGTATGATCTTTGTTCTATGTCTGAATTTACAAAAAATAAATTAAAAAAACTGTATTCTATCAGTTATCTGGTTCCCATAGTACAAGCTTGCTTAGTTTGGGAATAGATGGCGCTGTGTGTAAAAACCTCCACCATTATTTATTTTATAGAAACCGCTAACTACACCTAAGAAGGTTGGAAAAAAATATAACTTTTCTAAAGTAGGGAAATAAAGCGCAAACTATGCCAAATAAAATCCAGTGAGGCCATAAAATGACGTGTGTGATAGATGGGGTGTTAACACAAATACGTTTTACCCTCTCGGGGGGGCTGTTGCTCTCGTTCTCTTTGTCTCGAATTAATCATTATTTCTTAAGTGCGAAACGGTGTAGTGTGTTAATATAACGCACTAAGGTAATAAGAGATGGACGGCTGCTATTTTGCCGAGCGGTATGTAGTATAGGAAGATGGACTTTCTGAGACACTCTGTAACTACCTACATCACTAGTACCTAATCTTCCTATATCACATAATATACCTAAATATTACATACATTATACACATTTATTTATAAACATAGGCTACACGTCACTGGTTTTAATTACACTTATGAGTGCACATTAATAATTAATATATATAAAAAAATTAAAAAATTCCATTATATACTTACATCAATAAAATATTAAATATTAAGTCATAATAATAATAGTCAATGTAAAATTTATAATAATAATTAAAAGAACATAATAACTAATTCCACAGATAATAATAACAATACCTAATCACAAATAAACAATACTTAATCACTTGGATCTGTTATGAACAAAATTTAAATGAGCTCATTACTTGGGTAGGGCAGTCCTGGGGGAAATATGGGCAACACTAGAAAACCTCTCGAATAATAAAGTTGTTACCCGCAACTTCGTTCGTGTGGACCTACAAAAAAAGGAGCCTATGTCCGTCTCCGACCCATTAGCTACATAATATGTGTGTATGTACATGTCTATGCAAAACTTCAGGTCGATCCGTTCAGTCGTTTAGCCGTGATAACGCGACAAACACCAGACAGAGAGACAGAGTTATAGAGTCACATTCGCATTTATAATATTAGTTAGGATTAGGATGAACAGTAAAATTCTAATTTCCTTACTAACGTAAAAATAAAGCTAAAAAAAGTTACAAGATTACACCAAACCACCTATCTAACCTAGCGTTTACAAAACACGATTCAATTAACAATATTTATTAAAAAAGTAATTTAATATCATCAACGAGGTAACAAGCTTAAACAAATCCAACAACCCGTCTGAAATCGCTGTTATTATCAGATAATCTTCAAAAGCGTGCAAACAGCGTGTCCCGGGCTCTCTCGCAACTCCACCCAACCACAACAATCGTTAATACCATTAACGCGCGCTCCCCATTTCAATAATCGAACAGAGATTTTGCTAACGCCGTGGATTCAGCCTTGCAACGATGTAAAGAGCTTTGCAGTTGTTGACACCGAGCCATGAATGAAGATTTACCGAATACAGCCGCTGAATGGCCGCTATTGTGTCGCGGATTGCGAGATTACAGAACGAATTCACCAAGCAAAAAAAAAAACGATATAAAAATACAGGTTTAAGCGTTGGTTGCTGCTTTTTTAAACGAACCTTATTCGGTATAAAAGGTCGAGGTTACAAAGGTAGCAAATTGTTATCAAGAACCCATGAAATCGTAGAACCTGTCAATCAAAAAGTGTATTGAACCATCTTATCTCGGTCTTGTGTTAATTTGCCAAGAATCTGGGTAGTTTCCAACTATTTGGTAACACTAATTACACTCACCGTTGTACATGTTACGTTCCAAATGAATTTCTAGAAGCTTGACGATAATTTGGAACGTAACGAACCGTTCAATGTTGATTGATTACGCCGCCATATTGGGGCTGTGTTGCCATTTGCTTGCGAAATTGAAACTGAAATGCTGTAAACGATCTTTTGATGTTACCTATGTCTGGTTGTAATGGGTTTTAGAAAAGTAATATTATAAAAGAAAAACAAAATAACCGACTGCAAAATGTAGCCAAGTACTTCACGAAATTGGTCAAGCTTCTTAGGCTACAGGAGGTAATATAGGAACACACAAACATATAGACTTACATACTTATAAAAATACTTGCATACGCCCTAAAAACATTAAACATATAACATAAAAATGAAAAATATTTTTTTTTTAAACTCTAAGCTTGCAAACTAAACTCAGCTTATATAGTTGTAAACGAAAAAAGTTGTACGTACATTGAAGTATTTTCTACGAGTATTCTTTACGTTATTTGTTCTTTCATTTAACATCTATTTCTCGAGTGGGATGTTAGGCTGGTTTATTAGTATTGTTATTGATATTACAGGCCGCTTGCTCAGGGAGAATTGTTAATTTACTAAATGGCCCATAATTCTGTTAGTTAGAAAGGATCGTTTTTTCTCTCGTTGCTTTTAAAGAAGCTTTTATTTTAACGGCAAAATTAGCGTTGAACCAGATGTGGTCAAGGCATTTCATTACTCAGAATAAACTTATAGATATAAACTTAGATGTACTAAATGTAAGAAGATGTACAGAAACCTCTTCTTTTTTTTATATTTTTTTTTGGAGGGGGAAATCTTCACCAAGATACCCGTCTGCTTTGGGGTGCAGCCGGGTTATGTGGGATTATACCCACTAAAACCCCCCCGGTGGCCTGCCTTGGTGCTTGACTGGGGGCTTTGGGATCTCCAAGGGAACGCACCGGAGCTCTCAGCACCACGCTTCAGCTCCTCCCGGGACAGCTAGTACCTGTTGTGAGACGTTTAAGCCTACAACAGCGTCCGCCACTCGACGCTGTTGTCCTCCCCGGGGATGGTTAGAGCCCCACCTCTAACCACCCCCGAGCCCAGAGGTCCCCTTTTAGTAGGCTCTTACTACAGGCAGGGGATACCGATGCCGTATTCTAGTGCCCCGGCATCAGGGCGAGTACAGAAACCCCTGATAATGACGTCGACAAGCGGGCGGAATAATTAAAAAAAATATGTTACACATATTATAGGAGTCAACTTCTATGCATCTCTCGCGCTCCGTGTAGAGCCGCACTAACTTTCACAGGTATGGTATTTAGCTACACTCTCAAAATTATGCAAAAATTAAAGAGCACATTGTTTGCCGAAGCTCGCAGGTTAGTTAGGTTTAGTCGAGTTTCGAGACCCGTTAAATACTTGTTCTATCAACTTAAGAGAAACTTAGTTTGACTGTGAGACTAAGTCATATTCAACTCACTGAGTCAACTTGGTGAAATTGGTTAAGAAATTGAAACAGAAACCGGCAAAAAACCGTCTGTTTAATGTAGCGACACATCACAATTTATCAGTGTTTTGGAAAAAAACATTTCTAGTTCATTTGTGTCCCATAGTCTTGTTTTTTTTTTTAAGTAGACTAACCTATGAACTCGGCATAATGCAGGGTTTCTAACGACACTGATAATATAGGTAATCTACCTAGTATCTGAAACCAGACTTGTTATTTTGGAGACAAATAAATATTTTTGTACATTTGTACTATTACCCACATCAAAATCGTTCCAGCGGGTCGATTTTTGAATCGCTCGTATGATATTTCGCACGAAAATATCATGCGAAATGACTGACTTTCGAACGAAATCCTAAACAAAACTCGCATTTTTTTTTAGATATTCTTATCACTCGCTAACGCAACGAGTTGTTTGAACCCACTCGAATTTGCTTTCTATCAATAGAAAATCTTTCATTTCATACGATATTTTCGTGCGAAATCATACGAGCCATTCAAAAGAGCCCCAGGCATCTAGCAGTCATGGCGGAATTAGGAAGCCCAACATACATAAATACATAAAGTCTAAAAACATAGCACTCCTTTTTTGGCAGTCGAGTAATAAAACAGGAAAATATCCAAATTAAAAATATCAAATGATTTTATGCTTATCAAAACGAAAACGGGAATACGAAAGCTGCCTGTTTATAATTGAAGTTAATTCGGAAAAATTGCCGTCTGACACAACTTTATCAGAAAATCCAGCAATTTAAAAAGCTACAAATTTAAAAGACTTAATTTTCTTTTATCGTTATTACTGGCAATAACGGGATTTAAAACAACTTTACTGAAAACACAATGTTTCAATTATATGCGGGAAAATTGGCTATTAAGTACTTATGACCTTCCTAATTCTCTATGACAGGAATAATTGATAGCGCCGCTTGATGCCTTATGGCAATATAGTGGATATAGTCGACGGCATCGGCTGTTCTCCTGTGCTGTCTCGCGAACCTGCCACGCTAGCAACGCACCTACAACTAGAGCCTTGGCCGTGCTCAATCATTTTGCGCACAAGTTCCAGCATATCGACATATTTAGTGATAGCATCACTATTATTATTAGAGAATTTAAGTTGTTTTGTACTCATTGTAATTATTGTTTAAGATAGTAAGCGTTTTGGTATACTGTTAGCTTACTATTTGTTTTTTTGGAAATAAATAAATAAATAAATTATCCTTGGATGCACTCATCATTTATTCATGATCTTATAAGGAGGGCTTTTCCTGTTCAGTAAATAGATTGGGTAAATAAAATCGTGCATCAAAATAATTGTTTCATCCTCTCCCTTGTGCAGGTTTGTGAGGGAGAGTGCCTACGGCATACCACTTAAGTACCTAGGTATCGTATTAGTAGCTACGCAAAAAAAAGGATTCACAAAGGCGCGAGAAAAACTCGGTAAAAGAGGGTTCCGTAAACCCGTACTAGTTAAATAAATGTACTTTATTTTACTACCTAAGAATTATTTTATTATATTTATTTGGGACAATAAACAGTGGTGACATAGTGTATATTAACTAAAACTGTCTTAGTTTTAGTTAAAGCTAAAGATTAATGATTAGCTATGCCACCCACAGCACTATCCACTAGGGATGAGGGTGATGTTTTTGGGATGTACCTATGAATGCAATTATGTATGTTTCTATGATCCTATTATTTCCTCCTGTAGCCTAACCGACTAGACCGATTTTGACGAGGGAGGTTGGAAATTTATATAATATGGATATATAATATATATTTATATATATGGAAAAATATTTCACAATTGAAACAAGTCTCAGTCATAATCTAAGTCAGACAAAGTTAGTCACAGTCAAGTCCAAGTCAGGTTTTTTTTTGAATTTTTTTTTTAGTTCTATATTCTAAATCATTTATTTTCAGCATGTTCGATGAAATATTTACTTTAATATTACTAATGTATACTTATATAGTCGAATATATTTTATTTATTATTTATTTATTATATATATTACAGCTACCCTTACGGGCATACTATACAGTATCATCGAGATCACTGTTAACCATGCATTCTATAAACTCTTAGGTTCTAATAACTACCACTGTACTGGTACTATTTCCATATGTTTTAATTTTAATAACTATAACAACAAATGTAGCTATTGCCTGTTCGCATACCTTACCTGCTAATATAACAGTAAAGTTATACCTATTACGTAGGTATACATATGGAGAGTTACGCGGCTTTGTGGTCGACTGGCAGCGGTATACTTCCCTAATGCCAGCTTAACTTACATTATGCACGTTAATTCATCAACTTACGATCATGCTCGTGTGTGTGATGCATTGCAGATTTAAAGGATTAGTGCAACAGTAGGATGAAGGGGTTTTTTTAAAACGATACTTATGTCAGTGGGTGTCTACGTATCCAAATGTCTCAAGTTCATTGGGCTAGTTTCAACATCACGAATAAATACCTAAATTAAAAACACCAATGGGTACTTGACCTACTGATTAATGAAAACTAAGTTTAGACTAAGTATGAAAGATTGATTTAACGACATATGTGGACGATTGAAGACCTTATGGTAAAAATATCTAAAGTCGTGAAACCAAAAATCATCATAATATGCTGATAATTAAATAGGTTAATTTTTTTTTTTTGGTTTACGAATCTGTTGGTCTCTAACGGCCTCTACAGCTATAACCGGACTTTTTAAAATTAGGTTCAGTTTATTAAAACACATTTATATCTCCCAAAGCACGCCGCCCGCTCAGCCTGATTTACAGTCTTTACTTTTTTTCTTTGATTTTGGCTTCTCAAGTCAGGTCCATTGTCAAGAATTGTAATATTTCAAGAGTAATGTTTCACAAAACAAGACATAATTAGATAGATAGGTGGACTCTTTATTGTTCACACAAAAATGTGTAACTACTGGCGGCCTTATCGCTGAAAGCGATATCTTCCATGCAACCTTAGGATGGAGAGGATTCATAGAGAACGATAGAAGACGCATACCCTAAATCAACAATTTCAGTCACAGTCTAGTTTAAGTCTATATGCTTCAGTTTCGCTAGAAACTGAAGCAGGGATCATCGCTTGTCAGAATAAATCTGCCGAAAACCGTTTTAAACTTTACCAATCCGCTGGTTCGTAAATTTCAACGTTGTTATAAGTTTGGTCATTCGTTTGATCTCCATCCACGTATTGATTCGTACTTTACATTCCCGACGAGTTCGTATCAATAGCTTTGCTGTTCGAAGCAACTTTTTGTCCCTAACTTTCGACGCGTGTCTCTTTGCAGGCAGGTAGGTCTGTAAGAGTGTATGTGAATTCTGTACCTTACTGTTCGTAGAAGAGCCATGTTAAATTTTAAATGACAGTCTTTAACACGTTTAACACTCGGTTGGCGCCGACCGCCGTTTATCGTGCGTCTATAATAATGATATAATATCGTTGTCAGTAATAACGATATGTATAATCATAAGTTAGATATACACGATGTCTGTGTGCCATTTAAGATACAGTGTAGAGACTAGAGCACTTTAGATAAGGATTACCTGCCTACTTGTCACCTATGTATTACATATTTAGCACCTAGTTTCACAGACCAATAAAGTCATTGTATCATTGTGTAGAGGGAAAGACACGCTGTGTAAACGAGAGGGAAAGAGATAGAAGTATATTTTTCTAATTTACTCTCGTTGGTATCTCGTGGTTGTCAGGTGAGTTAGGGGTATTCGTTATGTAATCCGAAACCATAGGAGATACAAGAAAACTGTCATAAGAACCATTATGTATTTTTTTGTAAAAATCATTTTGGCATTTTGTTTTAATAACACGGGAATACTTAAACGTTAAATTAAATGTTAAGTATTACGTTAAATTGAGTCGGTTATTCCGACTATAGTTAACGACTCAATTTAACGTGAGTATTCCCGTTTTATTAAAACAAAATGTGTCAAAACCACGTCAGTTTTATTTTTATTTTTTTTGGTCAAGCGTGTGTTCCTCATATAAATTAGTTTTTTTTAATGCTTTTTGACTCAGTTTCACGTAAGGATCATTTCATGTCAGTATGTTCATAATATATGCTCCCTCTAATCTCCCAAACCGCGTCTAATCTGATGCCATGCCAAGAAGCAATAGTATTAGCGTCAGACTTTGAGAAGTAAACCATTCTCAAAGGCGTCAGATTACGATTAACTGGAAAGTTTAAAACTATTTGGATTTTTTTATGTACACGATAAACACCATTTTGAATTTCGAATAATATTTTCTTGTGTCACACTTTTTCATAGTCGGGTTTTAGTTTTTTAACTTTAATTTAATTAACATTCTTATTTGAGAATATTTATTTGCGGAAAGTTTATCTAACTTAAACTTAAAACTTAATTTAAGATTAAAAAAAAATAAAAAACAGTACCAGTTTTTTCATGATTTCTATAGGGAGGATTTTGTGTGTTTAGACTTTTTTCCAGCGACAAAAACATACTCTAATAACATTTACCTCCTGTTTTTCCTAGAGTGAATGTTGGTAGCAATCCCACAAATACGGGAAAAACTGGCCGCTCGAAATGTTATCTTTGCGGGGTAGAGCGAAACATCCGGCCCTTTAGGTTTGGCACAGAACGTCACATCCGGTGAGATAGCATTGCGACATTTTCGTTTCTATAATGTTAGTAGGTGTATTACCGCCCTAATTAGGTACCTAACGCTTTTCTCATTTGTTGCAGTAAATGCAGCTATTTCGTTGCCATTCAAGAAATCTTGCCTTTGCTTTGCTTCGCTTAAAAGTGATGTCTTTTGCTTCAGATTTTTCTCCAGAGCTGAATCAATATTCTTCATTGGATGGATGTAAGTAATAAATAACCTTCTCGATGTTATTTGTAGCTCGTTGTATGATTTTGTGTTGTGTATATTTATTTTAAACTAGCTTGCCCGCACGACATCGCTCGCATAGGCTGCAGTAATTTAAAAACCCTATTTCACCTCTTCAGGTGTTGATTTTCGAAAAATCCTGAGTCACGCGGTTCTTTATTTTTTAAGCGAGCGAAGCGAAGGTCTCAGAGTTTCCTGGGACAAATCGGCATTTGTATGTATGTTTGTGTGTATATTTGTCCGATGATAACCTTCGAACTTTTGATCCGATCTTCATGAAATTTTGTAGGCAAGTAGTTCATTTCAATACAATTTTTAAGTTCGAATATGAGCTGAATCGGGTCGTGAAGATAATGGGTTTGCGAGGTCTCAGTTCGGCCCGAACTACTAGTTATTCTTATTATACACACCGAGTTTCATTGGTGTAGCATAAAAAAAATATCTATTGCCATACAAACCTTAGGAGTTCATATCACCCCTTCTGAGGTTGAATTTCGCTAAATCCGTTCTTATTGTTCACCTAGACCATTTGAGGAATATTAAGTCCAAATTTCACGTCTCTATCATAAGCAGTTTGGTCTGTGCGTTGATTTATAGAAAAAGGCTTGATATATTTCTTAGTAAGCTTGCTAATTAGTAATTTATAAGTAGCAAGTATATTAGCTCTGTAGTAACATGTAACATAACCCTGCTCTGTAGACTTAAACTAAACTGACGAGGAAATTAGGTGTGCGTGATAAAACAGCGTTTTCCAAAGTAGGGCTTTCCTGTGGTCGACTGCGTGAAAACAAAAAAATATTGAAGGAAATAAAGCATAAAAATCTATGAACGACGCGAAGTCTTACTCAGTGTAGAACTGTGTCATATTTATACTCATTGTGTTATTAAAGACGGTTAAAAATATGATTTCTTAAACAAGAGCGTTTGATAAGTTTGAGAAAATTGGCGGGAAACATACGGTTATCATAGATGTATCCATTTAGAAAAGACAAACAGAAAAAAATATGAAGTTATTTTTCGCAGCTCGTTCGTGACTTGCACCCAAACTGAAGACCGATCTCCGCCCATTTATTCCGCGAACTGAAAGGGACGATTCCCTTCATTATGCCGCCGCATCTAAGCCATTTTAAAGGCAACTTTTAAGAGCACTGCAAATTTCAATCGGGCCTTATTTTGGGTGATCGGTAAATCTATAATGTAGATTTTAAAGTGCCTAATAGACTGGCAAGAAGTTCTTGCAATTTATTTCATGTTTGACTTGAATTAAAAATAAAAATAACACTTTGAACTAGGATTTCCTGTGTCGGAGATGCCAAGAAACACACAAATACATCTGATATTTAATATCATCATTCAAAAAACTGTTCGTATTGACATTGTTGACAGGCTAGGCGCTTCACCGTCTGGAATTGACACTGAACCGACACTGAACTGAGGTTGACCGTAACGCACCGTATGATGCTATTTGCGACATATTTTAAAAATTGAGTGTGGTTGCTAGTCAGTTACTAGTACTAGAAGGTACCACAATTGCTTTTGATTTCTAAATAACCGCTAAACTATCCTGGCTGCATAGCCGTAATTTTCTTGCAGGTGTCAATTTTGCAAGCTTACTTGCTGGCCTGTTTGGCAGTTTAGTCTTTAGTGTCTACTGCGGTAAATAGCATCATTTATATCTCGCCATTCTCAGAGACGGTCGCCGTCATTCCTTTTGTCTCAGGTGAGGCCATTTCAACTATATTGCATGCTTTCTTGGCTATCTCTTGATTTATGGATCCAACTGCTTATATTCCTTGGATATGTTTTATTGACTATATCCCTGGCGGCTGATGTTTTCAGGAATATGTGACGTATCGTAAATAATCTTTGCGATCTGTATGCTTTTTATATTTTATTCATAAACGATAGTACGTCTCTGTGATGTAGTTTTTGGACCGACGCATATTTTGTGAAGATCTGCAAAGGAAAATGTTATTAATGGTATTCTGAAGTGAAGACTTACCAGAATCTCTTGGAATAAATATTTCTTCTTCAGCTGACTTAGGTTCCGTCTCGCTTTATCTAAAGTAGATAAAGTAAGAGTAAGTACATTGTAACATTGAAATGACTGTTTAAGAGGTTATGGTAGACCCCTTAAAATCCACTTAGTTTATACCGGAGTGAGGGTAGTATTTTATCGGCAATTTCTTAACAGATCGTTGCCGTCGATGTTGATGGATGGAACCGTGATATTGCAAATTGATATTTCAACGGGCTATTTGTTTTGGTTACTGAGAACGATTCATCATTGTCCGTAGTACCAATTAGTCTTAAAGAATATTAAGAAGAAGACCGTAAAGAGTTAAGAACTTTATTACCTTTAGACTTAGTTTACTTTGGTGTGTAAATTCAAAATAGCAGTATGACTTGTTATAATGACTTCATTTAATAAAAAATACTGCGTGTTCGGTGAGACGATGGACATAATCTAGGATAGTCCTCATCATTATGAGTAGGTTTTGCCATGGAATAAACCCCGAAAGTCGCGGGAATAAACAGCTGGTCCATATATTTCATCAAGGAACAATGTAATTTTTCTATGAAACATCATTGTTTTTGCTTTAGGGTTGGTCTTATTATTAAAATTGTTCATAATGACAAGTACAATAAAATCCTTGAATATTCTTTTCTTTACACACCGAGTTTTATTAAAATCGATCAAGAAGATTACAAATAAAGAAATTGCTAACACGTTTGTATAAAAATGACTGAAGTATGAAGCCCCTCACAGTTTGACCACTACAAACGCGAAATCACAATAAAATAGACGACGTCTTTTATTACAACAGTTTCATTGATCTGCGTCAAACCTTGAGACCTAAAATAATACGTTTACGTGAAATACATACGTAAAGGCTTGAGTATATTCCGCGAGAGCCTCCCAGCTTGAAAATATCTTTGTGTGCCCGTTTTCCAATAAAGAATTACGTGCAGTTATCCAGTCCCATACAAATGAATTATTTACCATGGGATTTGGGTCCCTCTTATGAATCCGAGTAACCTGTGGGGTGGGCGATGACTCACTTCCCTACCGCTGACTAAGTACACAGTGGGAAGTTTAGGGAGGTAACCGAATGTCTGTCCGCCGCTTAAAATGAATTATGTTGGGGTAAAATAGGTCTTATGTTAACAATATTATGGAAGCAACTATTTAACAACGTTGTCGTAATTTATTTCCTAATTAGTTACTTACCAACATTTAATGATTGTATCAATATTTATCTCGTCTTTACTTCTATTTTATTTATCATCTAGGGTGTAACACCTACAAACCTACCCCATAATGTTCGAATAACTGACCCCATACGAGAATGGGGACAGACAGGGGCCCAAATTTAAACACGACCTTTAGGACTCCAGACCAATCCATTCGACCAAGTGGAGTAAGTTCTTCAGTTAACAAGATTGGTTAAATTGTAATAAGTGTGTAAGGCTAAGAAGTACATATTTAAAAAAATATGAACCTCTTTGTTGTCGAGGAATTGTTCAATTAGGCTATTAACACTCCTCGAAAAAGACCATCGGAGGTGATCGAAACTGTAGTCGGTATTATAGTATTCCAATGTGTCCAATTAGTCCAATTATTACAGAGCCCGAAGTTGGATTACCAAAATTTCTAATGTCTTGTAGCGGAATACATTTTCTGAACAATTAAACTATGCTTTCCTTCGTTCACACAACCGGCAAATCAGCCAGTTGTAACTTATGATTGTTTTTTTAAAAGGTGTTTGTTCGCTCACAGAGCACACAATAAACCCTGCAGTCACGATTAATAAGTGTTATTCTTTACAATTCGAAAATAGATTCGTTTAAAACAAAATAAGTCTAAGTCAGTTCTAAGTCACTATTACTGGCAACGTAGTAATTCCAGTAGCGATACTACACTCTTTGTTATGGGTGTGCTTTGTGCTAACGAAAAAGTGTAGTCAGCGGTCAGCGGTCGTATTTCTCTTTAGTGTTGTGACTGGTGCATGTTAGCTAGCTCATCGGATATCGATAATGTTGACTAAGGACTCGAGTTAACAGTTAAAAGTAAAAAGATTTGTAAAGTGTTGTACAATTTGTAATTGACACTCATTAGCTTCTTAACAAGAATACAAAAAATGTTATCGTTAATGTATTTCACTTTACTTACTACTTCTATTTTCTTAGTTAGCTTTCTCATTTCAAAGCAAATTATGTTATTTCATAAAAAATAATTGTCGAATCTTATTGTGATATTTATCATCAAACCACTGCTGGGTATAGGTTTCCTATTAATATAATACTTTTTTCGTTCCCAATTTCCATGTAGTGAGCAACCACAACAAAATACTATGGAACATTTCTTTACTAGCGGATATAGTTATCTATACGTGCACCAAATTTCAGCGCTAATCTTCATAGTCACTAAATAAAAGAACTTGACATGCAAACTGAATTTTCTAAGTTCTTAAAACATTCAGTTTGATAACATACGTGCGCGGATTTCGAACGCGCGGATCGCCGTCTTTCGAGAAAGAAAGAGAGTGAAATATATTATCTTCCTCTAATTTTGTCTAGTTTTTCCGTTGTCCATGGTTTTTAGCAGTGACGCTTTTACTATCGACGTAATTACCAACACTATTCCTCTTTGTTACCACTCGTCGCTCCCAGTAATAATGCGGAAAATTTCAACACTCCGAAGTGCTTGTTAACTATACCTGCGAACTTTGGACTTTTTGTTGTGAACTCAACGAGCCAAGTTTGAAGTAGCTTATGATAATCTAGCTGGAGGATTAAACTCGTAGAGTTCCTAACATGCTCTCGCATTTGCATTTTTGAGATTTAATATTAAAATAGTGTCAGTCTATTTGTATAACCCTTTTCATAACTATTGAGTAGACTTTATACTTATTTAAATTTATATGCTGTTACCCGCTACTTCGTTCGCGTGGACCAATTAAAAAAAAGAAGCGTATTTCCGTCTCCTACTATGCAAAATATCAGGTCGAACACTCAGACAGAGAGACAGAGCTACATTCGCATTTAAGGATTAGGATAACAATCAATACAAAAAAAAACACGTTACCTAACAAACGAATTATCCATTATCTTAGATTTTTTGCATCGACATAAACTATGTTAATGTAATACCTGCCTGCGACTCATCAAATTTCCCCAAACACCTTGACTTTAGGGCTGGCCATTCATCTTATCCTGCATGTAGGAATTTTTACAGCTGGAAGAAACAAAAACAGCTGTAGCAGTCCGAGTAAGATCTCATTACGGTACAACTAAGTCCAATTTACGGGGTAAAATGAATGGAATCTCTGCAAAAAAGCAAATGCAGAATGCATGTGTCAGGACTCCACGAGGAGGGACCTGCCTCTTCGAGGTGCAGTGAGGTAGTGGTAATGGAGAAGAAATAACGAAATGGAACAATAAGTACTGACACTTATGATTTACGTATGATCTTTATTAACCTTTGAATAGGAACACAGGTAAGTACTTAAAATATTACTTTTTGAAATAGTCGTTTATCTAACATTTCATTTTGAATTTAATGGGCTATTTATAATTTTATTATTATTTTCTACTCATTTCAGACATAGAATACAGAAAGCAGAATGATTTAGCAACTATATTTCAAACCGAACGAATTTTGAATGAAATAGATTTAAGTATTTCGTTTATTGAAATTCGTCAGCCTAATATCCTTTTAATCACTGAAGTATTGTCATCAAAACGCTTTCATCTCTCGGAAGTGTTATCGAATCCAAACAGTTATTACATTCAGATTTCGCAACCTTCAAACGCAGGGTCTGATGCCGGAGGTCGATATCCCGCCTTCGACTCCAACTCTAATAAAAACAGGATCAAACTTCATTTCGTGTAAGCGACAACGAACGCGCGTCGGTGTATAGCTTTCGGATCTAATTTTCTTTTCGTATCGTCCGTAGCACCGTTCCGTTTTACGCTGTATTTATATCCTTTTATTTTCCGTTTATCACACTCTGAGCTGAGAGCGAGCACCCATTTACATGCTCGGGTGTTGGGGTTGAAATGTATTCGCCGTGACATTATTAATTTCAGTTCTATTTAAATATAGGTACGCGTTTTCGTGTCTTCTTTCTGTTCGTTTCTTGCGAACTTATTTAAAATCTTATCGTGGATTGTGTTGGACACAAAGGCTTCGATATAACAGATTTCTTTTATACAAAGTTTTCAATAAACCGTATTTACTTTAAGCTCCGTCAAGTGAGCGAACACATAATATTTTATAGATTGCGCAGTACTTAATGACCCTCGGTCACGTTTCTATTACAACGTTCTCTTTCTTGCCGAGTATTGATTTTCACTGTTAAGTATTCGTTTCAACTGCTTTATCTCCAAGAAAACACTTTCCAAAAGCTAATTGTGCAAACTAAATTAAGTTTGGGTGAGGAGCGCTGTCCACGAGCGCGTCTTCGACTTCGCCATTTATTCCGAGGGCTCCCTCCCTCCTTACCCCCCAGCCTTTTGCCATCCTTCGCATTAACATTTCGTTTTAATTGCAATTTAAATCTTATTTTTGAGTTTTCAGGGCTCAATTTGTTTTATCAAGCTTGAAATAAGCATTTTTGGAATTATTACGAGCCTGTTTCTGTGTCCAGGACCTGCCTCGTTGTGTTTGAGCACTCTTCGGCAAACCTTTAATGTAATTTACTTAATTGTGTTTTCGTTTTCTTTTCCTTTTTCGCGTTTAATATTTGTGAAGCAGAAGCTTTGACTGTTGTGAATTTGGTAATTTCTTGTAAATTTTAATTTGGCAAATTTTACAACACAATGTACAAATGTAAACTTAAATATTTGAACGTATGTTCTAATATGCCTGATAATCATAATTTGCAATTAACAATAGGAAAAACAAGTAGCTTTGCGAAGCAGTCCTCACTGCGTTGACCCATGTCGAGAACGGCTGAGAGACACCGTTACAGCCACCTAGATATTATATTTTTACGGTTACAGCTGATATTTCTAGGCTATTTATAGAATCAAAAAATAATTTACTAAATATCGTGTGTACATATTATATTATTATTTGTTTATAAGTAAAATGATGATTAATATTATTAAAGTGTCAGAGCGCGGTTCTCGGAAGGTTGATATTTTAAGCCAAACCGGTTGCTGGGTTCGCATATCGATTGCAGCTAACTGTACACCGTATTGGTTAGTTAGTTGTTAAACATCGTTGGCGCGTTTTACCACTGCGTTCTGTTTTTGTTCACGATTGATGGTCAACGTTTACCGCGTTAGTTTGGTCAAACTATCATTTTGTGGTTTGGTGTTGCTCGCTAGTTTTCGAAAACGTGGTTTTGTGATCGATAATCCGGATGTTGGAGTTTACAGGGCTTCTGATTTGTGGTACGTGCCTCTTGCTCACGAATTGATTAAAGGGCATTTTAGTAAGGGATTTTGGTCTGAAACCGTACAAAGTTTTTGTTTAGATTATACGCAAGAAGTAGTATAAATATGTCAAACCAATCAAATGAAAGCTGCTCGTGTAAAGTACACGAGTAGCTTTCATCTCATGTGCGGAATATTTTATATAGTTAGTTATGTATTATATATGTATTTACTTATATATTTTTATTTATATATGTATTACCCGCCCACAGGCGTGAATATTTTACTACAGAACACTAAAAAACTCTTGTGTGTTTGAGCCATAATCTTTTTTTTTGGCAATTGAGTTCGATACGAGTAATTCGTTCGCCTCAATGTATGTTTGTAATTATTAGTAATGTAGTAAAGTATTATATGTAATGTAATATATATATATCGATTTCCCATAACAGTTCAGTGCCACCCAGAATTGTAAACTTCAACATTTCAACATCCTGCGCGGCAATGCACTGCATTCGTCATCCTAAGATATTAGATATTCAATATCTTTATGCCTAGTATTACGCTGGAAATATTGCCTTTCAATTCGGAGCACAGTAATGTTTGCACACTGGTGGTTGAATTACTGACAAAAGTGTGGTACATCCCCAGACAGACTGCAAAAGAGCCCTAACACTACACTGTGTATGGTAAGAGTAGTATGGCAGTCCATGTTTTCCATTTTAAGTAATCATTGTGGGATCGTCGTATGGTTTCAATTTTTTCTTTCCTTCTTTCTTTTTAGCGCCTTTTCCAGCTATTTCAAAAAGTACCCACTTCAACAATCAATATATTCATTAATAAGTTAAAAAGCCCGGCAAAAGCGCCAAAGTCCAGAGATACAAATTGGAAACAACGGTGGCCTAGTTACACCGCTGTTTGCGAACAGCCCACGTCGTCAATGCAAACGACTGATGCAAACATGCTATGGAGTAAATCTCGATACTATCGACAGTATATAAACTTACATAGGGTTTGAGAGCGAAAATGGATTGTCTGAAGGTATGATAAGCATCGCTTCCGTTAAACTTCATCATAGTTACGCCCTGCGGGGCATAGAAATACCTCCTTTTAACAGACTTCAAAAAAAAAAATATATGGGAAGGTTCTGAAGTCGACTGTTTCTTCTTTTTAGTTCCTAACTCTAATTATGAACCGATATTAGTATTATTATGTACGATAGTAGTAGTAGTAGCAGCAGAGTGAACGTCATTTATGAACCGATTTAGTTTTTTTTCTTTAATTTAATAGGAGATACTTCCAGGTTTGTCAAATTTTTATCAAAATCTAGTTCTGATAACGGGATCCATGAAAAATGGAGGGAACTCCTCAACAAATATTATAGGCATAGATAATATAGCGATTTTGGTGTTTTCATGTTTTCAACATGTCAAGCATTTGCATTAAGAAAATATCATTTGGTCATATCCACCACGCTCAGCGCGTTTTGGCGCATTTACATTGAATTGATTCTCCGGAAATAGCAGGTTTTTACGATGTTTTCCGATAGCAAAAAGCTACTCCTATAATACCTATCCCTACGTAGGTTCCAAAGAACCTTACGAATGACGACGAAAAACGGTCATATAGTTGATTGGCGACGACAAAATATGGATGTTCGCAACATGTAACTTCTACAGCACAGCACTTTTCTTCATGGTTTTAAACAAACGAACATCGGATATCAACATGAAATTTCTACCCAAAAAAGGATCCTAAACAGGTAATGGTTTCCGCTAATCCATCCCGCTAGCGCCCTGGCACTTTTTGTTCCGCCATGATGGAATCGGATTGGCCCATCTGGCATGGCGAGATAACTATGTTCCAATTTTGGTGCTATTTTTCGTTTTCACATTGTTGGTGGTAAGCTGAACTGGGCTTCGACGCTTTTCACAGTGCCTAATTAAAAGATATCCTGTTTACTGTTGGCTTAAAAAGCCACTAAGCTTTTGCAACCGAGTCTTTTGTAAATTTCTTTTTTTGTATTTTATATTGTCTTTTGATCGTGATAAGCGAAAAAAAAAATACTAAACTGTTTCAGTACTTTTCTGTACTAAAAGAACCGTGTTTAATAAATCGACAAGTAGTAATTTATTGGGTTTAAAAACAAAATAAATATTGCAAGTAATTGCCTTAAATTTCTAGTACGCCTAAAATCCATACCAAGCATATTTACTTCTTCTGTAATAACATAATTTTTGAAAGATATGTTGAAATAATTCTTCGCTTGAGATTTTTCAAGCCTTCAGAATTCTCCTTATTTAGATTTATTACAGAACCTTTGCGTTTTTTGTTTAATTTAAAGATCCACTTGATCCAAGTAACCAGTATTTCTCCCATATTTAATATCTAAATTGCCATCAAACCTCCGCTGTCGCTTTCATCCCCAATATCTTAAGTATCATATCACTATGCAAAGTAGCGAGCGAGCTAGAGAGGTATCCATCAAACATTATATCGCTTATACTCGTAGTTTCTTTCATAACCCAGATATTTTCTAAGAAAAATATATAAACGCTGTCGCGCTCGCAAAGGAAAGGACCTCGGAGAAAATGCCATGTAAAAAGAAACTGTTGACAAGCTTACACCCGAGGAGACGCTTTGCATACGATTAGCAAGTCATGAAGTTGTCAGGTTGTCGGTATCCTTTGAAGAACCAAGAATTCCGGTGGGCTGTTAAACTTTTCGGTGTAACAAACACTTGTGCTATAAAGAAGGCAACATGTGGCGCGGCTAGAAATCAAGACACGGCATTACCTCTTTATTATATAAATCACCTATATATATCTATATTACCTATATTACTGTCAGCACCACCATTTTTTTTAGATTCTCGTTTTCAGACGTTTTCTATTTTAGGTGATCAGAGCTGGGAGAAGTGTTTTTGTAGAGTGGCCATATAGTATTTATAATACTCTTCCAAACTGAAGCAAGCAGGCCAAGGTTCTTAATAACCCAATATACCAGCTGTTCAGAAGTTCCCGCATTTTTTTTGCACATGCGACTTAAAGCAAAATTTTGCTTGACAGCTGACTGACAGACAATGCACCGCCTAGACTGATGGTTCAAGAAGAATAACATTTTGCAGGAGTTCCTTAAATATCATAGGTGAACACAAAGAAAGGATTTTTGAAAAATGATCCCACAATGAGGTTAAAGGATGAATGTTTGTATGGAAGTTACTTACTAAACCTGCGGGGCC
The DNA here is from genome assembly GCA_947579745.1 of Apocheima hispidaria. Lineage (NCBI taxonomy): Eukaryota > Metazoa > Arthropoda > Insecta > Lepidoptera > Geometridae > Apocheima > Apocheima hispidaria. The sequence goes on from OX388145.1 coordinate 1,458,652, forward strand.
GAGGGCTTCATAATTTCTACTCCTGTGCAGCTAATGCGGTGGGAAGACGTCTTCTGTATTGTATTTGTCTTTTCTCATAAGCCGCGAACCTCGTCCTACAACTATTTTGTGATATTAAACCACTTCTATGCAAACACGAGCTTTGTGATTCTAGAAAGCTCGCAAATAAGTACATTTAAGGGTGTCATTTTTTTTTTGGCATAATTGACTGCGTTTGACATTTTATGTACATAGGATGCGGGCACACGAGGTACTAACTCATTTTAAATGCAAACTAAAATAGACTTTCAGAGATGCTCTCACGATTACTTATATCCCTCCCTAATGCCGAACGCCGGTTCTGGCATAATAACATACGAGTATGTAAGACGTCCGACTGTTTACTCAATGAGTTCAGTATCAAGACTTGAAAGCAAATAATGGAAAGCTTATTCATATTGAATACTAATCAAAGGAAGGAAATATAATAGCAGATTTCAGGATAAATACACTATTTTATAATGGGAAAAAATAGTTTAGTAGATCAAAAATTGGTACTACTTATGCAAACTTTCACGTATGAAAAAATACAGACAGATTCGGAGTCAGGAAACAACGAAACAAACCTGAACCGCGATTTATAATAGAACTAAAGTTAGTGTAAGTTCAAAATTCAAACACAGCATTGTAATACAAGTATTTTAAACTGCTTATCTTGCTTTTGGAGTCAAATTTAACGATACACATTCCCCTATATAAAACGAAGAATTACTCATCACAAGAATTATCACAGAACTGATTTTGTGCTAATTCTTGATGAAAGACTTCTCGTAAACGAGCGAGCAACTACAAGAATTCTTACAAATAAGTAAGGAGACAGCTCCAAGCACTAGTTCTTAACGAACTCTTGTGACGTCGTATCGTAGTTCCATGGCGGTAATTTGTTCCTTATTAAATTCATACTCGTAAGTATGCGTCGCGAGTAAAGTTAGTGGGTGTAAGTTAGGAGCGAGGGGATTCTGGCTGAGGGGAAATGACGGGCTTTACGGTAAGGAATCTCATTAGATCAGTGGAAGGAAATGAAAACTGTCGCGTTAGGAATAGAGGTAACTTTAAATTTGTACAGTTGCTGCACTTTGATATATTAATATGGGTACATATCAAAATATATAAGTTTAAAATACATACGTTCAGAATATATAAGTTTAAAATCAATTATATCACATAATTTCAAAATACCGATGTCAAATACCGGTTCAAAAAGATGTCATAACTTAATACCGAAATTGAAAATATATAACTGCCACAACACATGACATTTATATGAATAAGTACCTGCGCCCCGCGGTTTCACCTGCTGTTCTACAGGAATCGAATATTTTTCCGGGGTAAAAAGTAGTATAATTATGTGTTAATCCAGGGTATAAGCTATCTCCATACCAAATTTCATTCCAATCCGTTTAGACAACGGGAACAAAGATTGCATACTTACAAACTTACGCACAAACTTTCGGTTTTATAATATTAGCGTGACAGTAAAAACATAATAGTTGGGTAATGTAAGTTCAATATAAGTTCTTACTTATTGTGATTGAAATTCTTTACTGTTTTGTTTTTCTTATTCAATTTCAATACTGATTGCAAATGATATTGCAATGAGTACAAACGATGATCCAAAAAAACAAGGTCCAGATTGTACTAATTGTGTTGGTCCCGTTCGTGATTCACTATTTAGTCGAGTTTCGTTGCTATCATTATCTTTGTCTCACGTGTTTGATTTACGTATTCCTCTTGCTTATGCGCGCTTATTGGTGTAATCCACGCAGTGGTAACCGGCGGAGTATCAAACTACATAACTAAATCAACAATTTGTTTAAAATATCTTATATCATCTTAGTTTCCTACTATCAAAAATGATTTTACACGACAAAAAAAAAGTCATTTTTGGCGTTAGCGTCACATCTATGTGGTAATAATTTAATCGTAAATCCACCCACGTTTCTTTCTTATGGTTTCACGAACCATAAATCAAGCACACTTCAGACTTCCTACCTCCTAAATCTCAAGAGATTTATATAGAATTTTTATTCCCGTCGCTCGTCACTTGTCCACCTCCAATAAATCACCAGGCTCGTCTCCTTCGTCGCGACAGATAAACTTCCCGACGTATGTGAAAATACGTGAATGTTCTCGAATGCTTTCGACGCAAACTCCCCTTGATGAATTGTAATGTGACATTTAAGAGGATTATAGAATACTGTGCCTGTTTCTCCGTGATATTGCTCTCGTGTAGCGAGAAATTAAATACGAATTTTAGGACGAAAGCAATAACCTTGCCATTTGTATTATTTATATCCTCACTTGATACTTTTTATCAAATATGGCTATAGCAAGTTAGTTTTAAAACAAATAAAAACAGCAAAAAAATACAGCAAAGTCCTTTATTCAGCAGTCGACCTTTTATGGCTGATGATGAATTGATGATGTTGGTCCTGCTTCAGATACTAATAATTTTTATCTTCTCATTGTGCAAGTAAAATAGACCTTAATTAAGCCTACTTAATCTTACATTCATTAGAATCTATCTGATATTATTAGATCAGATATGCTGACATATTCGAACCCCAAGCTGAATAAATACCGTTTCAGTAACGGATCAGAAACCATGGACCTTTCTTTAGGTATGCGGTTCAATATAACACTCGCCAGATTTGAGGTTGGCTTAAACTATTCTATAGTTGACATAGTTGTTGAATATACTATTTTGTAGTCTAATCCACGCTTAACCTTGTTTGTTGGAAATGCTTCCAACAAACAAGGTTCATATATAATTGTTAATATTAAACTAGAACGGACTCGATTTGCTAAAGCGTAACAAACATTAGTGTTTGTAAAACAGGAAAAACAACATTCATCTGATCCATAGTTTTCCGGCTCATACGTCAGCTGGACTCGCCTCAAACTGAACCCGCGGGATGAGTTGACAAATTGATTAATTTTCTTATTGTTCTTTAGTGAAATGGACCCGCTCCGAACTTGTTCTCGTCGCGTGTAGTTACATTTCGTCTTTCGGTTGTTTTCAGTTTTAATAAAAAACGGTACTATCTTCCGAAACTCCTCAGTAACTAACAGTAGGTTGATGGAGTTTGGACTCACTTCGGGCAGCTTACAGTACCAATAACGGATTCTATGAAAGGTGGTCTGGAAAAATAAGGTTTTACACAAAAACTTATTTAATTCCCACGGAGAGATTCTATCTTCAAAAATGTTGAAAACATGCGAAAGAGTAGCTAGTTGAGATAGCTATGGGGACAAGGAAGGTATTACATTAAAGCACCCAGTATCGGGAAAGAATAGTGAACAACAGCGATGTTAACAACTCGTTTAAAACCCATCTCAAATGAATCCTAGCGAATAGATACAGAATTTGAATACAAGCATATATATATATTTGTGACGTAGGCCCGCCTGGGACCCTATTCCTGTGCGCTCGAGATTATCTCGGTCACTGTCTCTCTAATTTAGAATTTAATGGGAGTGAGAGTGACCGAGATAAACTCGAGCGCACAGGAATAGGGTCCCAGGTCGAAAGCGTTGTTGTAATCCGGTTAATCCAGCCAGCTTTCCAACGCAAACGGTAAATATTTCAAAACGAACAGAAAAGTTCCGAAATTGGCAGATAGAAATTCCATCGGCTAATATTACACAAAAAACCGCTTTTAGCTATCCTAAGCTTAGCTTGTCATTGTGAATTTCACTTCTTCTGGTTCCAAAGTGTTAGTGCTCTTTGCAAGTGTGCATTGCCCTATTCTTTTATTTAAACGGTTCACAAATCGGTCGTATGCCTTCCACATACCAATTATGTGCTTGATATTAGACGGATATTTAATTCCAGTCTAATTAAGCGCGTCCATTTTATCCGGTTCTGAATGCAGCGCAGTAATCCGGTTCAATGTGTGAATATGTCCTAACATTACGTCCGGAGTAAGCCGCTGATGACAGAGGCACGTGAACTCTTATTTATGTTTGTAGAGGACCTGGAATTGTTTATGCTTCTGATTTTACTGAAGCTCTTTTGTTGTGATTATTGAAGTGATTGTACGGTTAGAAAATTATTGAGATACCCTCAAATATTACAGCATAAAAGTCTCAGCTGTAAAAGCAGTAAATAAATAAATCATAAGGCATTAAAAACAATGAAAACTTAGCCATTTACTTATGTCAAAATAATGAAAAAATGAAAAATGTTTATTTACTGCAAATATACATACGATACATATAGCATAAACAAATAATAATTAAACAAAATAAATACACAAGAAAATAAAGTCCGATAGTACATACATTGCAGAGAAGTTTTTCTAAAATTAAAGAATTAATCTAAATTAATAGATTTTTAGTTATTCCGTAGCAACTCAGCAAACTCGCCCTATACTAAATATGATAACTTGATGGACTCAGGCGCTACTTCGCGGACATTCATTTTCACACTAAGAACTCGACCTATACTACTACTATACTAAATATTATTGATGATTGGCTCATACTTCGCGGAAATTCATTTTCAAACTGTATCTATAATAACCAATCTGTAGTGCTGCACCCTCTGTTCTGCTGCAACGTTTCGTTTTGCGTCGGATTGCAGTGGAAAGACACTACAGATTGTTTATTATAATTCAGTTGTCTATACTAATTATGATCAATTATTTCTTAAACTGTTACGGAACTATATGAGCGTGTCACGAGACGTACTTGACGGTTTTTTGTGCCATGAGATTCTGATCGACTGAAAACGTTGTTGCCTCTTTTGTAAGGCATATTCAAACCCTTGAACCTTCCTTGTTTTAAATGTGTGATCGGGCTGTGCACTCTATGCCCTCGTGCCAAACGATTTCTCCAAACAAGATAAATGTAGGCATCTTAAAAATCCATCCAAACAAACAATAATTTATAGTTCAAACTGCAGCCGGCAAGCGGCAGAATAAACAATCCTTGGGCCTGGAACTCTGTTCCTAGTAAACCGGCACTCCGTGAATGGGAAGCTAGTTTCAAATCTGGATGAACCAGCAATCCGTCGGTCCATTGTTGACGTTTCCCATCTCCGCAGACAACTCGAGTTCTGGTGATATTTGATTTAAGTTTAATCTGAAGTACGCCGTTACGCCGTAATCCGGCCCCGAAACTAGTTAAATTAAACCAGATGAGGATATGAAGGATCGATTTAATGTACGTCTCTGTGAGAAGTTAGGAAAGTAATTTAATTTGTGTGATTGTAGAATATATAGATGAAGATAAGTAAAATACGTTATTGACCGAATGGACATAAGGTGACAGAGTCTACTCGGAAGTAAGTGGGTGTTTGTATGTTTGCTTAAGCGTTTGTGTGTATATTTGTCCGACCATAACTTGTTAACCGTTTATCCGATCTTCATGAACAATTACTTTATTACAATTCAATTTACATCAAGATTTTAATAAACTTCTTCATGTATTTTGAGAGAATTCGAAGCCATTCTAGCAAAGCCTTAAACTCGAGCTTTTCTTTTTGTATTTACTGTAAAAACGCATTTAAAAGCTCTTCTGTCATAAAATACTAAGGTCTAAAATTTAAGTACGGTTGAATTTACCTCACATATACCGTTTTATGTCCTATCAGTCTCTCGAGTCAACGCACGACCAAGCCCGGTGTTTGTCGATAAATTCTATTGAAGCTATAAATCTAAGAAGCCAATATTTACTGGGGCTTACACCTCGCCCGAGTTAATGAAATCCAGAATTATTGTATTCAAGATGATATAATGAACAAATTGCTTTCTAGATTTACCGACTGATTGAAAATTCTGGTTGTCTATAAGCAGGTAAGTACTTATACTTGAAGTTACTTCATAGTCCGGGTTGTTCCGTCGCCCCATGAGATCTCATCCCATGACGTCATTTTCAGAATATTTATTAATAAATTATAAAATGTACAGTTCAAGTTTTCTATTATTGACTCGTTAATTATTGTACATTTTCATGGGATAAAAAGTAATCTATCACACCGTCCGACCCTTGAACTATACCCATGCAAAAATGAGATGGATCCGTTGCTCTGTTGCTGCACGAAAGAGGAACAAACAAACCAACAAACACTTTCGCATTTATAATATAAGTACTTTGTATCGATCGACGAAGTTTTGACTGCACTAAAGTAACATTCTTGACATACTTTATTGACCATTTATATGATTAATTATTCACTCATAGTCAAAGTAAGAATGGCAGACCTTCCTACTGCTACATAACAACACAGCTCTTGCAACTTTTCTTTGTTCTTTGTTCTTGAACACGAGAGAGAGCCTCTCAAAAAGCTTTCTTGTTTAAAAATTCTCAAGTATTAAGTTCTGAATGTTAATTCTGCTACCCTTTTAATTTTCCGTCAATATCTTGTCCCATCGTTCGGACTTCAGAGGTACCTATTCAGCGAAGGGCAAACAATCTGCGCGCGTCACCTCTCAAGAAGCCTGTTCAAACACTCACTCGCTATAGAACTGCAAAAAGGTGCTGATAACCGATAAAATATAATATTGAGATTGGAGAATTGTGGATTTCGAACGTTAATGGAATCTTTTTAATGTCTACCGTATACGTACTCTTCGCTATCTCAATGAGCCTTAAAGTTATGTGATTTGACTTTGAAATACCGTGGTTCTTTAGTGTCTGACCATAACTATACATTCTGGGAATCCTATTTAAAGCCCATAATAAGAGTTATAGTTGAAACATTATTGGGTTAATACTCTGTTTCAAACAGTTAAAAGCACATAACACGGTTTATTCCTAAACTTATTACTGGAAACTTTTAATCAGTGTGCTCGAGACAAAGTTATTTTTCGAAAGTTGTACCACGAGCCCCCATCCGAAGGGACCGACGACATCGATCGTGAAGACGTCGCATCTCAAGGGGATGTGGGAAACTTGTTAGACAGTTTTTATGTTTGTAAGACGCCGACGCTAGAAGAACTTATTGTGCGCCATGTGGCGAGGGTATTGTCTGGTATCTGTTGTAAAATATTTAAATGTGAATGTTTATTTCTTCTTAAGTACCACACACACCAACAGCTCATTAGGTTGGAAGGCTTAAACGATAAACGCTAAAAACGAAGGCATCAAGATGCACATGCCGCGCCCCCTGGCCACGTCACGCTTGTTTTCTGACCTTATGTTAATGGCCATCTAAGTGTTGAGTACTCTAGAGTACTCGTATCATAAAACACCTCTTACACGTCAGTTTTCAATAGGTATTTGGAAATAAGTTTTTGTGGAATAAATTATTTTTCCAGACAAGCTTTTATAAAATCCGTTATCGGTACTGTACGCTGATCAAAATGAGTCCAAACTTCATCAATCTATTGTTAGTTACTGAAGAGTTCCGTTTTCCTCCTTCCGCATCCATCATCATATCAGCTCGCTGGCATAATATTGTATTGTCATCGGAACTTGACAGGCATGCAAAAGCTCAACACAATTGAACTAAAACTACTGGTCTGGTTACTACTGGTCTAAAATTACATACAAACATAGCAAGTTAAGAGGGTATTTCGACAGAAAGATAGCGCTATAAACTTTCGCGCGCAGATGAAGAGAGATGACCTTTAGCACGCGCTAGTAAAAAACCAGATAATTGCTAATTCCATCTAAGCCAGGAAATCACTAGAAATTCTTTGTCATGCAAACATAGGTATTATTATTACCTCACTATAAGTGTAATAATCACAAGAATATACACTAGAAGCTCCGAGCGAAAAATGTGTGTAAATCGTCAAATCATTTTTTTTTTTATCGATAAAATGTTATGTTATCTTGATTTCCCTCCATGCAGTACAAGATGACGTACCCAAAAAAAACATATAATGGTGTCGTTTCTGATGTGACATTTTCTAAACTAAACTAAATTTGACAGCTCTAAAATTGTCGCCATCTTTTTCTCTCATATTGAAATGATAAGACACGCAGATTATTTTAGTCCTGTCAGATTAGTTTAGTGAGTGGCAGAACAGAATCGTCACTAATATATCTCAAAATGATATTTTTAATCTACATAAGTAATGAGGGGCACTAAATAGAAAAATCACATTTTTATCAAAGTAGGCCGTAAAATAATAGCTTGTAATAACATTTTATATTTTGTCATTGCGCCGAGACAGATGTCCCACGTCATTTACGTAAACCCAACCTTATATATCGTACTCGTATCTTATTGTAATTGCACATTGTATTGTAATTGCGTGCGTATCCTCGCCAAATGAGACGTAGCGTACAAATCGAGCTGCTTGCTGCAGACCCGACTGCCGCTGACAGATATCTAAGCAGAGCGGATATTTAGGTCGCGATGCATGCTTGGAGCTTCGGGAGCCTCAAGTAGGGCGGATCGCGCTTAGAAAAGCGCTGGATTGGAAATAGGCAATTTCAATTATAAGTTTTTGGAGGAAAAAACAATGTTTTTTCCAGGCAAGGTTTTTAAAAAACCGATATTGGCTATAAGCTGATCAAAATGAGTCCAAACTCCATCAATCTACTGTTAGTTACTGAGGAGCTCCGTTTTCCACCTTCCGTTCGGTTATGGATGCCTCCCGCTTCTAATATGCTTAGATAAAATTAATTAAATGTATTTTTTAAACATAATTTACTGCATAACGCACACTACTCGACTCGACTGGCGATTGACAATTATTTGAATCGTGCAACGCAAAAGCAACCTGCCTGCGGGGAGCGGGTGAGGTATCTTGAATTGATGGGGGGCGGGGAGTAACCGTTCTGTATGTAGTACTAATATGGTAATACTACGGTACATTATCTATTTTATCTAAGTATTCTGTGGTAAACTTCCCTTTGTTCATTGTGTCCTGGTAAAGGCTACCAAACACATAAATGCTCCATTTGGCGCAGCCTCAGCTCTATTCAAATCAGATTACAATCTGACACAGAGCCGGCTCGTCGATACTGCCTACAGTGCCATTTGTATTCAGCCAGTAACTTTATTGCAGCCGTCACACGCCACGCGTGGCGTGTGACTCTAGAATTTCATTTGACGTACCTGATGTTATTGCTTCCATATCTTTAATGCTTCCATATTTTTAATTTTGTGGTAGTGTAATTTTAATGTAATGTAATTTAATTTAATGCAATTTAATTCAATTAATTGTAATGTAATTTAATTCATTTTAATGTGAATATTATGGATCTCTATATCTGAAATAAAATTATTTGAATTTGAATATCCATGCCATCGTGCCACGATCATTTTTCTACCTTGAACAGTGACTTAGACGCCTATCCAGACTTGTACTGTTTTAGCTTGTACTACAAGCACAGAATATATTGTAAAATCTTGCCACTATGAAGAAAAATTACCTATTTATTATTATTACAACAATTTCGAGATAATACATCAAACCTGTTTTATATTTCATAATATAAATTTTATAACCCGTAAAGCAACTAAGCCACAACTACAATTATTGCACAATAATTACTGTGGAACCCATATTGCTACAAATGATTATAATATGTAATTATTTGCCGGAAAACTTCGGAAAACTATTTCAAACTAAATTCAGATACAAGCCTTAAAAAAAAATGTTGGATAAATAGTAGTATTAGTTCTTAACACCACGATAACAGCAAAGATCTTAGCTAAAATTGGCGAGATGTTTTTGTCTTAATTTAAATTGGCTCAATGGTATAGCTTTATTCAGCCAGCCAGTATGTTCAGCACATAAATACATAATTCGTATAAGTCGTTCTTGTTCCAAATTCAAAAGTTTTTATTATCTAGTGACTAAAATCGCGCTGCTTGTTATCAATGTATCAAATGCCCCTTTTCGAGTGACAATGGTAAAATAAAAAATCGTGTGTCAAGCTTGCACATAAAGCGTTATGTTTTATTATATTATTGTTTTAAAATGCACTAGTTTATTTATTACGTACGTTTTGGTGCTGGAGTAAATCATCGCGACGCGACGCGACACGCCGAGTGGCGATACAGTCAGCGGCACAGCCTGTGAGTGTATAATGAATGGCGGCCATTTGCATATTATCACACGCCAAATTAAACTAATATGCGACGGTATCGCGCCGTATTGCGGTACGTGCTACGATTCTAAAGTACAAGAAGAAGAAATAAAAAAATAATTTATATAACCTAACACGAGCATTTCCGCTTCATTTTCCCGACTGCCCAGAAGGAGGGTAACGTTTTTCCAATAAGTATTTACGGCAACTACAGTCTAAAAGGATTACAATGAAAGTTGTTAAAAATGGAACTACACCAGGCAGTTAATTTTCTCTTTGCCGTTTGAAAATGGACTAATACTTACCAATTTAGAATACAACCGCCAAATTGACGGTGCTACCAGCGTTGGAAACTTGGAACCTCATTATGCTTCTCACAATTTTTTTTGAGATCTTTGACGCATTCAACGTATTCACGAGCACTTGGTAGTCTTCACAGAGTGATCTGTGGTAGTCTTACAGCGGAGCCCCTGTGACTGTCTGCCTTACTTCATCATCGATGTCAGCCCCCGGTGTAATATTTTAAACTTACGTAATACTTTTACATAAGATTCCAGTTACCAAAGAAATCGTTCTAGCTATCGTTTATCAAATTCCAAAAAGCCAAAAGAATATTTTACTTTTAATCTTTATCTCTATTCATTCCGTTTAAAATGAGTTTAGTTACGTCACAGAATAGACGACAGTATTCTGGATAAAAAATTGAAAATCCTTCGCAAAGAGATGTCTGCAAAATATATTTTAATTTTTATAACGATGTCGGCGCCTCCGGTATTTTCTATCTCAAGATTTTTCATTGCTTATTGGAGCTTAGCTAATTGAAATGTTTGAGTAATTAAAATACATAAATAAATGTGTGTAAGTTCAAATTGCAACTGATTCTTTTTATCAGTATCAGACGCAAAAAAAAATACGAACTGTTTTCTTGACAATTCTCGTACAAAAATGGTTACAAGAAAAAAACAACACCGACGTAAAAATAAACCCATATTATATGTAGTAAAAAAAATGAACTAAAATGTAGACACTACTAAACATTTAGATAAGGTGAATAAATATAATATATCACAAAATAAATGTATTCAGACTTTTTTTTTAAATATTTTTTTTCTTTGTATTCTGGTAAATTACTTTTTTTGACATGTTTTATATTGTACTAGCTGCGCCCCGCGGTTTCACCCGCTATTCTACAGAAACTGTTGAACGGGACCAAACACACTTACATATAATTATACCTATTTACATACTTAATACAAATACCTAATACAATTATACAGTAATATAATAATATAAATAATATATTAATATAAATAATATAAATAATATAATAATATAAATAATAGAATAATATAAATAATAGAATAATATAAATAATATAATAATATAATAATAATAATATTGTAAAAATTGTAGCAAGTTGACGAGTCCACAATGGAAGCATTCTTAACTTTTTTATATTATGTAATTGTTAAGAACGCAACTGTATGACAATAAAGATTATTCATTCATTCATACATACCTACTTACATACTTATACACTTACACAAACTTTCGGATTTATAATATTGGTGTGATTTGTACCTCACACTAATGATAACTTTTAATTTATCATAATTTTGAACAGTCTCATTTTTAATCTCTAATGACTCCGTATTTTTAATTATATTTTTGATTGGATTAACTAATGTAATTGGTTTAACCGTTTTAGTTAAATAGATAAATATAAATATTTATTCGACTAACGCCCGAATACTGATACGCCAATCAAATATTTAAGTTCGCGTCAAACATCTGAGACCCTGTTATCCTTGAAAACCGTACACAGAAACGTTAATTAAATCATCACTTAAAATTTAACACGCCTGCGATTTGAACGCCACTTAAGCGAAAAATCGGTATTCACAAACGCTAGTTAACGTTTGACAGCTATCAAAGTGACGCTTAGATACTTTGATTAGCCGTTAAATCTAAGAGTGCTTGTGACCAGTCTCAAGTTGCATTGAGTTGGATTGTGGTAGAAGAAAAATGTCTCTTTCATCTTTATCTTCGATTTCGGACGAGGAAGTGACTTTCAGTAATCGAAGAAATGAACCAGTACTAAACGCCTTCGAAAAGTACAACGCAGAAGAATTTAAAATGAGATTCCGCCTGGACAAACAAACTGTGCTATATTTATGTTCTCTAGTTGGAGAGAACCTGAAGCCCCTCACGAGGCGAAATCGGGCAATCCAGCCAGTTGATCAGTTGTTGATCACACTGCGTTTTTTTGCCACAGGCAGTTTCCAGAGGGTCATCGGAGACATATTTCACGTTGAGCAACCAACTGTCCACCGTATTGTCCATCGAGTAGCAGCAGAGCTGGCGAAATTAAAATACATTTACATAAAAATGCCCACCGAAAGCGAGCAACGACAAATTGCAAATGAATTTTATGCGATCGCAGGGTTTCCTCGTGTGATTGGTGCTGTGGACTGCACACACATAAAAATCAAGTCACCTGGTACGACTACATACTTTTTTGATGATAACCTAATATATGTACCTACTGGTATTTTCTTGTTTATCTAAAAATTTGAATTTTCAGGTGGAATGCAAGCAGAAACATTCCGGAATAGAAAAAGCTTCTTCTCCCTGAATGTCCAAATGGTATGTGACACTAGACTGATGGTAAGCAGCATCATAGCAAGATGGCCTGGCTCGGTGCATGACAGCACCATTTTTAATGACTCTCCATTATGCGCACAGCTAGAACGTGGAGACTATGGAAATATGGTTTTATTGGGTGACAGTGGTTATCCTTGCCGTAACTATTTGTTGACACCCATTTCAAATCCATCTACTCCAGCTGAAGAAGCATACAATCGGGCTCAGATTAGAACAAGAAACCCCGTGGAAAGGCTCTTTGGTGTGTTGAAACGAAGATTCCCTTGCCTGCAGATTGGTCTCCAAGTAAAAGTAAAAAATGTACCAACAATTATTGTGGCATGCACAGTGCTGCACAACATAGCTTTATCCAGGCAAGATTTTGTGGAAGAGGATGATTTGGAAAGCATTGAAATAAATACAGTGCAGGAATTTACATCTCATTTAGGAAATGAAAATTTTGCAGCAAGGACTTCAATAATAAATGCATATTTTACAGATTAAAATTTGTTTTTATTTAATTTCAATCCAAAATTATGCAAAGTAATCTAAAATTATGTGAAAAATAACTAAAGTAAACGCTTTGTAGCACTGTTTTTTTTTATGTTTATTCGTAGTAGTTCCATTTCCAATTTATGTCGTTGAATTATGAATTTTCTTTCCAATTTCGCAGTATGTAATTTAACTTTAAAATATTGCTCCTTAATAGTACTTTTAGAAAGCTTTCCATTTCTGACCAGTCTTCTTCCCTTACCTGAAATAATATAATAAAAACATAATAACTAAGTATTTATTATTAGGCTATTTAGGTTCCAACTATCAGAAAACTGAAAAATGAGGGGGAAAAGTGGCAGCGTAAGAATACATACCTATTGGTTTGAGCGTTTCCGTAGGATTTGAGGTAGTTGGCTCAACATATGGTATTACTGGAACATCATCTAAAACAGAAGCGCAGATTTATTAGGAACAGGGGCCAGTGGAGCAAAGTACGAGCTAAAAATGCTCATAGTGTCAGTATTTAAAAAAAGGTAATTTATTCAGAGATTGCTGGCCCCTATTGTTAAAATATTGCAGTATTTTAATACAAATGCTTACAAGAGTTTAGTTCACTGGCGGGCGACTTGTGTGTAGATGGAGGGTCGCATATGGCCTGCGGACCGTGGTCTGTGAATTCTTCAATTAGCTCCACTGCTATGTCTTCAACATCATCTAAAACAAAATAGTCATTTTTGGTAGATCTATAAATAATGATATTATTTATTATTTAAACAAGCCATGCAAACCAAAGTATACTGCTGCATCATCATAAAGATTTTTCATGGGCTTTATTTGCGGAGCTACCATGGCTAATAGTTGGTTATCGGTTTCTGTTAGGACACTTTTGTATGCTCCACCACCAGTTTGTAAAACTTGCTTCTATAAAATAAAAGTAAATAAAATATTAGTACAGTAACTCATATTACATACAGAAGTATAAGTGCATGTCTACCAAGCCAGCTTCTACCCAAATGATCCCATCCCAACCCGTTTATGTAGCCGAGTACCGACCTTGATTAATACTCGGCCATAGCCATGCCGACTATTAACGAAACGTATACCTTGTCATGAGATGCCTTTAATTTTAGGTCACGAATAACCTGCTCTTTTTCTTTTTCGTAAAACTGTTGTCTCTGTAATTAGAATAAAATATAGTTGAGTACAATGATAAAACATTTTTTGTTGGTAATTACCAATGCACTATCAAAATAATTTTTATAGAAAACTTACATTTTCTTTGGCTATGTTTTTCTTTGTTCTTTGCTTCATATTCTCATACAGGTGCCGCAGTTGAACCCACGTTCTGGGGCCAGTAGTTGCAACTGCATTATATTGTTTTGTTATTACAGTCCATGCATTTTGTTTCTTTCTGATGATTTCACCATTTGTTTCTTTGTTTTCAATGATGTTTATATGTCTAAAAAAACAAGATTTTTATTTTAATACTATAATTTACACAGTACATTATCAACACAAACAAATTCTTACCCCTTCACAATTTCTATTAGAGTTTCCTTTTCCAAGGATGTGTAATTAGACCCCCTTTTCTTTTTAGTGGTTTCTTTCTCCATCTTTTATCTGTCCGATATAGGTTTCTTTAAAATTCGTGAACTATTTTTCAATCATTTGTTTATTTTCTTGCAAGGATCGTATTTATTCAACGAATGACATTATGAAATTTTACGTTCCGTTTTTGATCACGCTGAAAAAATAGTTAAACTACAAATTGCCAACACAGTATTAAGAACTTCCAAATTATAAAAAAAACAATCGTAAGTGATAATAATTTTATACAAAACAACAGAAAAAATGTTTTGAAACAATGTATATATCCAATTGATTTATTATTTTATGTTATTTTAATAAATATTTCTGCGTAGAACGAAATTGTTATATCAAATAATAAAAAATGTAATTGAAAACACACTTTTAAAGTAAATGTTGCCATTTATAGAAAATCTGAGGGCTGTTCTACTGATCACGGTCTTAAACTTCTTGAGTAGCGTTTGAGAATACCAGTTAAATTTAATGACCTTTCAGAATTAAGATAGCTTTCAGATGAGTGGACCACCTGAGTGACGTATCAGTATTCGGGCGTAAGAGCTTAAGAGCTCCCTTACGCAAGTGTCCTGGTGGTGGAACCTTCACCAATGCGCCACATCTACTAGGCCGAAATGTAATCCTTTAGCCGGTGTAGGTTTATTTCTGTACCGTATTGTACTGGCACTTCACGTATTTGCCGAAGCAGAAAAATCATTTAGGACCAGGGAAGTTTTCTTCAAAAAGCATTTTCCGCTCCATTGCTCTCGCGCTTTCGTAGAAACCGTAAGAAAACTACCCACACATGTCACAGTACCTATATTTTATAGATACATAGTGCGAAAACTAGTAATTGGTTTAATACCGTACTAATTAAATAAATAAATGATATGCTTTCTCTAGGTATGCTCCAAAACAAAAGGACATTTTATTTGAACCTAGCCTTGAGGCACTGAGTACTTTATGGTATGAAACTCTAAGCATCGCAATAAAGTAAAAAATATGGTAGTTGAACCGTTTTGTTTTTTAGTATAGGCAGTGCGTGGGATTCTTGGCTTGAGTTCGCTTCGCAGTTGTGCCACGATAGGCTAACTCGTTCGCGCATTTTCAACATCTTCGAAGATAAAAGTCGCTCAGTTTCAATTAATTTTTTAAAGCTCTGGTCGAGGAGACCCCTCTGTTCCCCTACGTTTAAAACGTAGCACTAAATAATCATTTGCAGGAATAGCGTCAAGGTACAGTCGGAATCTCCGGCGTCTTCAATATAAATTTTCGTTAGAGTCGAGTGTCCGCCGTCGGGCTGGCTAATTTATGGCGAGCAACTCGTTAATGCGAAATTTAATAATACTGGAGCGTGTAAATGCTGCATGGCTTGCGCTGACCTTCAAAGTGAGAATAGGATTTAGTGTTTTTTTTTTACGTAATACAATTTTGAGAGTTTTAATTTTCTTTAGAATTCGTTTTGAGGATATTTCTGAGGTAGAAAATGTTTTAGGGATACCGGGCAGGTAATGAATTGCCCAGCCGTGCGGTTCATTTAGGAAAATAAATTTACTCAGATACTTCATAGTAACATAGACGAAAATTGCGTCAAAGAAAATCACTTTGCAGTCATCCTTATCATTCTGCAGTTTAAAATTATAACATTCAGTCAAAAAATAAAACAATTTTGTTCAGTACTTATCAAAAATTGCCCCGAAAAAAATATCCATGCCAACCTCAGTTTTTGCGATACAGCATTATAAATTGGATTGAGATAGTCCACAGAGAATTCAATTCATAAATAAATATGGCAGAGCCCGCCATCTTGGCGCAAGTTGGGGCGGCGAGTGCGTGAGTGGCGTACTAAAGTCGTGTGGAGCGGCCCTTACGTGTTCACTCTGCTTTTCCTCTGCTATAATTATTTGACCTGTGCTTTCGATAGATAGTTTGTTAAGGTAGGTCGTGGTTTGTATCGATAAAATCTATAACAAATCCGATGCAATACCGCGTCTAGTACAATAGGGATCAATTCTTTATCTATCATTTAATTAAAAAATATAACCCTTCAATTACCTATTTTTTTTAAAATTCTGTAACAAGCTCATTAATTACACAAAAGAATTTGTTTATTAATTTATTTTATATTATATAATTTTTAAATGATATCAATTATGCGAGCCAGTGTCATATTATGCTAACTATTGTTCTTTATTTTTATACTTGTACCTACTACTATCTACTGTAATAAGCACAAGTCCTTTTCGACCTCGCCATCACTTAATAATAGAAAACTGTCAAATGTCAAGCCTGCAGTGCTGAAATGACATAAAAAGTCAATACGCACAACGTAAGTGAAATTTACGAAACTTTGTCCATAAAAGCTAATGAATGGATGAATATTTAAATAAATAAAATAGAAATAAAGGAAGATTGGATCCCGAAAGTATCAAGTGAGTTCCAAAAGTAAAGTAAAATAAGTTTCAAAGAAAACAAATTAACCCTTTGTAATAAAGTATCCGCTCAATTTTGGAGATAATAACAAGGGTTTGTTAAAGTTTACGACATTGATAGCTGAATGGGCAATTTGGAAGAAAAGATTGGCTAAATATTTGTGAATTTTTCATCCGGTTCCACAGTTCACTTTATGCCACCGATTTTTTTTTCATAGCGGTGCTTTCTGCTCGTCGGAAGAAGTTTGTTTTTTGGAAGAAGATTAAATTTCAAACTCGACTAAAAATGTATTTTTTTGTTTGTATATCTAAAACAACCTTTCTCCTTTTGCCTCATTTTGGTGGGAAATCGTAATGAAACCTCAATCCGTTTACACGAAAGATACTATTGGACAACACAAAAATATAGGCGGTTGAAATTTTTGCGTCTAGACCATTTGTATAGAATATTCTAAAAATAATACAATAAATGTAAGGTTTGTATTAACTGTGTCTGAGGGTGTGTCATTTCGAGATGACGGCTGGCGGAGGGAAATGGAGAAAATAAACGTGCTGTGCCGACCCTACTTAGTGATATAAGGACAGGAAGATGATGATGATTGTTCAAATAATACTCGCATTGGACATCACGTTTGATTAAAAAATTAAACTAAATGAAAGGACTTTAAATCAAAATTGTCTGATAAACTCAAACTTGTCGACTTCCACCCGCAGTCCTCGCATTCATCAATTTGTCCATGAACAGTAATATTATTATATCACGTTTCATTGTATTGGTAGATAAAAAAAGGAGCAGTAGTGATTCAAACCGCATTAAAAAAAAGATAAAAATAACTCATTTAGAACTCACGTTTGACGAAAAAAATTATTATGCCAAAATGGTTGTTACAAAAAAATACCTAAGGTTCCTAAGACAGTTTCCTTGTATCTCGTATGATTTCGGATTTCTTACTGTCTCAGTTACAAAGTTCTCCCTGTATAGAAGCCAGTAAATTACTTGTTAATTTTTTATCAATATAAATTCCACATAAAGTTATTGCGAAACCATAAATAAAGCCGCCCGCTCACGTTCTAGCAAAGCGTACAATTTGTAACCTACGCGAGCTGTTATTTTACCGAGCGCGGTGAGACCCGCGGGAAATCATCCTACGACGGCCGGTGCTCGATCACAATGCTTAAATTGCGATCATCGGCGTGCTCTGTGGTGAATGTAGAGCTTTATTTAATTACGTGTGAGTAGTTTCAGTATAATCATTCATTTTCCACAGCTTATCTGTCCGAATTTCTATTAATAGACGACAACACCTAATGGTTGAATTTAAATCACTCGTTGCGATAGCGAATGATATTAAAATAATGAGACTTTTTGGAATTTCGTTCGATAGTTGGCCATTTTGCTTGAAAATCAGATATCAGACAATCGAGCCGCTGGATACTCACTATTATTATTACTTGACAAAAAAAAGTGGTCTACAAAAACTCTAATAAATAATAATCTATAATAATTTTGGACTAACTCCTCTTATTTTAGTTATATGTATATTTAGTAGCTTGGCTTACAGCCGGTCTATTTTGAAAGCTAAGTGAACGCGTAAGTTAGGTGATAACTAAGTAAATGACCATTTTCTTCTTATTTCTGCAGACAAAAGTTGAAATTATAAAATTGAAAAGGTAAAGGAACTTACAGCCTTTTGTGATCACTCGATGGTATGATATTTCTGTACAGTAATCGGCAAGAAAATTCAAGTTCACACGTATCACCTCGCTTACGCGGACCCTTAGCTTACAGAATTTAGGACAGGATGGACAGCGCACGAAGACGATGCATCTTTGCCGTAGCCGTCTAAGGATTCACAATTAATGTTATTAAAAGAAAAACCAAAATACCCGACTGCAAAATGTAGCCTAAATCACTCCGGACGTAAAGAGGAATCCAACGACATCTTACTCGACAAAATCGGTTAAGCAGATTAGACTACATGAGGTAAATATAGGAACACACAAATATACATACTTACATAAAAATAACCCTCATTGGGCAGTCGGGTAAAAATTATATCTATAATCACCATTTGACAGGACGCGTCACATGCAGTATCGTTTGAATGGTACATCTCTATGATTTTGAAATGACACCTTATCTAATCCTTCAAGGAATTCTAATTCTTATAAGATTTTGCCTATTGATATTCTAATATCATCTTAATAAATGCCTTATCTTATAAGTCTTATCTAGTTCAAGTTGAACTTCTAGACGTCAGGTAAAAGCACACAATGAAAGCTTAATACAATTTGAAAACGATTCCATACATGACTGTGCTCAAACGAAATTTCAATATTTCTAAACCTAATTTAAAATGTCAAAACAGTAACGAGACATGGCTTAGAAGTTTCCTTAAGATATCTATGGTTTACATTCTAGAACCGTATAAGAGATAGATATTTTGGAGAAACGAGTAGGAGTGCGTTGATGATTACCATACTAAAAAATATTGTATCTCTCTTTATCGTGATGCTGTTTAATCACGATTCATCATGGGCGTTTTTTTTCTCTCGTTTAATTGCAATTTGACATTGTTATAAAATTCTTCTCCGGAAAACCTGCATACTTCCGGAGAAGAAATTCGATAGAGTATGTGAATCAGCCAACCCGCACTGGGCCAGCGTGGTGGATATGGCCTAGCCACCTTTCGAGGGTAGGCTGATATCCCAGCAGTGGGGTGTTTAAAGGCTGATACAAAAGAACCACAACGGTCTTTAATTCTAAATTCCAAGTTAGTAAGTGCTTCGGTCATATAACTCCCCGAAAAGGTTCAATTCTAGAATGTATAGTAACAATAACCCCCAGTACGAAAGCGCTGAAACAATTTCATAAGGCTATCCCTAACATACGTGGTTCACTTCACTTCACCCTAGGCTCGCGTAGTGAGCATACGCGCCGTCTATATTCGTCCGCGTGCAACGCAAGTAAACTGGAGTCTACAAGGTAGTGGTGCCAACCACTCGATAATTTTAACTTATCGATAAAAACAACATCAGCTTTCACCATGGATAAATATTTACACCGAACTTCATCTACCGAGAGCTTGTCCAACAAGAGGCCGGCTGAAGATACCCTCTGGCGGAAACCTAAACGGACGATTACCAACCCGAAAAGGTCAACACAAGAACCAGTCAGCACCTTTAATCGCTATGGAGGCTTGCCAGACGACTACGACCACAGTGGAGGTGAGTTCTCTCAAGATTCGTCTAAGCCTAAACGTCACAAATCGAGCCATATACCTCCAATAGTTTTGGAAACAAAAGGAAATTGGTCTCATAAGGGAATCACTAATCTTGTGACACGTTTCACTAAAGACTTTCACCTCCAATATAGAGCTAAAGATAGCGTGGCCATATATTGCTACTCAAATGAAAGTCATAAAACTCTTACTGATGGCCTACGTGCTGAAAATGTACTCTTCCATACCTTCGCCCGAAAAGAAGAAAGGAAGTATAAGGTTGTAATTCGTGGAGTCCCAACGGAAACTATTGATGCAGTTCACACTGAACTTGCAAAACTCGGGTTCAGTGAAGTAACGGTAACAAAGTTGCGTGGTTCCGCCACGGACTACAAAGCATCGTGTTCGCCCCTTCTTGTGCAGCTCCCTGCTGGAACTGATATCACCAAATTCAGACAAATTAAATATCTGTGCAATTGTGTGATTAAAGTTGAACGATTCAAGCCAAACAACAGCTCTGGCACGCAATGTTATCGTTGCCAACGTTTTGGGCATGCATCTAGAAATTGCAACCTTGCTGAGCGTTGCGTGAAATGCATCGGTGATCATGCAACCAGGGAATGCCCCAAGAAGGAGAGAACTAGTCCGGCTCAGTGCTGCAACTGCAAGGAAAACCATCCTGCCAACTATCGCCAATGCCCAGCTCGGCTTGAGTACTTACATCGCCTGCAGCAGAAAACACTGAAACATCAAAAAATCAAGATTCAGTCCGAACCTGTTGCAGTAAAATTTAAACCACAACCGCAGCAAAGTGAACGTTCCTGGGCCAAGGCCGTAACGTCCTCAAATTCGTCGTCGAAAGCCGCACAGCAGGGCGATGGTTCAGGTACCGACGCAGCTACTTCTGAAATGCTTCAAATATTAAATGTCTTGAAAACAATCAAAGATCAATTCACAACTTGCACTTCAATGATGGACAAAGTCATTCTTGTATTAACTCATTTAGACCAATATGTATAGCAACGCTAAAGAGTTACAAATATTATTTTGGAATGCGGACGGCATTCGCGAAAAACTGTCTAAACTCGTAGACCTCGCTGTTGGCGATTTATCATCAGATATTATCGCTATTTGTGAAACTAAGATTGGTATGCAGGTGCCCCTCCATATTCCGGGGTATAAATGTTACCGTCAAGATAAACGCTATGATGATCGCGGACAAGGCGTGGCAATTTTTGTTAGAGCCAATATACCTCACTCAAAAGTAAGCACTCCTGTCATGGAGCATATGGAAGTTGTGGGTATTGAGATTACAATTTCCTCTCAAAAAACTAACATATTCTCGATATATCAATCGCCAAATTTACCTCTTTTGGAATGCGATTTAAACATCCTGCTGAATACGAGCGAACGCGTTTTGCTTTTAGGTGATTTTAATGCTCGTCACCCGTATTGGTGCAAATTCAGTACCGCTAATCCTCGCGGTAAAGTTCTCTTCCAGCACATGACAGACCATGACTACTGTATTTATGCTCCCAATGAACCTACCCTTGTCCACTATTGTATTGGTTACAAGTCATCAACGCCAGATCTTGTTGTTGCATCAAATATACAAAACATCAAAAATGTGACGGCACTTACCGCACTCTCTTCCAATCACTTACCAGTAACATTATCGGTGGGTGGTACCATAGACCGCCAATCATATGAGCAGTACAACTACAAGTCAGCTGATTGGAAAAAGTTTCGGTGTCATCTGAACGAGAATCTCTCATTAACAAGCAAGACCATCAGCTCGACTGAGTTGATAGATTACGAAGTAAACAACCTAACCAGTGTTATTACTGCAGCCAGAGACCATTCAGTCCCTAAAATTAAAATTGACTACAAACCAAAACCTTTACCTAAATTTATAAAAACATTAATAAAGCTTAAAAACAAATTAAGATATCGGGAAATTCGCGAATTAGACCAGGATAAGCGCAAAACTCTTAAAACTGAAATAAATGCTATACAATCTAGAATCAAATCATTAGTTCAAGTTCACAATGATAAGATATGGAAAGATAAAATGATCAAGGTGGACAATGCCCATACTGAGTTATGGCGTGTAGCTAAGTCCCTCAAATGTGAAGCTTTCAACATACCACCTCTTGTTACAGCTGATGATTGCTTCACTACTTCAGTATATGAACAATGCAACGAGTTGGCTGCTACGTTTAGCATGAATATGAAGTTGACTAGCGATTGGATAGATGTGGAAGTCCAAAAAAGTGTGGAGTCCTCCATTGCAACTATTAACTCAACCCCTGCTATAACTAGCCCAAACCAGTTAACTCGGCCCAGGGAGATAATTAAACACATCAGTCGTTTTAAAAATCGAAAAGCCCCTGGATTTGATAACATACATAATATAATCTTAAAAAATCTCTCACAGAAATGTATAATACTTCTTACTCAAATTTTTAATGCATGTTTGATACTACAATACTTTCCTACAGCCTGGAAGTCGGCTAAAGTTATTGCACTCCCCAAGCCAGGTAAAGACCATAAAAAAGCTGTTAATTATCGTCCTATTAGCTTGTTGCCATCACTCGCAAAACTATTTGAGCGTATCATATATGAACGGTTGTTAAACTGCCTTGACAGTCGGATTATCGACGAACAATTTGGTTTTCGTCAGTCTCACTCGACCATTCAACAGCTGGCACGTGTGAGTGAACATATTGCTCATAATTTAAACATTAGGAATTCAACGGGGATGTTTTTATTGGATATAGAGAAAGCGTTTGATACCGTTTGGCATGACGGATTATTTCACAAGCTTTTAAAAGGTGACGCACCCATAAGTTTAATAAAAATTATTCAATCATACCTGACAGATCGTAGTTTCAAGGTGCATATCGGAAATACTTCTTCTGAGCCATTTTCCACATCTGCAGGAGTACCTCAGGGGCAGTTGTAGGACCTCCCCTATTCATATTCTACCTAAATGACATCCCTAAGCAGCCTCGCACTAGCTTGGCTTGTTTTGCCGATGACACCGCATCGTACACATCATCCACGGATGAAGAATTAATTATAAGAAGACTCCAGCTATCCATTGATTTACTTGCAGATTACTTCAAAAAATGGAAACTCAAACTAAATGAGACGAAAACAGAAGCCATAATGTTTTCCAGAAAACGTAATCCACCAACACGTACTTTAATTATAAATAATCATCACATTCCCTGGTCCAAATGCGTCAAGTACCTTGGACTGCATCTCGACACCAAGCTAAACTGGACTACGCACGTTGAAAAAGTTAAATTAAAAGGTCTAAAAGCATTTGGTGCACTTAGCCCTATCATGAATAGAAAGAGCAATATAAGATGGACTACAAAACTTAAAATCTACACTGCATTAATTAGACCCTGTTTCACTTACGCTGCACCTGTATGGAGTGGCACTTGTCAATCCAACTATAGAAAACTACAAATATTGCAAAACAAAGCTTTCAAAATCTCGTTCAACACTAAATTCCGAACTAATATAAAAAAATTACATAACAAAATAAAGTTTCCTACAATACACGAATTTTTACTAAAACAAACAGTTAAATTTTATAAACATACTAACATTAATCATAAAAACTTGCTGATTTCTGCTATAGGCAAAACTCGTCTATCCCAACTTCCGTATGTCAATACATATAAACGATACCGCTTACCCCATCACTATGTCCTTAACGACTCTGATGACGCGCCGCTGCCCGTCGCACTCACCTGAGGTTTTTATGCGTAAATATGAGGGTAACTTTTTGTTTTGATGATGATTTTTATCGATTGCCGTACACATATAGTTCGATTTAAAATTATTGTCATTGTATATTTATGTTCTGTAGTAGTGTACCTACAATGTTACGTAGGTTTATTAGATTAAAAAATGAGCCTGGTGCAATAGGCTTTTTACCGTAAATTTAAGTCTATTAATAGTTTGTTTTCACTAATACTTTAGTATATGTTCATGGATTTAAATATAATTAAAATCAAACTATGTTTTTTAAAAGACTTACAGAGGCGTTGCTAGCCTGAAGAAGTTATTCATACAATATTGGTGTATACAATATTTTAGACTGTGTCTAGTTTGTACGTATATTATTATTATGTTAAATAAAGAACTTTTATAAAAAAAAAAAAAAAAAAAAAAAAAAAACATACGTGGTTCCCTACGTATAAAAGTAAATCTCTCAAGTTAATCGCTCAGGTCGTCGAACACTTAATGAAGTGGGGTTCTGCTTTATGCGTTTGACTAGTAGTGGGAGAGAGAGGGACTGAGGCCTTTTCGACCTGCTTTGCCACAGACGAGTTAAACCAAACCTTATTGTATGAGATTCAGAGTCTATTGAGATATTGGGTTTTTTGTGAGAAATTTGGAGTAGTGCATGTTATTGGAAAAATATGTGCCAATACGAAAGGGCCCAGTGACAGTCAGTTCATGATTGATACCGGATACAATGACTTCTGCTCAGATCTTTTCTGTAATTCGTTTTATGGTGTTTTCGCACTTTTGGTTAATTTGATACAAAAAAAATCAAGACAAAAATCCTTATTTTTACATCTGTTCAAAAAAAAAGTATCTATTAGTTTATTCTTCGTAAACAGGGACTAAAATAGCTCTTTAATCCCTAGGGGCTAAGGAAAAACAAAAAAAAAAGTTTTACTTCTCCACGAAAAGAAAAAAGATACTAACATCAAAATTGTTACAAAACATTGGCAATAGTATTCTAAAGTCAATGACAACACAGTTTTCTTTTATTTCTTCGTTGATTTTTTTATACAAAAAATGTAGATAGTGCGAACTAGACAGCGAAAACCAGGGAGTACGCCCCCTTAAATTAAAATTAGAAATAAGACGTTTTTTTTTCATCACAAAAACTTCGAGCAAGCAATTTAATTTAGCGACTAAACTCGTTTACTGTTATTGCCGAGTAACGTCATGACGTGACGACGTAACCAGCTTTACGTTCGGTTTGCGTTACGTTCCCTAATTACGCGGTAAAGTTGAGGTTACAGTAGAGTTGGACGTGAACCCGGCGTTAATTAAACTTCCGATCGCTCTGGGGTGCTATGATGACTGACGTCGGAGATACCAACGGTGGTTTGGTCTAATGGTGGCACTTCACATCGCTATTCTTCGTGATTCAGAATATGTATTTAAATCAATTTTGAAAAACAATGTTAGATGGGCCTTTTTTATTAGCACGGCAGTATTCGTGTTCGCGTATTGGTCTTACTTGCCCAAATACGACTCTATTCGCCATTTTTCACGAATACAGAAATACACGAACACTCATATCGTTGTCGGTTTTTGTTTACATATCAAAGGATTCAGATATTATTTGTTGATTATTACGTTCTAGTGTGGGCAGCCTGTTCGTGATATTTGGGCTACACACAATTGTTTGATCAAAACCATTATCGTATATTATTATTAA
Source organism: Apocheima hispidaria (assembly GCA_947579745.1). Taxonomy (NCBI): domain Eukaryota; kingdom Metazoa; phylum Arthropoda; class Insecta; order Lepidoptera; family Geometridae; genus Apocheima; species Apocheima hispidaria. Next base: position 1,484,535 of record OX388145.1, read on the forward strand.
CATATATTTAATAATATTTATACTTATTAGCGCAAAAATAGTTTCAATAAATCCACGATAGGTAATTAAGCTGTAATAGACAAAAAACTTAAAATGGCGCGCTCTGCGAAACTTAAGGTCCAAGCGATAACATCGCCAGTTTTTATATTACACTGGTTTTAAATCGTTTTTTGTCCTATGTTTATAGTTTCGGGTATGAACAATAAATAGTTGTCTATCTACCCTACCTATTATCATGATATTAATTTTAATGAAGTGCATATCCATTACAAAACCAGTAAATTTTTAGTTAATAAAGGATAGGAGCATCTTTTTACCCGACTGCCCAAAAAAGAGGGTAATGAGGGCTGAATGAAATGGGTAAAGGGTAATGAGGTAAAAAAAAAAAAAAAGTAACTTGTTAGCCTTTTTAAGCATACATCCAATAATTAGGCATGCTCACTCTACTCAACTCTATTATTTAAATTGCCCTGAAGTTCCAGCGTAATTACTGGACATGCAGAGATTTAACATCTAATATCTCAGAGTGACGAGCGCAGTGCGTTGCCGCGCACGGTTATGAACTCTTGAAGTTCAAATTCTGGGTGGCACTGAATTGTTATGAGCAAGCGTGACGCTTAACATCAGGTGAGCGGCTTGCTCGTCTCGTCACTGGGTACCATAAAAAAATAATACCTGACCTCGATCCACAAAAAAACATTATCGAAAACCTATCTACAAATTCGTCAATGTCGTGTCAACCATTAGAAACTAAACCGCCGTTGTATTGATCCACCACTTCACCACGTGTTACTGAATAATTTTAGCAGAACAGACATGATATTATTAATTCCAAACAGCTTGAACATATTCTAACTGAACGTAATTATGTGTTACTCCTTGTACTTACATTGTGTAATATGCATAGGTATGCTGTTACAGAGGTATTTACATTTAATAATCGTGTTGTGAGCTTTCAGAAATATTAATAAGTTAACTTTTTTTTGCGGTTGAAAGACTAGGCTTTTTATCACAGTTCATTTGGTGGTAAGTGAGCGTAGATTCATCGTCATTATCATCCACAGCTTTCTTTATCCCACTGCTGGTTATAGGCCTCTCTCTTGCTGTGCTGCCTTGGTTCTGTGCTAATCGGGACCAGGGGCCTTATCCCGTAACTCTGGTAGCAATGGTCATCGCGTGCCGTCCCACTTGCGCCAACTTACTCGCACCATGCGAGCGAGCAGAATAGCAAACGAAGACCATCGCCCCCAGAGTTGGTGGCTAAGGCCCCAGGTGCGACACGCGTTTTTTTTAATATCGTTGACCTATCTCGCAGCCGAAAGTCCAAATTTCATGTATCTACGACCAGCAGGCTTAGGCTACGAGATGTTTGTCAGTGGGTTAGAATTTTGATTCTTTTCTCCTGTGTAATACTGCGGCTATATACTAGACGAGTGGCTGGAAAAGTAGCGAGAGTAGAAAGCAGAGACCTAGTGTGGCCACGTTACTCCTCCTGTCCTGCCGCTCGTCATGCTCCTCGCCTTGCCCGCCGCTCCCGATTTTATCGATTTATCGCGAGTCAAAGGACCAAGGAGATAGATAGAGATAGAGCGATGGCAAGGCCAAAGACCGCCGTGGCCGCCTCGCGTTAATTCGCGGCAACGCGAGGAGCATAGTGTAGCTGCAGGGTATATATTTTGTCATACTCATAATCATAAGCAAAATCAATCAAACCTCTAGATTAAAATCTGGTCTGAAATCTATTTTATGATTTATTTTAATGTTTACCAAGAAATTCTTCAAGTCACGAAACGACCCATTTCAGTGTAAACCTCAAGCCCAGAAAATAATAACATTATTTGCTTTGCCACCTCGTTCGTAATAAACACGGAAATATACAGAAAATTATGATTAATCTAAGTCACAATCATTATCAAGTTATATAAAGGGTTGTAACACTGCGTGTTCGTGCTGCTCTATTTCTACATATACAAATTAGAAAACTTAAGACCACGTTCCCGGCCAGATCTCTGCCTTCAAAATAAAAAACACTGAGTAAGAATTAAAAAAATAATAATAGTCCGTTGTATGTAGGATACTAGGATACCATTTTGCGTAATCGCCAGTTTTTTTCTCATTTTTCACGACATGAAGAGTAGAGAAGATTTTTTCGCGATGCGCATGCTAGCCCTGCTAGCTTGGTTTGTTTACCTTCTCGACCACACCATTACTTGGAAACAGGCGAGTAAGTGTTAAAAAAAAAACATTAGTTGTATAAGAGTTTCCGTGTAACGAACTGCTGTTTACACTTTGTAGTCTAGCCATCGAGTTTGCTTTAAAGTTTTGCAGACGGTCGTCTCGCCTGCGTGATTCATAGCAGTACAAAATCTTTAACCGTGCCTCCTCGCATCGAAAAGCGTTCTTTGTCCTTGAATTTCCCCTCATTTCCAAATCAGAGTGGCCCCTGTTTGTCGCAACGATCTGATAAAACCTGAAGCCCCGCCGGGCGGGCGTCGCTGCGGCTCGCGACGTGCGTGCCGCGGACCTCGGCGACCGATGGTATCGCATCCGCAGGATCGTTGCCTGCTTTGTATATGAATGAATGTGGGACTATTTGTCGGCGTACACTGCGGATTCAAGAAGTTTGCATCACTCCTATGTAGAGCCTGAAATACACGTTGTTAGAATTTGGTAAGGTTATATACCAGTTATGTTAGAACAATGCGCGATTCTAGTTCTGCATAAGAGTTACGCAACATTATTGATTCGACAGTATGGGCGGCCAAATATTCCTACATTGTACTACTTTATGCAATTTGCAAAAGCTACCAACATGGGCTGATTTGAGTGTTTCGAATAGTCGACTCTAATATAGAATAGAATAAAATACCATTTATTAATAGGTTGAATTACAACAACTTATTATAATGAAATTATTATGTATAAGAGTTGGGCATTACGCCATATTTCGTCATTTACTTTGTACTAATTATAAAATAAAATTCAACTGTATACAGGCTGTAGTAATTAAACAATACAATTAATTAGTACACAGGCTCTAAATGGCTTTAATCATTTTCACAATACTCCTTATAAGTATAAATTGATCTGTCTAACAAAAGCATCTTGACGGTGTTGGAGAATTGTACTTAATTTTTGATGGATTTGATAAACTTTGGGAGTGTTGTTTATGATAGGCAACTTTTCTGTCATTTCAGTAGTGAGTATGTTGTCTCTAATAGTATTTTCTTATTTCTTATTGTTCGTTTACTATATTTTTTTTTTATCTTACATTCATGAATATTTTTTCTAATAAATTTGAGTACGTCAAATATAAATACCGACACCGATGTCAGAATTCCTAGCTCTTGAAAATGCGCTCTGCATGTATCGTCAAAATTACCGCCAACCAATACTCTTATTGCACGCTTGTGCATCTTTAGCACCCTTTCATAGTCAGTTGATCTACCCCATGAGATAATTCCGTACGACAAGATGGAGTGCACATATGCGTAGTACATTTCTTTTAAATTCTCTCTTGTATTTATTGCTCTAAGTTGTGTCAATGTACATACCTATTCCCCTTTTTTTTACAAGTTGGGCTGGGACAAACCCTAGTAGTCTTACAAGGTTTGAAAAGGTTGAGTCATTCTGTAGTATAACAGAAATAGGTTCTTGTTCAGAGGATACTGCATTAACATTAGATTAGTTTTCTCCGTGTTGAGTTTCGAGTCCGTTGATTTGAAACCATTCAATAAGCACACGCATAGCGTCTATAATTTTAACTTTAAGGTTATCGATTGTATCTGCTGAAAGAACTATTGTTGTGTCACATGCATTATTACAATACATTATTACAATGCTATATAAATTAGATACGAGCGATAAACCATTTTTTAATATTTTTTTGGAACGCATCTAATGTCACGGAATTTTTCATTTTTTTTCATAATACATTAGCTGTTACCCGCGTTACTTCGTATGCTTGGCTTGGACCTACAAAAATAATGTAGCATATGTGTCTCCGACCCTTAAGCTATATCTATGCAAAACTTCAGCTCGATCCGTTCAGCCGTTAGCCGTGATAACGCGATAACACCTAGACAGATAGAGTTACTTTCGGATTTATAACATTTTGTTAGGATAAATCGAGCAAATTATGCAACTGCAGAAGACGGATAATTTGAATAAATTTTAACAGACCTCTTGATTTGTCCAAAAGATTTCCATTTAATCAAACTGCTTTAAACATTTATTCAAAAAACATCGCAAACACCACAAAAATAACCTCAATTGGCCCAACGATCGCAGTTGATACCAGGTTAGTGATCAGGATAGTCCGGAATACTATTTCTGGGGGACTACGACAATCTTAGCATTCTTATTTCTTACGATGAAGTTTCTCCTCTCTATCACATATAGAGCGAGTGAAAAGCCAAGCCAAGACTCAAACAGAATACTTTGAGATAGTAGTAGCCCCCGCGCCGTTCACTGTTTGTACTGGCGGCTAATGAAATTCTGCGATTATTCAGAGTCACGTCGCAAAGTTCTTCACATCTTATCGTTCCCATCTCTCGATATTTCTCACGGACAGAAATTCCGATTTCCGATACACTTTTAACAGCAAAGGGTCTATGATCGATCAGGTAACAGATTGGATCCGTCTTGATGATGATGAGGATTGGTTCGGACTTTGGACTACATCGAAGAAAAACAATTGAACCTTTGTATGTTGTTACTAGTTGTTACTCGCGACTTCGTTCGCGTGGACATAAAAAAAAGAATCCTATGTCCGTCTTTGCGACATACGTTACTCCTTATCAAATTATATCAAGATCAGTTCAGCTGTTTAGACGTGATAACGCGACAAACACCCAGAAAGTTACTAAGTTACAAAGTTACTTCCTATACTTCGCTAGATGGCATTGTTCCATTTTTGTGAATTTCTTGGCGTGTTTTATGTATAGACTGACAGTTGTAATGTAGGGAAGTTGTAATACAGGGAGTTATGAATTGCGCAAGCTAAGTTTTTTCCTCGAGATGAAAGTATTCATCTTAACCGACTTCCAACAAAAAGCAGGAGGTTCACAAGTCGACCGATTTTTTAAAATATTTTGTTGTACCTCGAAGCTTTATTGGTCCTCATACCACTGCGGCTATATTCCTCTGAATTATGATATTAGTTAGGATTACCTACCTGTTATTACCCATGTCATGCTTTTTTTAATTCGTCTTCCAAAAAAAGGTTTTGAATTGTTTTTTTTTAATTGTTTGGTACCTCAGAGTTCGGTCATTTATAAACCGATTGTATTTGAAATGAGATACTTCTAGATTGGTCCCATTGTTATTAAAATCCAGTTCTGATAATGCGATCCCTGAAGAATTGAGGGAACTCATCAAATATTATAGGTATACATATAGCGATATTGGTATTTTCATCGACGAGTCAAGCATTCAGAAAGTATTATTTGGAGAAGCGAACTGATGAAGAAGACCACAGACGGCCACCGGTATCCTCAGCAATACGTATTTCACGGCTGGCGCTAGGACAGTCTCGATTATGATAGTTAAGCGACTATGACAAAGCAAATTTAAATAGATGAGTCTGATGAAGTCGGTTTTGTTTTATTTGAAATGATTACATATTTCTTTATGCATCTCGGTACGAATATTATTTAAGAATACACCATTTATGGAATTGGAAAGAATATAAACTTGTTATTATTTATTAGAGATAGCTATGCAATATCATAGCTGTATTGAACATTAACATTATAGCTCGTTTGTGCTAAAATCGAACTGTTTCTACAGCAAACTATAAAACAGAATAACTTTCTGATCTAGTAGTAAATCGTAAAGCCGATAGGATTTCCTTTATACAGCGATTTCCACACCCGAGGGATATTGAAGTAAAAGGAATTTACATTTTGTTAGAAAATACACGGGAAAATAACAATACCAGGATCTTAATAAAGGAAAAATATAACACGTACTTGAGAGCGGATCATTTTGCGACCTACACTGTAGGTTGAAGTCGCAAAATGGCCAAATCGTATAATATTATTATAATCTTACCAAATGCAAAAAGCGCGTGCTTCGAGCTCTGCGCAAGAATGGTGCAACTTTTTTTGAATTAGCTGCATCACAGATCACACTACATACCGCATTACGAGATTCGTTGTACAAAGTCACCAAAGTTTGAGGCGCGGCGCGGGTCGCGGGGAGTGCTACAAAGCGTTCTCATTGGCTATCTCAAGGTTACGCCTACTCGCGCCTAATAATCAACCAATCAGAATAATTTCTTGTAAGTGTATTTAGACTGATGCGTAGTGCGCTTCGAGCGTCCTGAATGCAGAATCTAGGGTGTGATCTGTGCACCCAACCGTTGAAAAACCCTGCTTAAATCTTCTAACATCATATTAAAATACTATTACACAATTTCGCAATTAGTAAAACGACAAGATACAGAAGTCGTAATTGTAAGTTCTGCAGTTCTCATTAACAAAGTAAAAAACGAAAAAAAAAAGCTTATTTCAATAGACGTTACAAACGTTACAAAGCCGACGCCGTGGCACTAGAAGCGCTAGTTCATGATTATGGTGAAATCGTGGAGACATTTGAAAATTAAAAGCACTTAGAAATGTTTCGGATAAATTTAAAGCAGTACGGTGAACTCTAACAATGGATAAGATAAAGAGTTAAAAAAGTTTAAAGATAAAGGTTAAGATTTCTAGACTCCTCGGTAAAATGGTCAAGAAAACATGTTTATCGAAAACTATCTTGATCAAATGCAAACATTAGCAAAGTAAATATACATTAAACTTTTTATGTTAATAAACCAAGAACACCAATTTTTACTCATTTAAAAGTCCATGTTTTATTAAAATTGTACGACCCAATTTCCTTCCAAACCATGAACGTGACAAGGCAAAAGTTGGTACTTAGCCGCGGTAGCGAGAATATCCGTAGAAAAAGTTCAGCCAAAGCGGTATCGATTAAAACTCGAATATCGTTTACCTGTTGGTTTGAATACTTTTTTTCCACTAAATCAGCCTTTGCAGACGGCTACTATTAAAGTTTTCCTTTTCCACCTGCCCGCATGTTTTCACAATCGTAATTTCGGTTTCGTATTGCGACAAAATGTTTTTCTCGATAAACTCGCGAAATTTGAACCTTGAAATAGGAAATCGTTGGGAAATAGTAAAAGGCGTAAATGTTGCGTATTGCTTTCATACGGGTACTGGAAAGTATTGCAAAAAGGTCGTTCAGCTGATTTTTTGCATAGCGACTCTCGACCATTAATTTAACGATTTAAAAAAAAGAATAGCGTTCTATGAATTCTCGGCGTGTATACCAAGAATGTGTTATTGCGTATTTATATTCTCTTTGCTATTGACATTCTGGGCACCTGAAAAAATGTTTTTTTCCAATGATGTCTACACTAAGCTAGAATAATAACAATTTTTTAGAAGAGTCACTTGATTTTTGAAAGTTTTGAAAGGCAAAAAATAAAAGTAGGACATCCCGCAATCCCTTAAGTCCGCAATTGTCTTCCTCGCGAATAGTTAATCACAATATGAATTTCCAAAAGTAAAGTAAAGACAACGTATACGTTGTTTCTGGTTATGATGAGATTTGTTGGTTTGTTTTAAAGAAGGTCAATAAATATTTCTATTCTATTATATCTATCAGATTTTTTTTAATTTCACTCTTTCTATTAAGAGTTGCGAATTGAAATTCCTTGAACACATTTCTAGTCAGTGATTCACGTTTTTGTTGTTGTCTCTACTGTACAAAAAATCCTGTGCAAACTCAGTAACTCATATTTACTTAGCAAATATGGTTCGGCTATTTCCACTGCATAATTAAATAGATTTCCTTCGTATCTATTTGCTTCTGCTATTGTAATCCCTGTTACTATACCTGGTACGTTGTACCCAGTCGATGGGCCCTCGTCCCCAGGGTACGACGGGTGTTCCTTGTTTGCTGTGGTGACTTTATCATGTTTTAGTAAGAAAATATTTGGCTGTTTGACTTTCTGGATTGTATAGAGTTTTATTATGTAGGGGAAATGATTTTTGAGATTGTAAGGACTTGTCGTAATGTACTGCATTATGATACAAGTGTGCTATGTCGGTTGTTAGACTCGAGGCGGTATTAGTACGTAGTACGATAAGGGAGCCGAGAGTAGTCAGAGAAAACTATACAGAGAAACTAGTCAGAGTTAGTAGTTAGAACCCAAACTAGTCAGAGACTGTGTCGGGAGCCAGTGACCTCTCCTATTTACTACTTAATTATGCCGATAAAGAAAAGTATGTAGAAATTCATTTAGAAAAAAAATAACAACATAATTTTACATTAATAATGAATGCGAAACTCGGATGGTTGTTTCATATCAACTATTTCACGCCGAAAGAGCTAAACAGATTTAAAGACACGTATGCGCTCGTATAGATAAGATACATGTGTATAAACCTTAAGTACTATATATTTGTCAGGAGCATGACAAGAAACCCAACTGTGTACATTTTATCAGATGTATACTCCTGTTGTGTACCAATCTTGGACATTTGTGTACAAATCGCGTGGCCCTTGAATAAAATCGACTTGCCGATTCTATCTCCATTTCGATTTTTCTACGTTGAAGACGTAAGCACCTCGAATGTTTTCGTAATCACAGCCTTACATAACCCTAGCCCCTGGGTTTATTGACTGAGATGCGTACGACGACTTCTCCAAGACTTATGACGGTAAAACAAACTGAATTTTGAAATACTGAGTTTTATAACATACATTTAGTTAAAACAACATATTTTTAACATTTCACGAAATGAATTTTACCAAAAACATTAAAACTATTTGACTCGCGGACCTTTGTCTATCTTGTTTTATACTATTATATATATATTTGTGCCCAATCCGAGATCGCATTTATATCACAGCACAATTATTACCAGCTTATTTATTCAACACCGCTATCCGGATATTTTGTCCAAGCAAATACACCTATAGGAAAATGAGCGTGGCTACGAATCTATCCCTTGTACTGTTATTTATTCTGTGCCCTTACGTACTTGGCTGTTAGTACGCATGCGCGAAACACCCTCTGTCAGACGACGCAGTCCGTACCACCTCGCCCGAGCCGTACCACGCAACCTCCCTTCACCTGCAGTGACGTATTACCACCACTTGTACTGATACGCGAGCAAAAGTGTTATAAAACACGAATCTGTGAATTAAACATACTGGCAGTGTAACGACGAGAATATTCGAGTGATTTGGATTTGGAATTTCGTTGATGCCTTGTTAGTGCTTTTGCTGTACTGATGTGATGTAAGTTTTTGCCATGTGTTAATCAACGGCTAAGCTACTGCTTTTCTTTTCTTACAGAACCAACTGACTCGTAAATATGATAGATAGTCGTGACTATCTATCATATTTACGAGTCATTTTCCACAATCAATTTCATTCTATCTTTTTTGTATCGTAGTGAAACACTGTACCTAGTGCTTAATCAATAATTCAAATTAGACAAAATATAAAACGCGTCAGGCGTAGTCGTAGTCGTCGAGGTTTCGGTTCGTTTCTTATCAAGAGACACAAAACATTCCACCGAACAGAAACCAACTCTGTCAATCTGAAATCCGCCTGGTTCGTCAAGTTAAGGAAGCTAAAGCAACAGCCTCTCCTTCACATCTCCATAAAATTCATTACTTAGCGTTCCAATTCCGCAAACAGCTTTGATATCACAAAAAGTCTCGGTTTTCGCGTGAAAACATCCCAAAATGTATCTGAGAGCGAGAGCCGTCATAATAGCAAAAGTAACAGAGCGTCGACGGGGGGCGGTTGGAACTGCGGGGGTATTTTTAGCAGCGATTGTTACGAATACGGTGTATTGCGGAGTCGCGTGAGGCAGCCCTATTGTATGCGGCTGCCTCAGGTCGCTTCAGGCCGCTTGTGTTTATGTGAACTGGTGTGTATGAACTCGTTAATTTCAATCTAGAGGTTAGCACGGCTGGATGGAGATGTTTATTCATCGAAGTGTGCTCGTAGCACGAACAAGAGATCCTAATACTCTAAATTGATCTGAAATTGAATTATCAAGTTGTCAATTTTAAATCGATGCCATTTTATTTGTTAAAGAAATTGTTTTTTGTTTTTGATTGATCATCATTGTTGCCCATAATCCATACATAACTTTACTTTTTTTTAGAAATCTTATCGGTTTTTGAGGAATTGTGTCACTAGAATTATTACTTAAGACCTTATTAATCTATTGTTATAGATATGTTGCTACTGGCAATAAACGACAATTTTAGACAGATTAGGAGAGCTCTTCCTCAAAACTAGCACCGTAATGTTATTTATAACTTCTGTTTCCATTTGAACGTTATAAATCCCCATAACACCCAATGTTTAGAGCGCACGTTTCGAACGCACTCAATCAAAAAAGTAATACACAGATAAGATAAACAAGTATTGTCATATTTTGAAATTGGAAACGTGATATTCCGTATCTGGCGACAATACCAAATCGCCGAATCCCAGGATTCAGAACACATGACTCATCGGTCGGCCCCAAACGAATCCAATTTCATTGCGAGGGATGATTCATCCCCCGTACGTGCGGGGGACAGTTCGATAATTAGTTAAAATAATCCACCCCACATCGTTGGGGAAGGAGCTCATGAATAGAGTATAATGTTAGGGCAAATTTTATTTGCGAAATCAGGATTTGCTGAGGTTAAAAAATAATCGATTCTGGGGGTGAATTATTATTTTGGTTGGGACATCTGAGTACTTACATGGCTTGCATATAAGAATTTTTTAACGGGCAAGCGCCTTTATATGCAAAATACATACAAACTACAACTACCTAAACTACTTAGCTTACTACATAAAAATAATAGTTGGATTAACCAGAGACCATTAAAGATCTATAGATAATCCAAATTTTCAATCCCACTACCAGTTGGCAGCGTACCCAGCATGCTGGCGGCAAAATGCTGAATGGCAAATAAACGTCAGCATTTTAGTCATGCTTCGCGTCAACCAGACGCTCTGTTAAGTTTTTGAAAATAAGATGAGCTCCCGGTCCCCAAGGGCCCAACGTCTCTACTCCAAACGTCTCAAATATGTAACCACTATAAGTATAATTAACTTGATATTGGCTTATGTGACGTTGCACTAAGTGACGTCTTTGCTCCTTGTATGTTAGTATGTATGATCTGATGATCTAAATGGTGATATGTTTGGCATGAGTATTGAGTAAGGCAAGTTAAAACTTTTAGGTCCCATGCAAAGCCACGCCATGTTGTTTGTGATTAGACTTGGATGTAGTGGAATTTGAGTCTACGTCTTTGGAAAAGTGCGCTAAAATGAAAGGTCAACAGTTAATAAATACTCTATCTTGATTAACTGTCCTTAACTTGCGGCCAAGTAGCTTAATTTCTTTAAGTACTGTTCCCAAAATAGCCCTAATAGGTACTCAAGTCAAGGTCGTCTCTGCCGCTTCTGTTTTAATATTTAAATCTGTGTGCGTATTATATGTACGTATGACAGAGGCAATTTGCAAAGGTGTGCGTGGGACAACACAAAGGGGACTTTATAAATCAATTAATGACGTGTACGTGAATTGTGTACGGTAAAGGTTGCGTATACATGCCCATCGTTGTAATTCTTCGTATAAATTGATAGGTATATTGTATCCGAGTCGGAACCTTGGAGTCAAATGGCCCACCGTGGCTTAGAGTTTCGCTACAGGAATAAACCAACAATGTTCCATAATATGTTTGAAATACAGAAATACAGAAAATTTTATTCATGACAAAAATACAAATTAAAAAAAAATATATAAAAACACACAGTATAAAGAATTTACGCTATTTTTGTCACAAACCCGATCCCAACTCAGCATAATGCTGATTGTGAACAATCAGCGCTGGTGTTCTGTTGGGACCGGCAGGTGACGTCACGTACGATACGAGCTAGTGCGGGTACACGGTCAACAATAACATAGCAAATTGAAATAAAAATAACATAATAGTAGTAATAAAATTACTACTTAATACACATAATAATCTTATGGATGTTGTTATTAGTCTTAGTTTGCATGTCGTTTGAGGGTTCCGTATTTATTTATCGGTCTTGTTTTAGAGTTCAATCAAAAGATAAGCGGAGACGTTAAGCAACAAACATTATTGCATCGGTTTTTGTTTCATGCAAACTTTGCTATAAAAAAACCGTTTAGGCAGTAGGAGGTCACATAGGGACATACTTTATACGTATAGACGTATACACTCAAAAATCACAACTCTGGTTTGGGGCACCCACGTCAACAACGATCGCTCTCAACGATGTCTCTCCAAGACACGAGTACGTTATCGCAACGTTCGTGCTGTTCGGTTGTTATGTCTGTAGAATATGTTGCAATTGCATTTAAAATTCTGAAATCCTCGTGTCTTGAAACTGTATCGCAGATTTAACTAGCTCATGTATTGCGTTTGACTGCGTAAGTACTTCGGGCATCGAAGACATCCGTAGCGTAGTGTACGAAGGGCCACAGTGTTGTAAGGACACGTTCAATTCATTGATGTGATTAATGCTGAACACGATCCTTTGTCATCATTTTCATAAATAACGACATGTGAATTTGATTGTACAATTTATTTAGGCTTAAATCACATTCAATACGGAATGAAAATAAAAATGAAATGCAAGATAATATATGTGCCATATTCGGTATTTGATGCATTTTAAAAATACTCTGCAGTGTCAAAGACAGTTTCATTAAAATAAAACTCACATTGCGCTTGCTTTTAAATCAATAGTTCAAGTGAAAAATATTATTTATGATCGGAATTCAGACGACCGAAACACGCATGTTGGCCGGCCTTTGTATAGTTTTTCCATTCTGCTGCAACGTCAAAATTCAAAAATGAATGCCGTAATTGGATTCACGCTATTTTCACATTTCGTGATAATTGAGTTTATTACCTACATAACATTTTGTACTATTATTTATATAACAGAATTATTACAGTAGCTTTCATAAACACTTACCTATTTAGCTGTGATGACCTTAGATGCCTGGCAGACGCTGATTAATTAATTGATTAGTAAGAGTGGTCAATCACCCCACGACGATATTGAGTAAGAATGCAATTCCCCTAAATCCTTGCAATTTTTTATGTTTTTTTATCCTGTTTGTATTATTGTATAAACGAAAACAAAACTAACGTGAAAAATGTTGCAAGGTAAGAATAGAGAAAAGTAGCAATGCTTAACTGGACACACACTAACGCATATAGTTGACAACTACATAGTCGCACATAGTAGAAGCACGGTAGGAAACGATGATGCTTAAAAAAATAAATTAACCGAAACTGGTAGGTAAATAAAACATCTTCATTGTGCACACCAGAAATTGTATAATTCGAACATAAGCTTACGAACTAAAGCCATTATATGGGGGCCTTCTGCCTCAATATGATGGCTTCATCAATAGCGCATCACCAACCAATTTTATGCTCACAAAAACCCAGTAGTTTAATAGACCAATGCAGGTCATCACCTAGACGTGGGGAGTAAAGTACATGAGCTCCGGCATTATCGCTAACGATGTCCGCGGGGCAGGCGCCGACGCCCTGCGTTGTTGATTGCGTACGTCCACCCGCTGCTGGCAGAAGTGTAAATACAGCAATTCATTTGGCAGGCTATTTTGCTATTTGTTCTTGTTAAATCAAGGTATTTGAGTCCAGTTCAGGGAACATTTATTCAATTTGTTCATGTCCCTAGGGATCGCGTGATCAGAATTTCGTAATCTGACAGGGCAGACCTCTAAGTATACCAGGCAATGGGATAAAAAAGGCTGTGTTGATAATTAATACATAATACAAGTGACAAATAAGATTAGTGAATTTTGGCAATTGTTTTCAATCGGTACTCTACAGTTACTGTTCTCTGTTACAAATTCTCTTTGACCTAAATAAAATTTGACTCAATATTTGGAGACACTATCAATTCAATAAGTATAAAGCTCACAGGATAACCATAGCCTTTAACTATACTCACTAGTATATTTACCGACTCCATAGCCAGACTCCGTCATACGACGGTACGTAATTTTCTTGCCTTTACACGTCATGAGCAGGCAGACACGTCAACCACAATATGATATTTTTCATATTTATAAAACCCTCAGTGAAGCTTTTGTATCATGATCATTCACGGCCATGTAAAGATGATCATCAGGTTTAATCAGGGTTGCGGTAAATAACACAGTCGCAAATACCACAAATTTATGTAGGATCGTTAAGGTCGTCGACCCTCTGCCCTGCAGTGGGGTGGCGACAACCTACTTCGCTGCATGGCGCTTACTCATAGGCGACGATGACTCGCCCCATGAGCTGTGAATGTTATTATTACTTTACCATGGTTGATTATGATTATTGATCGGACAAGTTTAGTATTTTTATGTTTGATATGGTAGGCATTTTGACCACAAACTCACATGATGACTTACAAGTGACGGGGCTCCCGGAATATATAGGTACTTTCGGAATATTCGCAAAGAGTAGGCACGTGTTCTTGTTTTTTGATAATTTCCATTGATATACAGACTGTACCGAAACTCAACGGTAAACGGGCACGGGGTAAGTTTTTATGGACTATTATGAGGCCCTCAGAGTCCTTATTGAAAAAATAACTAAGACCTAATTTAAAAAAAAAAGTTTTTCCCGGATCTCTATGACCCCCTACCCTCTTAACCCCGTGCCCGTTTAACATTGAGTTTCGGGACCTATACATATTAATTTCATAGATCTGCTCAGCGGTATGGCTATCACATTTTAAATTGTAACTTTTTTGTTTCAGGTAAGTCATTAAATCGACATGACAAGAAACATTTTGGTACCGTATTTACTATTATTATTATTTAACGGTAAATAAAGCCGGGGTATCTCAGTGGGTGCACGCTCGCCTCACATTCATGGGGTAGTAGGTTCGAACCCGGGCGGGCCCGTACCAATGAGTTCTTTGGAAATTACGTACGGAATTACGAATATACCACAGGCTTTTCAGTGAAGGAAAAAATCGTGAGCAAAACTGCATAGTTCTGGAGAAGATGCCGTAATAAGTGATTCCACCACCCTTCGAGGATAGGCTGATATCCCAGCAGTGGGATGTTTAAAGGCTGATACAGAAGTAAACATCTATATACGCGATCGTTTCCAGTAAATATCAGTTTTGAACATAGCTACACTCTTTGAAACCACGCAACAAACAATAAAATAATTTCGAATTGCTTTGATAACGTGAATAATGCTGACACATCTCACATTTAAAAGTTGAGGGTACGGGCAATACGTCACGAGAACTCCCTCGTACCCGCCCCTAATACAGGGGCTAATATATTTCAAAATACCAGGAATTCCTTCACAAAATCCCGGGAAATCGAATATTCATTCCGAGGATATCGATTGTTTTATTTCCTATACCCTATACCCAGTATACTTAATGTTTTCAATTTATTTTCTCATCCCACTGTAACGCTTCATATCTCGGACGGCGGACATCGTGGCCTAAAAATGAAGTGATACTTATTCTCGACCCAATTAAAACCGGATCTCTTGAAACAACCACCTCAAAGATTGACAAAGATATTAACTTTGAAATAACTATCTTTATAATGTATTCAATTTATTTTTTCTTCTCAATGTAACGCTTCATATCTCGGACGGCGGACATCGTGGCCTGCAAATGAAGTGGTACTTATTCGCGACCCAATTAAAACCGGGTCTCTTAAACAACCACCTCAAAGATTGACGAAGATATTTCCTTTGAAATAACTATCTTTATTACAATACCTCGCTTTATTCCTATTCATAAAGTGACATACTTGCCTAGCTCAGCTTCACGTAATAAGGCACATGTATTCAAGTTTCTACTGTCATATAAAGGGATTTCTATGACGCTATGGAAGTCACAGCGAACGTGGAATTCAGAAGACTACGTACAAACAAATAAAAATTATTCAAGTCAATTTGTTAATTGGTATAATTATTGTCATAATATATCTTTTAAAACCGAATATTGTTTGAAAAAGACACGGCCAATGGTCACGAGACGGAAAATATATTAAATATTTCCATAAGATTGTAGTCCGCGGAGTATTTGAAAAGTAACAAAATATTCATAAACATATATTCAAGTGACAAATAAAAATTATAACTGCAAGATTATCTAGAATAACTAAAATACTGAGATTATCGTCTGCCTTGCAAGACACTGTTTCCAGCCAATGCTGGTGCCTCGCAATTTTATTCAGATTATAAGGGAAGAAGACGAGGGTAAATTTCATAGCATTGTGAGCTGAATTGGAAGCCGTGTTAGATGCCTATTGGGTGCTTTGTGGTGGAAAATTTATAATGTTGTTTTTTTGGTTTGCTTATATTTTTTATGATGTTGATGACAGAAATACTTACTTTAAAAAAAACTTTAAACCGAAGACAGAGGGAAGTTTTTTTAGTACTTCTGAAATCCGAATCTTCTGATTAAGAAAAAGTAAGAAATTAAACGGCCAGTCGGGCCAGATAGACAGATTTACAATCTCATTTATATTATTAGTGTGATCTTGAGTGAAAGGTGATAAGTTTATTAGCAATTAAATATTTTAAGAAAATCCCTTTTACCCGATATTATCCCAATACTTACCGATTAGAAGTGGACCCTTTTGCGCATCAGGCATATTATGTAACTTGATAACTAGTACTAGATAACTAGTATACTAAAATATGTAGATGTTGCATTTAAAGTCATTAAAAGTAGACCCTAATTCTGTAACTCTTGTCTCAGCAACAATCGTAAACGCAATCAAAAGTTAAACAAACCCCGCCGGCGATATTTCTTATTTATCTGCGGGACGAAATTTTTCACGCTATTCCTACCATTGATAGGGTTGCTACGGTTTATGAAGAAGAAAAAATATATGCTAAGGACCGGCCGATTGGGAGTCGGATGCCCGCAATAAAGGTTCCGGTTCCATGTCACTACAATTTCTGTTGTGTATTTACTTATTCCGTCTCACATAAATGGGCCGTTATTATCATATGTTATTATACGTAAGGTTACATATAACCACCAAGTTCCACACAGAAACCCAAATAATATGAAATGTCATGAAATATTTAATTTCTGAACAGGAACATCGCAAAAATCCGTGAAAGGATCAAATACCTTTTTATCTATTTTATTTTCAAAATAAAAGACCAGGGGCCCGTCAAACTTGCCAGTTATAGTTTTTTTTTGTTACGGGGTATAATTAAAAAGTAAACTAGTAAAGAATATGAGAATTATGTATATTATAACTCACAACTCTACAACAAATAATGATAACAAGTGTTCATGATGTTATCTTGATGTCTTGTATTTGAATAATTTTGGAATATTTAATTTTCATGCCTTATCTGAGGTTGCTATTGTTACCCATTAACGAGCAAATAAAGAATTGAATTGAATTGTAAGCTGTGACAAAAATAAACAAAATATTATGTACTTTACTTAATAAGTTATAAATAATGGTACCCCCAAACTGAGAAGAAATCGGTTTTTGGTCTATTCTACACAACATATCCAAATTTCAGGTCGTTCAATCTGTAACTCGTTCCGTTTACAAACTAATGACCCGTGACACTCGGTCGGACATTCAGTAGAATGAAAGCAATCGGGTGCCGGTTTGCCCTTTGAGTACGTCTTCAAAAATAGTTTAAATAGAGCTACTCCCTATATAATAATTAGTGCAATTTAACAATAAAATAAAACTTGCGTTTCACTCGATTAAACTCAACTAAATCAAACCAACAAATAATTCCAAGGAATTAAAGAAGGAACAAAAGTTCTACTGCTATAATTGATTCCAAAAAAAAATACAGGCATTTATAAAAAAGCCCATATTCGGCAACCCTACCGGCTTAGCCTCGTGTGTCGGATAAAAAATAATAAATAATGAGTGGTAAAGCCTCCGGGATAAGGAGGGGACGATTCGATGGACAGGATCACCCGGGTCTCGTAGTTATTAGGAACCCTCTCTCACCATACCTACTGAAAAAGTTATTATAGAAATTGTAACATTTTCTTTTATATAATACTAGCTGTTATCCGCGACTTCGTTCGCGTGGAAGTAAAAAAAACCTCTTAAAAAAGTAACATAAGTCCGTCTCCGACGTTTAAGCTATATCTATGCAAAAATTCAGCACGATCCGTTCAGTTTATACGTGATAAAGCGACAAACACCCAGACAGAGAGACAGTTACTTTCGAGTACAACCAACAGTTTTGATGATAGTATCTTAGTCAAAGTATAAAACGAAATGCTTAGTGCAGATTCTAAAACCTTTTATCGGTTTTCAATTGAATAAGAAAAGACAGCAGATGTAAAGAAATCGGTCCAGAACATCGGAAATCGGCATTGACTTTCAGGTTGTATGACGCAGTAGATACTATTTTTAGGTATCGTTGTCAACTAGATATATGAATAGTGTATACCGCCGCCTTATCCATAAAAAAAGCGTAGTCTGATACCCACCCCTAAATGTTACCCGATTTCGATGATTTTTTGATATGTTATCTACAACATGGAAAAATATGCTAGAATGTTTATTTATTTTTTTAATTTCGCAATATCTTACACTTACTCTGGCAGTTAAAGTAACATTATTTTTGCGTCGAAAATACGACGAAAAATGTGGTTGTTATTAGAATATCATACATATTTTTTTAAAAAACAAATCATAGCAGAATTGATTATGGGTTATAAAAGTTATTGACACCAAAAACAAAACATTTTTTTATAATATAGAGGGTGATAACAGACCCCCCGAAACGCTAATATCATTAAAAAGTTAGAAATTCACTTACTCTCTATCGCACGCACGAGAAACAGAGCGACAGCTATACAATTTCAAATATCGAATGCGCCAATATCTTGCAGCAAGACTATCCTCTTAACTAGTAGTTCGCGCCGGACTGTACCACGAAACATCGTGACCGACTAACCTTCATACTGCTCTGTCAAACTGTTGTGACGGTTAGGAAGAAAATTTCCTAACCGTCATACTGTTTGATTCTCACAACTCACTTCACAACTCATGGAATGATTTTGCATAAATTCAAAGTTTAAATAGTATTGAAATGAACTACTTGCCTACAAAAATTCATGAAGATAGAGATCTACGGTTCGCTAGTTATCGTCGGACAAATATACATACAAAATCGGACTTGTTCTTGTAGACTCTGAGACTTTCGCTTCGCTCGGTTGAAAATGTCTACGTTGTTATCTTTTTCCTAGTTACTATACTCAAACAGACATATAATTCCCATACTAATTGTGGCTAGTTTTTAAGGAACATCTCCCATGTCATAACAACTGTATTTCCAAAATTAGGCCACGTGTACGTTATTCTATTTACTTTCTTCACATACTTTCTGATGTTTTAACTAAGGTGTCGTAAAACTGATTTCACATTTTCCGTGGATCTACGCAAATATTTATGCAGTAAGGCAGTACCAGCCAGACAGTCTGTTTTTCATCTCTGACCTTAATAAGGTAGCTTGTACTCGGGGTTTCTGTGTATCCCAGTATTAGAGGCTTAACGAAAGAATAAACAGAAAGTCCCGCAAAGACCGGAGTGCTAATAGAGCGGTCCGGTCCAAGTTCGTCCTCCTCCGGAATTACTTTATGCAAATTAGTTTCGGGATCATGATGCCTTTTGATGGAAGTGTTTTTGTTTTATACTCCGAAAGCTTAATTATTAATTAGTTTCTTAAAAAACTACGGTAATTTAAAAAAAATGTAAGTATTAAGTTTATCTGTGGGAGGACTGATCCCACGGATCCGTGAACCAGTGCATATAGAAACTTCTATTCTTTATTTTTGAATCTTGGGTATTTAAAAAAAAATGCGAATAATACAATATTGGGAAAAGAGAAAGTATTTATGTTCTTTAGAATTAGGTTGTAATATTAAAGTAAAGTAATATTGACAGTGTTTGGACGCGAAAATGCAAAGATTGGGCTCATCGACTTGCTTTCGGAAAGAAGATCTCTAATATCTCAGACATAAAAAACAAGGATGCCAAAATCAATTTCCGCAGCAGTGCCTCATAAAAGTAGGATGAAATTATTTTTTGCAAATAAAACTCTCAATACCCATAAAAACTAACGACAAGGGTAGCATGTCGAATACAGTTTGGAATAACGAGTCATGCAAATAAGATTTCAGAACCGTTTTGCACGACATTTATGTAGGCTGTCGTGCATATTCATAGGTCTATTGATTGTTGCGACGTTACATTTATTTAAATTGAACTATGGCAAATAAAAACTAACACACAAACCTGACTAGCTATTTTTCGCATGGCAAAAACGCAGCTCAAGTAGAAATTTAGCAATTTTAATATTTACCAGACTGCCTTTTGACTCGAGCGCTCGTTTGCTAGCCGACGTATTATGGTAAAGATCTACTCGTATTTTAACCCCCCTTTAGAACTTCTGGACTCCTCAGAACTTGATTTCACTTATATTTAACTATCCAAAATAATTGTGGTCGTCATTAACATACATCCTCTATTAACTGTAATAAGATTCACGTTTCCTGAAGATATCAATTTAATACTTATAATAATTTATAATGTATAACGATATATTATTATATAATTTAATATGTTTTATCTTGCACTTGATAATTGTAATACATTTTAGCAGAGTAGCAGTATGTGCTATTAAAGGTGCTCAGCGCACCGCTTTCCCTGATCGACTCAATGCCCTCACACTTGCCTCCAAGCCGCCATCATTTCTCCCCACCCATACTTCTACCACGCTAGTAATCGAAATCCGGTTTACAGAGTCACAACCATACCGTAGTTTCAAATCGAGTAAAAATAAAATCAAATTGAATACTAATGAACATAATTTAAACATCGAGTTCCAGCAATGATCCTCAGCGCACAGTGTGAGACGCTTTCTTATTTGGCAACAGTCTAACTTATAACATAAATCAATTTACCGATCTCATACCTCCCGTATTCCACCCTCTCACTCTGGGGCATGGCAAATACGAAAACACTGAACACCTCCTTTACTACACCCATGGGAACAATGACATTCCGCCGAGTCTGAAATTGGGAAACTATTGCGTTTGAAAATATGGGATTCTATTACAAACAAACCTATCGTTTTTCCATAAGGATCTCAAGTTCGTAGACAAAAAACAATTGGCTTATTTGTAAAGTTTCTTGAAGCAAGATAAGTTCAGATTGGGGTTAGATTTCGAAAGTTAGAATGTGAAGGATAAACTTTAAGAAGGTGTAATGGAAACTCATGAGTTACCTGTTTTATCCTTTGACGGTTTTCCGCCCACTGAATTTAGTAGGATTTTAAAAATGTCACTGAAGTTATTACAGCAGAGCTTGTACTAAGCCCCTCGGATATATAGGAGATAAGTTGAGTTGTGTGTTGTCGGTAGCTTCCAAGCTTTTCTGTAGGGATGCGTGGAATATTTTACTTGTCGACTTAGATCCATATTAACTTATGCTATGTCTGTGCGACCTCGATACGAAGATATTCAATCAAATAGAAATATATGAGTTTTGTTTACTGCTTGACGTTGATGAAAAGAATTTCAAATACACGGGACATGTCGTAAAACATAAGAAAATATTATCACATTGCTTATAGCCAAACACGTACAATGATAGTAATATATGATGATGATATATACTGTTTATGATGTTGATGATTGATTGATGATATGATGATGATTTTACTGTTACCGTTTACTAGCTTGCCCGCAGCGGTTTCGCTCGCGTAGGCGACATTGCTAAAATGATTTTTCCGAAGGCCTAGGTGTTTTAATTACATTATAGTAAACACATTATCATTTGAGTCGTCGGATGATAAATCATTCAATATTTCTATCTCGCTCGCACTTATAGGTCTTATGGAGTGGTATAAATGTCTATCTCGCTCACACTTCAAGGTCTTATAGAGTGACATTTATTGCTCGACCACTCAGACGAGAATGCGATTAATATATGTAGTAGTATTTATGATCTATCAACTTGGAAGATGATAAGTTTCTGAGCGGCATAGTTTAGAAATGGGAGAGGGGGGGGAGGGAAGTTGCAAGCTATATTTCGCAAGAGGTAAAATCTGTGTAGACCTATTCAATGATATCCCACAAGTGGGGGCATTCATAAATTTGACACCATTAAAACCTTGTTACTAAACTCCTCCCCTTTAGGAGTTTAATTTGATTTTAGATTATTTTCTTTATTTTTATGCGTATTAAACCGAGTTTAGTTGGCATAGCTTAAAAAAAAATTTTTTACCCTTACAAACCTTGGGGGTCCATTTTACCTCTTAGAGGCTTTAGGAATTTCGGAAAATTCGTTCACATTGGCATAAAAATAAAAGATATAGAGGATGGATGGCTGGATTAAGTTGCTCATAAGTTGCATTTTGCAGTTGATATGTTTGTCGTCTGTCCGTCGTAATCTCTATACTATTGTGAAAAGTGTTGAAAGTAGTGGTATTTGCATAAAGCACTCTGTTATACACGGTTATATCAACTAATACCATTTATCTATAAGTGGCGATACGTTACTTTCCTGTATTAATTTACTCAGCGCGTATTTTATCTAGCGCAGTCGGAGGGCGGGAACAGGCTCGATAAAACTCGTTCAATTAGTTCGCATGAACGTGATATATTCTATAGTTCAACACAATGGAACCAATACATGTCTGTATATCAACCCCAATTCGGAGTTATCTCAGTCATTACCTGCTAAAGGCCGTAGGAAACTATTCGCATAATATACAATACATATCAATGCTTCGGAATTGATGATCAATCAAAACAAAAGCTTGATAACAGCGGTTAGTATCGAGAAGATGGATATCATTCTGAACACTTTTTTTACACGCCTAACTACATAAATGTTTTTACTGCGCTACTGATTTTACACACTTTGGTTTCCAGTGACATGGAAAAATTTCTCTTATCTAGAGCTGTTCAAACAGGTACTGCAAGCTTTGTGGATTTCTCGATTGCCTTTTATGTAATTTATGATATTCAAACTTTAAACAAAAAAGAGAAGCTCTTAAAAATAAGATACTGCTCTGTTATTATTAAGAACACGAGCAATGTGTCGTAAAATCCAGGCCGATACTAAAAGTTTTTTACTTTCAAGATACTAATTAATGTCGCGGTACCTCAAGGTCGTCTTTTAGGGCCACTCTTTTTATGGAAGCAATAAAGTTACATACCTCAACAGATGTTTCCCAGTGTTGGTGGTGTATATTTTCTGTCATCCCTGTTATTTGGGCTGGAGTCATAATTTCATCGTGGCCGGTGGGTAATTATTGTCAACGGTAGGTACAATGAACCGTTTTAATCGTCATTGAATGTGACTGTGATGGATTGCTGGCTTTATCAATGTGAAGCGGAATTAGTGCCGCATTTTACTGTGATTAATGAAATTGTTGTTTTTTTTTTTGCATATAAATGTGATTATTAATGACGGTTTTATCTCTTAATCTTCATTGAAACGTTAAACTTTGTTATGATTTCGGAAATAAAGCCGCTCCGGAAATTTTAAAACTGGCACACCAGAATGGTTAAAAAACGCAAAAAGGCGGAACGCGTGGCGTGATAACAGGTAGGAATATTAATACCGTTTCAAATAATTATCATTAATTTTGGATTCATCATCTTCCTGCCTTTATCCTTCTCGGTGGGGTCGACACAACACGTTTCCTTTCTCCACTTCACTCTGTCAGCCGTTAACTCTTCAAATTGTCTATCTAGGTGGACAATGAGAACGAATTTTGCGAAATTCCACCTCAAAAGGTAGAATGGATCCCCAAACAGTGTATGGAAATAAAAAATTGGTCATGCTAAGCCAATGAAACTCGGTTTGTGTACTGAGAATAAAAAATAAAGAAAGATATGTTTAAGTTTTTTGGAAAATCAACCCCTAAAGAGGTGAAAGGGGTGTATCATTTGCCTGGGCTAGCAAAGCCGTGGGAGCAAGCTAGTAAACCATAAAATCACTAAATCTAAATCGGCAATTCTGCTGATCGCCACCCTTAGGTCCGTTCCACGCGGTCATCCAAACAGTCGTTATTCGGACATTAAAGTCGTTAATACGAATTAACTGCACGCGTAAAGTCACCCTTATAATTAAGCGAAACGGAGAAGCAATGTAATTTTATTAAAGCACTTTCGAGGTATAAATGTCACAAAGTAAATAGACTTTGTAAATGAGCCCCTTTATTTGACATAAGATTGTAAAATAATGGTTTTGAAGGACAGTACACTTTTAAAATTACCATATAAGTAGCAGGATCTGTGATCTCACCCTTTTTGTCTTATAACAGTCTGCTTCGGTAGATTCCCAGCAAAACTGCATAGAACTAGGTTGGGTGGAATGTCTAATTTCTTCAAAGAAATTTAAATGAAATAAGTCATTTTATTTAAAGTAGCTTCACATACCTTTCGTAAAATTTGAAATTATGCGAGTTTTAGATCATTTTCTATCAAACTAGCTTGGGGATTTCGAACGTGCAACTAAAAGCACTGCAATTTAATATATCATGTTCTCAGTCGTGTCAAGGTCTGAGCTGACTGAGCTGCGTCCACAATAGGACATTTGAGAAGGTGAGAATCAAAATCTCGACTTTTGATACTTTCGTTTTTTTTTGTTCTTATTCGACTCCTTTTATCATTTGGAGTCGAATAAGACTCGTACAAGTGCGCCTGTTGACTCAGTATTGTGACGTGACGTGCATTTGCCCGTTCCCCCGCCCCTTTGTGCCCCCTCGCGTCCCTCGCTCGCTCATTTCCTCTGCGGCCACTAAAGTCATCGAAACTGAAATATATTTCTGTCGCGTATGTTAACTGTGTCGTGTCCGACCGACAGAAAGACCGTGTCAGCAACCGCCCACATTTAGCGTAACAAGTCGGTGGTGATGTTACGCACTCCGGTCCGCTGCAATGATACAAGTTTGGACCCACCTCTCGAAACGCTAAACAATGCTGCTTAGTGCTTGCGGGATCAAGTGTGATATAGTTCAAACTTTATAATTGGACCATAGAAGTTATAGGCGCTGTGTTGCTTAATTTAAAAGTGTTGTGACTAGCTCTAGACTCCGAAAATATAAGGCTCAGATACATTTTATTGTAAGCATTTTAAACAATTTAAATTGAAGATTCGAATCCACGTGTATAGTTTTTGTTAAAGCAAGAGCGTTCTAACCAAATAAGCACCTGGTTTTACTTTCAGTAAGCCTTTTATTTTTACTTCTTATTCCTTCGTGTTATGATCTCATTTAACAACCGCCGTTTCAGTTCTCCATAGGTTTTCGTGCGTCTTAATGAGTTCTGATGCATCATACACAGTTGAAAATGTATCTAATTGCTTGCATTTACCGTCCAAATGCACTGTTATTACTGCCGACACGATGCTCAAAGGAGATAAAGTTGGGAACCTTAAATTTATATTTACACCAGCGGCATCTAGTCTGTTACGTTACGAGTACTTATGAGTAAGTCTGTTTAACGATGCATTTGTGATTTTTTGCTTCTTTGGGTTTATTATACAGAAACAAAACTCATCTATCGTCTTTGCTGCGAAGCACGTCCTTGTTTCGCTTTCACTGTGGTTGGATAAGCGTTTTTATTCTGAGGAACCGACAAGATTTTCGACGTCTACGCGCTATTTGTGTGACGACCCTAATAGCTCGAGGCTAGCGTGTCTGCCTTATGCTAAGGAGTTCTGAGTTTAATTACCGGTCGCGTATCTTTGTGTATATTCTATGGCATTCTCGATAAAGGGAATCCTAGCGAGAGGTAATAAAAAATTGTTGTAAAGTAAACCTTGTAATAATACCTACTAATAATATATAATAATACTTGTAATACCTACTTACTGTAGTTTTTCTCTCTTGTTGCTTGCTATCATTTTAGGTTTTGTCGTAAATCCAGTATGTCTATTAGATGCTTGTAATTTTTGTTTTGGTTCAGTTTTAAAGTTCCTAACAGCGTCGTTCTAGGTGATTCCGTGTTTTCACATTGCTGTGTTACCAAGTTGCTACTACACTTACCTAGTCCGAAGTTGGAAACAGTTGCGGACACGCTGGTGCTATAAAGTACCAAGTTTGGGCCGCGTTGGGACGGCAAATAGCTTTATTCAGGCTACAAGGGGCACGAAAAAGGAAATACTGTTTAAGAAATAAAGTAACAACAAGTAGTTTCAACATATAATATAATGTACATTACAGAAGGATTAAAATTGGCTATGATATGTTTTGCATATGAACATTCTCATCAAGCCGTCGGTGTTGTCGTCGCTTCTTTGTTGTTCCAGCAGATCTTTTCTTATTACAGATTGATTCTTTTCTTATCTTTTCTTGGCAGTCAAACACAAGCCTATAAATATTTTTTTTTTAAAAACCTATAAATCACAGTACATCCTCAGTCAAAGAAAATTTTATTTAAACACTGATTTTTTCATCGCCCTCTACAGTAGGCACAAACTGGTCAATAGTATTGCCGTCAACCTCTATCCTTGTAACAATCTCATTATATGAGCTATTTAGTTTCTCAAAGTTGGCGAATGTGTCGATTATCGTTAAAAGAACCTGCTTCTGATCTTCGCTCAAAATTCAGAACATGGCACTTCTTGCTTTAACTTTTCCTGTTACGGACGGAGAGCACTGGGCCTGTTCTGACTCGCTCGAGATTATTACCGTCACTGTCTTTCTTGTTAGAAATCCATGAGAATGATAGTGACCGAAATAATTTCGAGCGCGTCAGAATAGACACCCTGGCTAGTTCGGAAGGTAAGAGCAGTAAAATGTTTACGTATATTGTACTAAATAATGGAGCACAACTTGCCTAATTAACCATGTGGAGAAGTTTGGCTGCAAACTATAATGACAGCAGGCAGCCTTGGTTTGTGCAGACTAAAATCTTAAAGTTAAGCAGATTATGCTCTCTCTTTCTCTCCGTCTCTCTCTCATATATCATATAATATCTCTCTATCTTATTTTATATGATATTATTTACTTTTTTATGTTTTACTTATATGTTTAGTTATTAGAAAACCTTTTTTTTTTAATATACAAAACTGAGCGGCATAGATTATAGTTCATCCAAGCCAACAACAAGTTAAGATTTAGGAGGTGATAACAGACTACCCCCGAAACGCTAATTTCATTAAAAAGTTAGGAAATTCACTAACTCTCTATCAGACGTACGAGAAACAGAACGACAGCTATACAATTTCAAATATCGAATGCGCCAAATCCTCGCGGAAGGACTATCCTCATAATCACGCTAAAAACTATTTCATTTATTAACCTCGACGATTTTTTTACTCTTGTTTTTTTTTTCTTTACCCCGCACTTAATTCTTACATCCATACTTAGCAAGAACTGGCGATCTGCAATATTGTGTGACAATTAGGCCCCGAGTCTTTTACCCAAACCTGTAGCCCAAAAGCAATGTGCTAATAGTTTAGTTTATCAACACAGGTGTCTTACTTAATTTATTTTTCCATCAGACCACCCAGCAGTTACCTCAATAAAAGCCTTAATGAACCTTTATTTGCCACAAGCAAATTGCCCCTAAACACACAACCTTCAGCGACCACGCAGACATCGATATGTCTAGCCCTAGCCGTCTAAATTATAGGGGCTGCCAGATAATACTGCGGCTACGTCCCTGTCCAGCCTTTAGTTAATGGACACGCCGAACTGGTGCCGTGACTTGGCACATTTGTTCCGGAATAACTTTCGTTTGCGCGTCTGGGGGCTCTATTTTTGAATCGCTCGCCTGAGTATTTCATGCGAAATTACCGACGCTGGGCGACCGTGAATCTTATCGCGCGGCGATACGATTCGCGGTCGCGCAGCTTTAGCAACTTCCCATTAAACCACTCAGGCGACCGATTCAAAAATAGAGCCCCTGGTTATAATTCCCCGAGCGAAGCCAAGGTCTTAGACTACAATCAAAGCAGCAAGTCAGCGTTTTTATGCATATTTGTGGGTTATTTGTCCTACAATATCTCACATACCCTTGATTCGATTCTAAACGCATTTTGTAGGTAAGTAGTTCATATTTCGTTTAAATTTTTTGAGTATCGAATATGAACAAAGAAGTTGTGAGATATCAGTTCGGCGCGAACTACTAGTATAACTGAGCAGGCGGGAGGTACCATAACGACGGTTTTTGTTAATGGTGTTCAATTCAAAGGTGAATTGGCGTGAAAAAAGGCAACTGAGTATTTTTTTGGAAAAATAAAAAATTGCGAAACCTCGGGAACCAACTGGTAGGGAAAATGTAGATAACAAAGAAAAAGTATTCGTTTTGCACTTGTATAGTTTTATTCGTATCCTGTATTTTTATTCATATGAAGAATTATTCGTATGTTCTTCGCCCAATGACGTCATTTTCTTAATTACTTCTTTTCTATTATTGACTCGTCCCAAAGCAATTTTTTAATTTTTCTATTTTCGAATCATTCCATTTTGTATAACCTGCTGTCATTAAGTCGTTTTCGATAAAACCAAAGTTTGTGAGAATAGCTTGCAGTGTTGATTTTTTATACGATAAAAATGCCTGGTTTACGTAATTTTCCCAAAGCTACAAAAGTAAACAAGTTACCTACGTAAGGGAAAAATATATTTACCAAGTGTGCCTCCGAAAAGGCTATGCGGAAAGCTCATCTCTGGATACTTGACCTAAACCCACAGGCTAGACTGAGGGCATCAATATGTCTAATCCTAGACAGCGGTCGGAAAATATTACAGAGGCTTCGTCCTTGTGCCTATTTGTTATAGCTGTACTTTTGAGACAACTTTGTGATATCAGTACGTAGCGAAAGGGACAAAAAAACAGAGACAAAGAGTAAAGAGGGGTGAATAGGGTCTTCAGTAAAGAGTAACTTTCTTTTGAGATAGAAAGGAAACTCGCTACATAACATGTTAAGTAGTGTGTAGGCCAAAATAGTTTTAAAAAGTACAAGACTTTATTGACGCTTACACTTTTACGATTATCAAGGTAGATACGGACAGAATTAGGATTGGACTCAAGGATTAAAATGAACTGAAGATTTTTAGAGATGGAGTATTTTATGGGTTTAGGGCACAGAATGGACTGGAAGTCGGTTGTTGGGAACATGATTACCTAATCACTTATTTATATTTTTATTTTTAAAATTTATAATTAATACAGAAAATTACAATAACGGTTAACGGATGTTGTTTATTTGCTAACTACTTTAATTACTTTCTAACTCTATGAAATCATTCAGACAATGATAATATAGGTAAATAATGCTGACGAGGCATCGATCACATAACAAGGACTTCAAGGTGATTCATACAGTAGTTAAGTTCAAACGAATTCATTGGCCTTTTAGGTAGAATCAAATGCTGCTGAAGCACCGGTCTGGAGTCTAGACGAGCCACGAACTTGTCTACATACAAATTGATCCAATTTAAAGAGTAGCACGTCGTGTTTTGAACTTTGCAGAAGCGGCACTGACTTAACTGAAATGGATTTATGTACCAAAAATATGAATAGATAGAAGTCATTAAAATAAAAAAGTTAAATTATAGATGTAAAGTAAAACCATTACCACTTTAAGTATAAATAGAAGTTTTATGTATAGGCTCGAATCCCGGGCACTATGACGTTTCATGGTGGAAGATCATTAAAATAAAACCGTCAAGATATCCCCCAGCAAAATAACAAAATAAAAGGGTCTGTAATCCAAATTTCAAAACAATAATGATCAAATATTCATGTACAAAAGAGCTACGCGTATTTACAATAATATTTGCAGGAATTACACTAATATCCTAGAATATATCTCATAAAATTTATTGGAACAAAGGTTCTCGAATAAACAGAGGCACGAAGATGTGTCTTCATTCATATTTATTTGCTTTCAACTTATGTTGCTTCGTTCGTGTGCTTATGTTATATGTATGTGAGTTACAAGGGCTTATTTAATCGATTAATGTGAACACCACGCGTTACTTTAGATTACCGTCAGATGTTGTTTACGCTGGTCGGATACTTTGTATGTTCGGGTATTGCTTAGGGAAGCAGTCCTCGCCATACTCATTTCCTACTTTCTGTGGTCAATAAACGTTGGAAGTAAACTGACTATCCTTTCGTCTAGTCTCTTCTCATAAAATCAATCACTAGTTTTTGGAGGTTTGCCTGTGTGTAAACCTTCAGTCAATTTCTAAGATTCCGTGTCCGTTTACTTACACCATGATTATTAAATAGTTTCAACCTTAGATTAAACAGCAAATATTCAAAGCTTTCAACCCAAATAGTTCGCTTTACTGAATTCCAAAACGTGGCAGCGTTTATCTGTTTAGTTCCCTTATCTTTCACCGACATGCCTGTGTATAGTGTGTATCCAAGCCCTAATAAGGCCCTCGCCAAAGCACTTATCTGCTTTAAAACCCCTTAAATGAAGCAATAAATGCGAGATTCTCTCCCAGGTATGTACACACTCCCGCTATTTGTTTACAGAGTGGGGGGAACATTAAGTATTAGACGGGACGTGGTTGTTTGTTGTGGTGTCTACGTGCGTTGTAAAACAGTGTTTTACGTGGACGTGAGCAAGTATAAATGAGAAAATATATTTAATTGATATGAATTCTAATAAACTTATCATTGACTGATAGTAAGTTGACTTTGCTAATGTCTTAAAGGTTAAAGGTCTCATCTTTGATAGTTTTGATATCATCAATGACGTCAATTCTCTTACAGATACCATTGTCTAAACCTAAACTAAACTACCTTATATTTGAACTACTTGATTTATATCTTTCTCGCTTCCAATAAATACTCCAATAATACTACAATAAATAATAATAATAATGAATATTTTTTATCCTCTATTGCTTTTGGTTTAAATTGTAGCAACGTATTCGTCTATACTTGAAATTCTTTTCTGAGCTCCCTTTGTGAAACTGACCAAAATGTCTTTTGACTTTCAATTTTATTTCTTCGAAATTCAATTGGTGTGCGTAATTGAACTGTACTGATTTGCTTCAAGGGACCGCTCTTAATTGATACTTGACGTGAATACTAATTGCTTGGGTTTAATTCATGATTGTTTGTAATGTTGTTTAGGGAGGCTTGCAACAAAATGTATCTGGTTTTCACAAATTTTGTATTTATTCTGTATAGGAATGACTGCATCGAAAAAGCATTCCTTGCTTTTCAATAATTTAAATTATGAATTTGTTCAAAGTCTTATTTTGGAATGTAATTCTAGGTACTTTCCACAAATAATAGAATATTGGTTACATAAACTGCAATCTTGCCTCCCATTCGCACCATACCATAATTTATACGATGCACTCCCTTCATTGTTCCATCCTTTGAATTTTGCATTAAACGGACAGAGGTGTACGAGTGGACACTGCACAATATCATAATGGCCTAGCGGGTCCCGCATACACAGCAAGATAGCTAACCAATTTTCATCTATATTCCATTGGCATAAAGCCTATTTATATGTCCTCGGTCGGGAAGGATTCTGTTTGTCCGTGCAAACATTTTCCGCTCGAGGCAACATTATGAAGTCATAATTAACTGTGCACTTATTACGTAATATACTTTGGATAGTAATTGAGGGTGAAGCGGAGGGACAAGGGTTTTTGTGAAGTATTTAGACGCTAGTACAAGGGTTTTGAAATTTGCTGACGAGCACACCTTTACAGAATACGGGCTTACGGGTTGCGAATGTTTTGCGTTCGGTATCGTTTATAGAACACTAGTTGATATCAGCGACTTCGTTCGCCTGGACCTACAAAAAAAAAAAAGTATATTTTCTCGAGGAAAAAAGTAGTCTGACTGTCTCCGACTCTTTAGTACATTATTACTGTCGTGGTCTGTAATGTGTTGCTGGCAGCGATGATGATGGCCGAAAGCGCTGCGATGTGCAGGTCCAGGCCATCACAGCGCGGTCAGCATTGCAGCCCGATAGACAAGCTGGAATAAAGGCCGAGACTGAAGATCGAGGCCTTTCAGGGCGGATAGCAAGGGCTGCAATAATGACCAAGCTTGAAGTCCGAGAGCGTAGCTAAGCTTAGCTCGAGGCCGTCATAGCGTGGCCAGCAGTGCAGTCATTGCGGACCAAGGCTTGTATAGTGCTTTACTCAAATAATGCGATTAATTTAAATAAAACCAGCCTAGTAGGACTTTAAATTTCATTTAAAATTCAAAGTCAAATTCAAATACAAAAATTGGAAATTAAAATCAAATATTAAATTTGCCGATTTTCCTTTGCCCAAAATTGTCGTAGCCACGTTTTTGTACCTGACTATTTTTGAAATAATACTCGACAATAATGGATTTTCAAAGGAAATTGCTGGCTGCTAAAACAAGACGGAAGTGAAATTTCATACAACTTTGCTAGCGCCTATTCGAGTAGCGCGGCAAGGCCGATTTTGCTCCACCTACTGGGAGGCCTGCCTTAAGCTATATCTATGCAAACATTCAGGTCGATCCGCGACAAATGTCCAGACTTAGAGACTAAGTTACTGTTAAGGTCCAACGTTTGAGTGCGCTAGGTAGGTAGGCGCCAAGAGATGGCGCTGTCGTTGAAAACTGAATTGAAGTCATCTGCCCCAGTTTTAATTCATTTTGCGACCTCTTACTAGTGTCATAAACACATTTTAAAGATAATAGAGCCCGTAATAAGTTTGCTGTTATAATATTAGTTACGATTAATTTATTTCGAAAACTATGATATTTTTTTAGTCTTTCACGGCTAAGACTTTAGTTGAGTTTTTAAATTCTGACCATTCTTTGGACTATCTTATTCGTGTTTTTTTTGGGTGAAACAAACACATCACAGCAGAAACGAAGACATGTGATTTAAAATTGAGCATTGAGCAACTCAGTACCGGCCCGAACGGCCCACCAGAAGGTTGGAGGTCTATGTTGCTCTAAGTTAAAAACAAGCCTTATTTTTAAAATAAATATGTACTTTTTAAATGATTTCGAAAGTTTATAGTCATAACCACGTACACGTAAAATATGATTTATTTACTGTTTTCAAGACGTTTCACAGCGCTAAATAATTCCAGTTTTCCTCTTGTTTTCCATCATAAAGGCTTTGTACCGTTCGTTCGTGTTCGTACAAGGGCCCAGAATCACGTGAATTATGCAATAGAAAGTGTGTAACGCAAGATGTCTAAGAAACACTCACGCTTTTGTTATTTGAAAATCAGTAAGTACTCTGTTGTAATGTTTCAGAAATGTAAGATAACCAAGATAAACTATACAAGTTTAGTTTAGTTAGTTAGTACTTCAAGTCTCTTTTATCATCTCAAAGTAAAGTGTTGATTAGCTAATTTCTAATTATGATGATTAGCGAGTAAAAGTCACAACTTTAGTTTTTGTTCAGTTTATGTGACGGACAACATTTTGAAGTAAGTACTAGAATTACTTGCCACTTTAACTGAATGAGGCCCTTAACCTTACATTTAGCAATAAAGTTACAATTATTGTAAGAATTTTATTGCTAATTATTATGAAAGAAACCGTTTTCGCTTGTCGTCATATGAATTTTTCTTAATTTTTTTAGGGCTGATTTTTCCACCGTCAGATAACTGTTATCTGAGGAATAATATGGCGGATCAACAGGTTTTGTATAGAAAACATGTCAAAAAGCCGTATTCCTTTAGATAAGAGTTATCTGACGTTGGAAAAATCAGCCCTTACTGAAACAGATGACTGAAAAAAGACCCCTCTTGTTTCATGTTTCACGTTATTTCAAAATATTGGAAGTAACAAAGTAAAATAGGGAAATCGATTTTCTAAAAAAAAATGTAATCTAAAATATCGAGTTTTATAAAACTTACTTATCAGTTTTAGATATCCCATTGCTACTTTGAATCAACTTGCATGGGAATAAAAAGAAAGACTAAGGCGCACCACACACAAAATCTAGAAATATTGTACAAAACCCAACACATTTATCGTAGACCTACATTTAAATATGAGTTTGCTAATAGACAACATACCACATTTTTCACAAAAAAGCGTGCCACGTAACACAAATATCTTACAGTATCCTAAGGGCAGATGTTGTTGGGAAAACTGAAGCAAAAAAATAAGGTCCTCGCTGATAAAGCTTACTATTCAATTGACGAATTCAATGAAAATAGTACATGTACAGTTGCATCGTTATTTTTTTTTCCACCTCAGAATCTCTGAAAGATTCTGTTTATCATTCGAAATCTGAGTGCAAAAGTGCATTTTCTCCGCTAGCGTGGAATTTTTTAAATTCGAACCTTTCTATTCAATAATCATTTTCTATACCGCCAGTCCACTGAAAATGCATTAATACTTATTTCGTGTCGCACCAACCTCATTTTTAGAATAATCGCACTGGCCAGCACGACGACTGCATTAATATTTAGCGTTTTCCTCGCTGTAGTGAGTTGAAAAGTTGTGTGTTTCGTCTCGTACCTTTGATACCCTCGCTACGCTCAGGATTTTATATTTTAACCTAATTCTTCGCTTGCTCAGTACAATAAAAGTACACGCGTCAGAAAAAAACTTGAAACTGGACTTAAAAAAATTACGCATATAAAAATAGACCTCCTCTCCTCTAATTTACTGTGCCCGTCGGGGTCATCTACCTAACTGGTGCTTTTTAATCGGCTACGACTTTGGAACATTCACGAAACAAAAATCAGCTGTTCCATACAAAATGTTCGTGGATCTTACAATAAAAATGTATACAGCAGCTGTTTTTTTTTTTTTTTTCGTGATTTTTCAAGTCTTAGAACAGTAAGCTGTCCTTTGTCTTGTATAAAACATCCCCACAACCGCTCCCTAGCCGAATGTATAAGAATCGTTCCTAATAGACCGGAAGCTTCCCAACGTCCCCACTGATGAAGCTAGTGAGGATGATAGGAAATTGAATTCCCAATGTCCCACTGAACTGGTTTGAGATACCGTACGTAGTACAATAAAAAAGGGAACATTTGATTTCCTCAGATTAATACTGATTTATAAGTTTCTTCGCATATTTTATTTTTTATTTATGAAAAAAATTAAATTTCACCATCATTTCAAGTCCATACATGATATGACATGAAGGTATCCTTCGTACCAATTCACGTTTTTGTGAATATCCGACGTCTTTGATGACACATCACATGATTCCAGACCCCTAACAGTCCCCCTTTTCCCCTCCAGATCCCTTATTCACCCCTACGATGGTCCTTTGATGGCTAACGACGTAGTAGGCCTTTCATATAATACGAGTATGTATAAATAATATGTTTTTGTGGGAAACTCGTTAATATCGGCCACCGTTTGATGTGCGGCGGTAAATAAAATACGAGTTGGTACGAGTGGCGACTAATTCACTTTGGAATAATACGTGAATTGAGATTGACAAAAGGCTGTAACAAAGGCCTTCGGTGAGTGAAATCATTCTGACAAATAAAGTTGAAATGTTTACAAAAGAATATTTTGTATTTTGTTTTAATAAAACTCACGTTAAATTGAGTCGGTTATTCCGACTATAGTTTCGATCACATTCGGTGACCTTTATCAAGGAATGCTCAGCGAGACACGCGCGCGACCTCGTCTTGCCTTGCAAAACAAAAATAAAATTTAAAACAAAATGTATCAAAACCACGTCAGTTTTCATAGTAGAATATTTTGTACTTATATATTTTTAAGAACAACAAGTTTATTGAAATAAATGATTCCACATTTTTAGAGTTCCGTAATAAACTAAATCGCTCACACGTATAAGGCGCCGACCTAAAAAACGAGACTGAAGAGAGATAAATATATTTTCTCTTATTTTGTCTCGTTGGTCTGTGGTCCGTAGTTTAGGTACTTAGGTACTTTCGATAACTCGTGTCAGGTCCTACTATTAGCAGGTCGATCGCATTCTGGCGCGCTGAATATTTGAAACAGAGAGGAGGTTTTTACTCTGCATTGGGATGAATAAGCTGCTGATAATTTTGTGTCAGCGTAAATAAACCATTCATAAACTGGGTGTGTGACCTTGATTGCTGAACGAACCGATGTGCGCAATCGATTTTCTGTGCGTTACGGTCTAGAATCTAGACTTGTCCATTTTATCGATATTTTTCCTTAGTAAGTAAATAATTAATCGAAGCTTCGTATTCACAGGAAATACTCTGTAGGATTACGAACGACGCCGGCTTGGTGGTTTGTCGAAGTAATCTGTTCAAAAACAACGATCCTATAGTTCTAAATGCAAGTCATCATTTTACTTAAGTATTTTGACCTCGTAATAAAAAAACCCTATGCCTGCAAATAGTAAAGTAGTATTCCCAAAGCGTTTGTTGTAACTTGTATTCAACATTGCGACCGTCTATTCCATAGATATGTGTTCTCCTGTTTCCTCCTGAACACAGATGCTCCTGAATAATACAGAAAATATTTTTTTACACATTTTTTTATCTACCATGCTCCAATGTATTTTTTTTTGTTTTAAAAAAATAACCGTTTTTTACTTTATTTAAAAAAAAAACAAGTGGTAGTATACATTTGTAGGCAAAGAATGTTGTGTTGTACCATTAATCAGGGAGGAAACAGGAAAATACGTTTGTATGGAATAGATGGTCAACTATGCGACCATCTTTTCGCTCTTTCGCTCTTTTAGTGTTGTTTCGTAACACTGTTTTAAACCCAAACGTATAAATTTAGTGACTCTTAGAATTTACTTAATTAGTAGTTTCTTAACTGAATACTGCTTTACACTTTCGCGTTTGTTTACTATACATTTTAATTGCTACTAAAGGGGTGTGTTTACCACGTTTCTGTTTGTTTTTGAGTTCCCGATATTTCGGCGCAGTTGCATGCGTCATGTTCACGGGTAGACTGAAAAATTATAGATGACAGCATAGTTAGAAAACTGAGAGCAGACACTAATTTTCTTGTAAACATTCCCATCATATTTCTGAATCTGAAACCTATAGTTATAAAGTATCTGGCTTCGGATGCTACTGAGTGTGACTTCAAATGCCCGTCGCTTTTCACTTTTCCATCCTTAATTTATCCCGTATCCTAATTTGAAGTAGCGCCACATCCCTTTGCATCTATATTTAGAAAGGAAAACTTTACAAAGGTCAGCAACTGTTATATAAAGAGAATAAGGCTACTCCAGAGGAAAAGTAAACTTCAGAGCCTAAAAGGAAAGCACATTTAAAATAATTATTTAACGAGCTGACGTTTATAATTTCTGTTATTAGTTTATTTTTGTATTTAAGTTCCGCAGTTTTTTTTTAAAGTATTGAAGCGTTAGATTTATATTATTATAATCTTCGGATATTAAAAGACCGATAGGCATGTGCTATGTATTCAGGTCAGATCATTCCATGGTTTGAGCCTCTGTAGTTTTACATCTCGTCACCGAAAATTACATACATACATACAGATAACATGCTAACTGTGCAAGGCAAGACGAGGTCGCGCGCTTTTCAAGTTTAGCATTCCTTGATAAAGGTCACTGAATGTGATCGAAACTATAGTCGGTATAACCGACTCAATTTAACGTGAGTATTCCCGTTTTATTAAAACAAAATGCTAATTATAGTTACGTCAGTATGTCATTTATGTGTCCCTTCACTAGCGTTGTGTAACAAAGAAAGCAAAATAGTTTTTGAAACAAATAACTAAAACTCTCGCACAGCTGTTTCTGTTTCGACAGTCCCCATGTTAATTTTTTCCAAGAACAGGGAACTTTTTTGTTTTCCCCGTTTATCCATACTAAGTTTTGTGGCTGCACCATTTTGCGGCAGACATTACCGGTTCAAGTCGCTCCGTTCTTATGCAGAGTTCGCGCGTTTTTCGAATTTAGTAAGTTTAAATAAGCTAACCGAATTTGAACAACGCGCGTCACTCGCTTTTATGTAGTAAACGTCCCCACCGTAGCTACCGGTGGGGACGCTGGGAATATACCGTTTCGAACTGCAACCAAGAATGGCGCAACCATCTTGAATCGGTTCTTGTTGTATTTGTTGTTTGGGTACTACGTCCATGATCTGTTGGCTTTGAGTTGTCAGTCAAATCTGGATGCCTAATTTTAATGCATATTATCAAAATATTTCTGATACTGGTGTTGACAAAATATTGCTTGATTAATAATGTTTGTTAAATTGTTTCA
Organism: Apocheima hispidaria; assembly: GCA_947579745.1. Classification (NCBI taxonomy): domain Eukaryota; kingdom Metazoa; phylum Arthropoda; class Insecta; order Lepidoptera; family Geometridae; genus Apocheima; species Apocheima hispidaria. The sequence goes on from OX388145.1 coordinate 1,522,768, forward strand.
GGTATAACGAAGACAGAATGTTGAAAAAAGGTTAGTATGCATGAGATTGTAGACATACCTAATTTATATCCTTTAAATAATTAAAAAAAAATGGTGTGCGACCACAGATAACCCTACAGATTCCGCAATCAGAAATTTCAAATTCTTAAAAATTTACTCTTATTGAGTAGATTTTTAAGAACGCAGGCCAGGCACGAGCAGCCGTAAACTTAAGATAGCCAACCAAGCCTTGGTAATGGTCCCCGCAATAGTTCGTTTTTGTCGATATATAGAAAGATCTCGTAATGCGTTATCTATACCCCTATAGATACCGCATTCCGACAAAAACAAACCAATGTTTTATTTCCCCTTGAATATTGTGCTACTTGGTAAGAAGACTCTTGAATTTATAATGTTAACAAACGTATTAAATCAAAATGTGGATTGTTAATTAGGAATACAAGGGTGTTCCTAATTAACAATCCATTCCTAACCTAAAATTTAGCCAAGCCTTGATTAAATTTCCTACCACATTTAGTGGAAAGTAATATAATTGTTACCGTTCCATGTTTTCCAAATTTTTACTCCTTCTGTTGGAAGGATTTTCTTGTTTCCAGTTAGTTTGCATTCAAGCTGTTTACCGAAGTTCAGAAAGGGTTTCTTGGTAACCGCCATTTTTTTTTATAGCCATCGGCATTTTCTTTTGCTTATGAAATACATTTTTTTTTGTGGTAGAGATGGGTTTTAAAACTTCTTTTGAACTTCTTCCGTGTATTTTTAATTTATTTAAAAGAGACTTGTAAATGAATTCGCAAAATGTAATCGCTGCTGTGCTCCAGAGCATTTTACTTTTTGTATAACGAGGCTGTGCTTCCAGCGTGTAATGTGAGTTACACCAGACCAGGGACCCTATTCGGAGAAATGACATTTTATCTCGGTCACTGTCTCTCTAATTTAGAATTTAATGGGAGTGAGAGTGACCGAGATAAAATGTCATATCTCCGAATAGGGTCCCAGCGAGGAAAGCTAAGCGGTGCGTGAGGGAAAAATCCACCAATAGGATTACTGGGCTAAGAAATTGAAGTAATCATATTGGAGGACAATTTTCTTGCGTACAGCTTAGCTAACTCGTACATAAAATTCACAGTAGATAGATAGATAATAATACTTTATAAAAAACCAGAAAAAACAGATACAGTAAGTGGTGCTATCGACTAGGCTTCTAATTGGCGGATCTTCAAGGCAAGGACAGGAACAGCACGGAAAAAACAGTGGCCTATATAGAAAAAAAAAACTTCCCTGGACGATAACGAAATAGCCTAAAAATGTACTTAATTCGTTTAAAATAAAATATTAAATACTTAGCTACCAAAAAATTGAATACGCATTTATACCGTACAGTACATACAGTAAGTAGCACGTAGGAAGATCGCACCGTCCAAATATACCAGGCAATTATGAAATTGTAAGAGCATTTATGCACATTTAGCCGGTCTGGCTTCTACTTCATCACTTATTCACAGAACCCTTGCCAACTCAATTATAGCGCAGCTGTACCAAACTAAATATTGCCGTAATTTAGACCTCTCATACTTTTCCGACTGTTTTCTGGAAAACTGGCTGAAATCTTTATTTCGTAAACTGCAGCGCGATACGAAGTGGTAGTTTGGATGGTCGTAAACTGAGCTCTTTGAGCCAGGTTTTGTACGTTGTATTAATTCTGTGGGTTTGTGGTTATTGTCGCAAGTTAACCGCCCAGTGGTCGCCAAACTGCATTTAACGACCATGTCGTGCCGCGTACTGGGTTGAGTACCATATCAGTTGGCTGTTTATTGAATACATTGTTGCATGTCTGTCTGACATTATTTGTATATGGCTGATTTTTTTCAAAGGTTCGTTACTTATGTCGAGACTAACAAGTCACTCGCTTGATGGTATGCGTCAGGCTTGCACTTAACAGTTCACTGGCACACAGAATTTTAAACTTAAACAGTTTAAAGCCTTGCGCGTTTGTACCCCTGACATATTTGTTTCGATAGAAAGATAGATTTTTTGTTCATACCAGAAATGACATACACAACACAAAAAAAACTTCGAACTAGTGTAACAACTGGCGGCCTTATCGCTTATCGACCTCTTCCAGGCAACCTTAGAATGGAGGGGATTTGTATGGAAGAGGTAAGGAACGGGGTGTACTATTAATGAGGGATTCTGGTACACGGAAAATAATAATAATATCTACTACCTACATACCAACTGAAAATATAGTTAAATAATAAATATATACTACTTACTAATACTACAACAGTACATACCTAAATAATAATATACATACATACATATAAAAAAGTATAATCATAAAGTTAGCAATTTAGCATACATTTCGAATACATTGTTAAGACAGCATCTAGATGTGAAGGGGAGTTGTGAACAGCTGATGTGATTTTAATATTACATATTGCGGGTTTTTATGGCCGAATGTGAAAATAATGTGTTGAGGCTAGGCACATGATTCCATAAATACTCCGTTTGTTGCCAAGGATTGTACTTTTTTTAATATGGTTAAGACACTAACATAAAAATGTGCATAAATATATAGGGGTGGTTTTCACAAATAGAAAACTTTGCATAACAACCAAAATTAGAAAGAATGATAGAAAACTGTAGAATTGAAGGAAGTGTTTTTTTTTTAATTCAGTCACAACCTAGTAAGCCAGTAAGCCGGTTGCACATTTAAATACGTACGTTAAAGATGTTAGAGGAGACTAAAATAAATAAATAAAATAAAATAATTCAGTAAGCAATTTACTTTTACGTTTTTGACTTTGAAAGCCTTTCAATAATTGGCGACTCATAAGACTATAATTATATCTACTTACCTTGTCTGAGAAGAAATGTACTGCTTTTTTGTTTGTTTAAATTTCTCTAAATTATTGTACTTTTGCGATATGTACTACTTAATGCTAAATGTTTGTAAACAACATAAACATCAGTAAACAATAGCCGGCTAAAGTTACTACCACCCAGTTTGACGTAACCAAGAAAATGGGTATAAAAAGGCATTAAGCCCACAAAATTAACCTCCTCGCCATTTCAGTACATTATGCTAAAGAGCAGGAACACGCCCTCGACTCATTTATATCTGACATTAGAGTAAGAATTGGGGTTTGCTTCTCCAAAGTTACCACTATGCTACAATCAGGCACTAGAGCGCACAACTCATATTAGTAGCACTAGAGATGTGCATGACATGTGCATTGTGCATGAACTTGACATGACAAGAGTAGGACACCGATTTTCGTTCACTTTCGTTCGCATTTATATTTTTGATAATATAAAATTACTGAGGAATTACTAATAAATGTTTTTGCAAATTTTTCTTTTTTTTAACATTATGATGTCTTAAAGTAATATTCATATTGATCCATAGAAGTTTCCATTTATATAAATGAACGTTAACATATTGTCTGCTCAATTATTATAGCGTGTAACAGGCTTAAACAAAATTGAAGAATTAATTAACATTTGTTAAATGTATGTGAATTCCCTTTTCAACGATACCCTACTTGATGGGGTAGATCGTTTTTTGGTCCCCGCTTTCCATGTATCCTAAGAAATTCATTGGATTACATTACACTTTTTGACTTGGTATCGGGTATAATACCTTAGGGCAGTCTCGGACTGGGGCGATGCCAACCTGGTCAAGTTCAATGCAGCTAAGACCCAAGCGTGTCTGTTCTCCGCTAAAAGGAGGCCATTCGATCTGGCTCCTTCTTTTCGAGATGTAACCGTGCCGATAACCGACCATCTTGATCTCTTGGGCGTTTCTCTGACGCCGACCCTCAACTTTGGCTCTTACATTGAGTCAAAGGCTCAATTAGCTGCCAAAAAGCTGGGTGTCCTCTCGAAGGTGCGTCGGTATTTCACACCGGAACAGTTGCTTTCATTATACCAAGCGCAAGTTCCGTCGTGCATGGAATACTGCTCGCACCTTTGGGACGGATCGGCTAAGTACCAGCTCGAGACGTAGGAGTCAATCGAGAAACGTGCCAGGAGAATCATTGGCAACGACTCCTTGGCTCGGACCAAGCTACAAAGCTGGTCATCGGCGAAAAGTAGCTAGCCTTTCGGTATTTAAAGGATGCATTTCGGGGAGTGTGTTTCGGATTTGCATGATCTTATTCCCCCCTGCTCATTCTGCCAGGACCTCGAAAAAGCGGCACCGTTTCATGGTTGATATACCAAAAACTCGTACGAAAAGGTTTGATTCCACTTTCTTTATTCGAACTGCTGCACAGTGGAATGCGCTGCCCGAGTGGGTTTTTTCTGGTAATTATAATCCGGGTGTCTTCAAGTCGCGAGTGAATCGGTTTCTTCTAGGCAAGCGTGCTCCATCGTAGGCTGCATCTTCGTTTAACGTCAGACGTGATGGCAGCCAAACGCAAGCCTATAAATAATAATAAAAAAAATAAAAAAAATACGTGCATCAAATTTCAGCGCTATATTAGTCGTTATGGTCTCTGAATAAAAAGGCCATAACATACTTAGGGATACGGCGCTAAAAGGGTACTTACGTTTCATTCCGTATTACTAATTTTCCAAGTTCTAATATTGTCCAAATAATTACTTATCTAAAATTAAAAATGTTATATTGAATTAACAAAATTAAAAAAAAAAAACCTTAAACATACGAAATTATAAAAAAGTAAATTTTTCTTTAGGATATAACATACGAAATTATAAAAAAGTAAATTTTTCTTTAGGATATATGGTAACTTCGTAATTTCTGCATGGTGACTACGCGAGGCTATTTTTTTTATATGCACATTTTTATTCAATTTGTAAGCTTGTAAATTGTGATTTTTGTGAAAGCGGACTCTAGGCTAGGGCGTACCGTCAAAGGTTAGTCGGTGTGCCTTTCAGAATCATCGACCTTTGCTTCGCAGCACCAAAATGTCATTTTTGCGCGGCCGCAAAATTTTACGTGTTGGAGAACTGAGGGACCAACCTGGAATTCGCGATTTTTTACCGTCGAAACGTGCGAAGATGTACTGTACCGTCAACGAGTATGATCACCGTCTTTATATGACTAAGTTCTGTTTGTAATTTGAACATTGAAGTTACTTCTATCTAGTTTGCATTCTTATATACTTACTCGATCTAGGTAATACTTTTCGATTGTATTTGTTAAATATATTCAAGGTATCTAATGAATCATTTTATTAACGTTTTAAAACTTAAACGCTTGATTTATCTGGAGGCGTCGGAACAATATCCGAAATAAAAACACTAGTTAAATTTAGTTAAGTTAAGTTACATTTCCTCAGAATAAGTGAAACGTCTTTGGCCTCGTTAAGTAGGCACTCCGTCAAAGCCTCTGATTGGAATAATTATACTCAGAAAATGAATTTTATTGTGAATGGAACCATGGCAGTGGCGGCCTATTCCGTAAATGGAGTTTTAATTACTACCAGAGGGTGTCTGCCATTCTTCAGGATAACTAGAGAGACCTTTAATTGGTGAACAGTAGTGGCGGACGCCTGCCCAAAAGGCATACTCCATGGCCATTCTATCTTCACCAATTAGCAAAATTCAAGCCAAATTACACCTTGTCCCATTCATTTTAAATTGCAACTTCATTTAGATAAGTCCCTTCAAATTTAAAAGCAAAGGGTAGAAATTCTGAAATATCACGAATAAATTGCATTTTGTAATGACATTTTCGCTTTCGGGAAGTGGTTTTCGACGGTTTATTGTCCGATTCCATTGAAGGCTTTTAGTGAAAAGATTTCTTTGTCCAAAAGGACTACAAAAGATGCGGGAAATACTAAAGAAATAGTAAATTATTATGGATGGTTTATGATTCTGCAACAGAAATATTGAGCCGCACTTGAGATAAAATGTATTAAAAAATATTTTCCTCAGTTGAAACGTATATGAACAAGTATTGCAAGCTACTTTGTCGTCCCATATTTCGCAAGCGGTACATCTGGCAAAAATCTTGTCAGATCAGTACGAGATCTTCATTTTAAAAGACCTATTCAAGGATACCCAACAAGTGGGGTGATCTTTTTTTAATCCTCTATTTACATGTATGACAGCCACCCATTTATTGTAAATCTTGGTTTTTAATAATCCAAAATTAGTAACAAAAAACTATTCAACGACATATCACATGATGGGGTACCGCGTTTTTTTTTCCTGCCCTCTTCATGTATGGATACGTATGGGAGCTATTTTAACACAGATGGTATTTTAATTACAAAAAACAAAACTTGAAATCTGTACTTATAGTATCGTTGTGAAAAATTACATACACGTAGGTTTATAACTTTGGAAGTTATAAGGCTGTAAAGGATTCAGACGGACATGACGAACTTATACGGGTTCCTGGTACGGAACCCTAAAAATGGATCTATTTAGCCTTTTTCCATAGAAGGCAAGCGAACTGTCGCAGTACTTTGCAGTACGGCTACGAAAAGCGCGAGGTTGTTACTAAGAATTATGTTCGATACAGCGAAGTTTGATAACGTGAAAACATTTGGAAGTAAGGTAAAATTTTAAAATGATTAATCGAAGAATGGTCCTAACAAACTCACGTTATGTAATGTATGTGTGTTTGTTTCGTTTTTTTTTTTTAAATCTATTTACATGCACAGCGTTCTTTGCTACAAGATGCCTAGACCCTTGGTTTGCCCTACAACAACATCTCAAAACAATCTTGTTTCAATCTTACGTTAAACTTTCTTACTCGCTTTTGTCTATTTTCTGTAATAAGAGCACCGATACATTATATAGAATCCAAAAAAAAAGTCGCTATACGAGAGCTTCCACCTTATTTTGTTCTAACGTTGAAATAAGAACTCTCTGTCCGATACATTGTTATTTATTTAAGTCACCTTTTCAAAAACTTAGGAATGCTTGTCATGACTGTCTTGATTAGAACATTATTGTAGAGCTCATTTTTTTGGCATTAGAGATTTATAAACACCTGGGTATATCCTGCGACCAGAAACAACGGAGGACGATGGTATCCTCCCAGTAAATGGTGAGAGTTCAGCGATCCCCAACCCGCCTGCCAAGCGTGGTGATAATGGTAACAACCCCTCTCTCCAAGGGAAGCTTTCGTTCAGCAGTGGATATCTTTTGGCTGATGATGATAGATTTTTAAAACTTATTAAGAATCATGAATGTTGAACTACTGTCGATGCTTGGAAATTCTTTTGAATGAACAGTAGAAACTTACACAATCATACTATACCTTGAGTTTTTCTAAAGAAGCTCGTATGTTATGTCCGGAGCTGAAGCAGTCGTAAACCCTTGGTATAAATCCGTCGGCGAAGACGGCTGAAGTATCTATATTCCCCGCCAGGTCTGTAGTTTGACGTAGGGCCCGAAAACCAGCGGGTGACATTAAAGTAAGACTGCACTGTTTGGTGCTCAAAGAAGATCTAGTAATCACATCACACTATAATATTATAAATGCGAGAGTTTGTGCGTAAGTGTGTAAGTGTGTTTGTGCCCGTTCAACTCTGTAATGGTTGAACGGATTTGGGTGAAAATTGGCATGGAGGTAGCTTCTATCCTGGATTAACACACAGGCTTTTTATCCCGGAAAATGATCGGATTCTGTAGAATAGCGGGTGAAATCGCTGCGCGCTACTACATACATAATTATGTATATGTACACATTATTACACATACAATATGTATGTTAAGACAGGCATAGTCTGACCTGGAGACTTATTTTGTAAGGATGGTGGCGATGGTAATCGTTTGCTTTAATCGCTCGCACGGTGCGAGTAAGTTCGCGCGAGTATAAAGACACGCGATGAGCGTTGCCACCTAGTTACATGATAAGGCCCCTGGTCTGAACTTTCGTCCTCCTTTATGGCGACACTTCATAGTTAGGTATTAATCAAGAACATCTTAAATTGTTACATCTTGTATATCTCGTTTCCTAAATAATCAAGATAATTTTCTCCAAAGATCAAGTATCCAAGATATCAAGAAAATATTTTACCTTGAAAGCAGTTCTATAAGCACACTGTCCAAAGTTTTCGTAGCCAAATAAATTCATCGAAAGACGTGACGCTCTGTTTGACACAAGAATTTATATCTTCAAATTGTTAACAGTAAATTTTGTCCCAGTAGCGCTGTACTGGTAAACTTTTCAACTGAAGTCAACAAAAAAGAAAGCGTCATTGCGCAAACCAAAGACTAATAATAACGGCCTTCACCATGTTTAACCATATTATACCATACTCGGCACGTGATTTGAAAAGAGTTACCCGCTACTTTGTCCGCTAGTGAGCTCGCTGTATTCGTGGCCACTCAGCTAATGCTCTATCGATCCGGCAGTTTGGCACCGGTTACAGTTGGTGCCATGCGAAACACGTCATTGCCCCCACGGCCTCGTTTTCTTGTGGTTGGAAACTAACCCAAAAATGTATCGATCAAAAAGAGTTAAAATAATTTAAGATACCTATCATAATTGTAAGACTATATTGAAGAATTTCGTAACTAAAACCAAAACAAAACGAAGGTTTTTTAAATTTTGAAACCTATGTGTCTGAGGGTGTGTTTCTATGTCTGTCATTGGCATCATAGTTCTCAAACAGGTGGACCAATTTGTATGAGGTGTTTGCTTTATTCGAAAGGTTTCATTGCTATGGTTCTTATCTACATTTGATGAAAATTGGTTCAGCCGTTGAAAAGTTATGAGTTCTTTTCCTGTTCGAGAAGGTTTTTTTTTGTAATTAATTATTAATCGTCCTATCGTTTTAGTTCAGTTCTATATTTTTTTTTCTGTCCAGCTTATTTTTTCCATTCGTCTCCAACAACACATTTCAAACGCTTCCGGTATTTCTCGATCTTTTTGAGTCATTACGATCAAAAGCGCCTTTCATAAGAACTATGTGACGGGTAGTTACGTAAATAGTTGTTCGAGGATTGAATGAAAGCTTACTCCTGTGCTATTTTCTTCGAAACATATTTCTGATATTTATTTATTTAAGACCTAACAGCACAACAATAGAAATTAATGAACATAGATACATTTTATAAAACAGCCAATTATAGGTCCATTATATATTTTAAGTAATATAAACAATATCGTTTTTAATTTAATGTATCAGGACTTAACCACGCTAAACGTCCAGGTATATAAATAAACTAGTTTTAGCGTGGTTAAGTCCTGATACATTAAATTATGTGTTCAAATCGCGAATGTTCAAAAGTTACAATATCGTTTTTAAATCACTTCTCCTTAATTACCAAACAAAGTTGTCTTACAAAGTGCTCCAATAAATAAAATAAAAAAACATGACAACAAGCGGCAGTTAGAGTGGCTATACATGGCCCAACCCGACATCGTGCGATAGGAACAGCCGGAATATTAGTCCGAGCAAAGCGAGTTTAAGAGTACGGGTAGAAGTCGGTATATGTTTGTGTAGATAGATAGATAGATAACTCTTTATTGTTCACACCAGAAATTACATGCATAATACAAAAATCTACTTAAAACTAGTGTAACAATTGGCGGCCTTATCGCTTAAAGCGATCTCTTCCAGGCAACCTTAACCTTGTGTATTTACTTGTCCCACGATAGCTTGCGATCCGTTGATCCGATCATATTGAAGTTTTGTAGGTAAGTAGTTCGAACACAAGCTTACACAGGCGTTGTCTAGAGAGGTCGTGAGGTCTCAGTTCGGCGCGAATGTCTTTTTAAATATAACTAACTTGGTGGCACGTGTTGCCGGTAGAGGCGGTGGCGGCGTGACGTCGGCGGGTGCGGCGACATGAGCGCGGGCGTGCTGCGGACGGACGGCGCGGGCGACTCCACGCCCGCGAGCGACGTCGGCGAGCGCATCACACGCCTCTTCCCGAAGTGTCGCCCCAAGAACATGCAGCACCACCACGACAGGTCAGCACACGACTTTTACTCGCTATAGATGCACTACAACATTGTATCTTCGGTAGCAGATCCAGAGGCAGAAGTAAGTTGAACTATTGAACTGGAGATGAACGATGAAATATGTTGTGCTAAAGGACATATGAGAGTGTGAGTTTTCGAGTTTTGTTTAGAGCGAAGTGGAGGAGGAAAAGAAAGAAAGTTGACCAAACCACGACCTGGGATACGTAGTCAGAAAGAGAGGGAGAAAGATAATATGTCGTACCTTGGAGTTCTATTTAAGCCTGGATCCTACTTTCCACGGAAACAATTTTTGTTTCTTACAATTTACACTAGTCTTAAAATTTCTTGTCTTCTTTAAAAAAAAGAAATCAATAGTTTACTATGTCTATGTGAACTACAAAAAAACTAAAATGCCATGGTGGCTCAGTGGGATCAGGCTCGCCTCACACTCGTGGGGTCGTGGATTTGCACCCGGGCGTTTCGTACCAAAGAGTTCCTTGGAACTTACGTATACCACTGACTTTTCGGTGAAGGAAAACATCGTGAGGAAACCTGCATATTTCCGGAGAAGAAATTCGATGGCCTATGTGAATCCGCCAACCCGCACTGGACTAACTTGGTGAATATGGCCTATTCACCCTTCTAGGGTTGGCCGATATCTCTGTAGTGGGCTGTTTAAAGGCTGATGGCGATGTGAACTATGTCGTTGGAAAGTTATTTAAGGACCACTTAGCCACGTTCGTTTAGGTCCTTTTCGTTTACATAGATATTATTCAAGCTTGTACTATTGATATCGAAATAAATGATTTGTTAATCTATTAAAGAGCGAGCCTTATTCTCTTTCTTTAAATGTCCTTCTAAGAAATCGAAGTTAAGCTAAATTTTTCGCGTTTCAGACTGACCTCCGCGTTGGAGGGACGCGACTCCAACCACGTAAATAATGTATCCTCGGACGACGAACGCAATGAGGGGCAGCTCGTCATACTCAACTCTAAAGGCGGCACTTACAAACTTAGAGACTCGAGGTACTTCCTTACCTACTCGAATATTATTTACACTAGCAAGGACTTCCTAACAATCGCAGAACATGCGACTTGCACCAGTGCTGCCAAAGCAACCAAAATCTGGAGAGTAAGCTTAACGCAGCTGTTTACACGCTAACCTGCTTGAAGTAAACTTCAGCAAATTTTCTTGCAAGCCGAAAATATCTTAAATGCAGTCAAGGTTTTGGATTTGTCGCAATGCTTTACGTGTTACTGTCCTTCGTCACACGAAACTTAAAAGTTTTGAACTCTCCTTGGCTTATCTTTATAAATCATGCTTTATATTGACTGAAAAGGAAATCTTTCTTCGGGCATCGTGATTAATAGAGTATATAGGACACATCAGTCAACGATTCCTTTGGTCAATTTTTGTGGTGTTCCGAGTTGAAATATTTCACGTTTCAAAACCCGATAGAAAATTCTCTCTCTTTCATGTCTCAAGTTTGATGATTTAATACTGAAGTAAGTTATCTCTTAGATCGTAGTACCATTTGTAGTTTCATTAGCGATAACTATCAGGATCTGAAAGACAATAGCAACAATACAGGAACGATATAACCCCTGACTCAAACAATAGATGTGCAAACAACAATAACTTACCGCGTCCCAGTTTGTGTATTGATTTCATTGCGAGAGTAATATTGTGGTCGGCCGTATCTGCCAATTATATCGGATTACATCGACATCTTGCCAATATGGTGCCCATTTGGTATAATTATGATCATAACACATCCCGCTGAGCGTATCATTCCTTAATACTATTTTTCATTATAACACAACGGGAAACTTGACTATTGCATGACATCATCGATGAAATTCAAAACAAACCAATTATTTAGAATCTAAAATACATCAACTAGGCTGACCACGGACTGCTCAAACGTTATAAATAGTTTTCAACAACAAAAGTGATATTTTTCTTTATTGCATAACAAATCAATTTATAATTGTTGTCTATAGTAACGGTAATCTTGATTAGATTATACTATTTATTATATATAGAACTAGGAGCAGCTTCTTTGATTAAAGATATTGTTAATTTTTGTCACCAGGATAATAGAAATAGCAGGAGGTCGAGAGCTCTATTCCCAGAGCAGGACAAAGGCGGTGCGAAAACTAAGACATAGCAACACTCACAAACACAACTTGAGAAACAAAGTGAGATCACTAAATAAGGACACTGTAGACTATGCGGTTGATACTAACATTAGTAACGAGGTAAGGAATATATTATCTATTGACCAAAGGATTATTTATGGATTCTAGTAAACTGTAGGCATTTAATCTACCTAACAATTAATAATCCTAGTGGGAATACTTAGAAGGTTTTCTTGCTTTTGTTAGTATCTTTATTTATCGAATCTAAAGCTTACCTGGACGGAAAGACAGGTATAAATAAATTATTACAATTTTCTGTGTTTCTCACTATATAAAATGAAGATTGTGTTTACTCGCACCGACATTTTTGCACAGCGGTGCTCTCAGTTTTGCTTGTAAGTGGTTTGTTTTATTATTATGCGTTTCATTACAGATACCGATCCACAGAATAACAAATGAGCCCAAAAAGATGATATCTCGGCACACGTCGCCTTCTTACACGAACGGTGACCGAGACGCCATCAGAGACGTTGAGGCCAGCAACATGGGAATACCTAAAAATAGCTCGCCCATACTCGACCCCCATAAAACCACCGATGTCAGCACCAAGAGCAGTCCCATAGCCGTCGTGGCTGACGGAGAAGTCATGGTGTTTGATGACAACGACGACTGGAAAGGTGAATTTAAAATTCTAATTAATGCTGTGTACATTGCTGACACGACGTCTGTATTAGACGAGTTGTTGAAAGTCAATTATGATGACATTTATTGTATAATTTCACAAGATCGCAGTGCCTATAATTTATTTTTCATTCACAAGTATTCTCGAAAGTTATTCATGCATATTCGATGTATCGTCACGTTTATTGTCGTGTGTAAATGAAAATATCTTGCTTCCGCTTCTGCTTTTGCTTTATATGTTTCATACGTGCATTGTAAACTTTCATTATCTTAGCTTTACCACTCGTAGGATCAATTCTGCTGTAATTTATCGCCATCCGATCAATTGCCCGGAATTAGATAATCGAAGTTTACAGTAAACCAACGACTGACCAGCCCGTTATTTTATTATTTTCTTTTGTTTTATTTCCAGTGATATTGAATTCTGTGTCTCTAGGTTTGAGGAAGGAACCAGACGCAAGTGACGATGAGATAGACATGAGTGTTAAGCGAACTATAGATGATATAAAGAATGGTGATTGTGATACTAAGGCTTTAAGTGAGGGGAGTGAGTCGTCGCGGTCGCGTGAGGACGTTCGGGAGAGCCCCTCGTGGGCGGGAGACGATGACAAAAGGGTAACGAGGGTGATCGGGGAACTCCCGATCGCGGAGTATGAAGGCTCGCCAAGGAGGTACGGCATCGGGCCGCAGAAAACGGCGAGGTCGCCGCGCCCTGGTTTCCCTCAGGTCAGTTTGGAACTGTTACACTTCTTGATGTTTCGTTTTCGGGTAGTGTCTATTTTGTGTTGTAAAGTCAAAACCATGAAACAACCCGAAGTTTTGATAATGACACAAATGAATGCAGACAACAAACTTAGTGTACAAGTAACGTGAGGAGGATTTAGAACTACACGACATTTGTAAAATCCATAAGTAACTAGAACTTCAATTCACTATTAGGTCATAGTGTAATTTGTTTTGTAATTATTTTGTTTTCCGAACAGATTTAGTAAATATTCAATTTCAAAATGTCAAATTTAACAGCTACATTAAGTATATTTGGTATTAAATTTCATTAAAAGTAATCAAATACAAAACATTTGGAATCCAATTTCGCTAATAATATCCCCCTCTTCTTCCTTCCAGAGGGTAGTGACAGAAAACAGAGACCCCGATCTGCCTCCGTCGAGCTCAGCAGCGTTTGACTATCTTTACGAGTTCTCTGAAACGAGGAAGGTGCTAGAAGAATTCTTCAGATGTCCGCCCGTCGCGGGACAGCAGAACAGCACTGACGAAATTGTGAATTTTCAGGTAAGTTTACTTGTTGTATAGTATACATCATTTTTCTGTAGCCTCAAAACAGTAAGTATTTTTCGAGTGTAGCCATTCTTGCCATACATATATATTATTAAGTGACAAGACTAGCAAAGTTAAGGTTACTTATGCATCACATTTGACCTAAAACAAATCCAATACCACCTCAAGTTCACTAAACCAACAATGTCCAAAGATGCCGATAAGCTGTTAATTACACAGAAAATGAGAAGCGCTTCAACAATTAAAAAGCTTGATGACCCAATCTACATCCTACAAGTAAGTATGTTTAGAAATTGGGATTTGTCGTTCATTTTGGCCCTACATTTTCGGGTCTATGTCAAACGTTACACATGCCTAACTGCCAAGTTCTTAATTTAAACTGAGCTTTGTCACCTTCCAGGACTTGGACTACGAGCTAAGACGCCAGACGCAAGACTGTCCGTCAGAGAATGGCCACGAGGGCAGCGAGTCGGAGTGGCCTCAGCGAGAGACGCGCGACCTCAGTCCCATGTCGCCACACAGTCCGCACATCAACAACCATTCTAACTTCATCGGACTCACGGTGAGTTGTGACTTCGTGCAATCCAAAAGTACATTAATTTATTAATTTGAGATCCTGTAGTGTTTTTCCGCTGTAATACCGCGTCTTTTATAATAGAAACAAGGAATCAATTGTTGTCTTTAACTTTACAAAAAATATTACAGACAAACTCTCACAAACACCCTGACTTCGACACACACAAGACCCTACATACTCTAACAGATTGGTTATTATAGACTACCGCAAACGCAATAAAACTTATTACTTCTGCAAAGTAACGCTGAGTCATTCAACATCTTTCTATGTATTGTCAGTTCCATATCACTTTGAAAATAAAGCGCACATTTGTATCTGTGTTTTTGCCAGTCAAACCCAGTAGTATTGGAAGCGCCGCTCCGCGTTTGGAGCGGGGCGTCCCCGCGACGGCGGGACGCTGATCGCGTGCCGTTCACGCTGTCTTCAGACTCCAGCGACTCGGGGAGCGCTAGCGACATGTCCCTCGTGCATATGGACAATGATATAGAGAACATTAAAGGTACGTACTTGTGGGCAATGCGCGTAGAGCGCGATGCGCTGGGTTGGGCAGCGCGTGGCTCGCTTAGATACCATGGCGGGTGAGGAACCGCGTGCTTGTCTTGACTTAACGTCTTCAATAGACGATCAGCGCTGTTTGCTAAACAGCATTATGCTGAGTTGAGGCCATTTTTGTGACACATAACATTGATTAGCTTTAGTTATATGATATTACTCACTTACTTGCCTACCCTTCCATATTATTTATTATTTTTTTTGTTCTTTCTGCTACTCAGTTATCAGACTCCACCATCTCTTTTACGCACCTAGAACTGAACTGAGTAGGTATGCTATACCTTTAAAGGTTGCTTGTGTGTATGTTTTATTTGCATTATTAATTAATCGATTTTTTAGTAGTACCTATATTTTGTTTGTTTCGGGTTGTCGTTGCGGTGTTTCATAAATATGTTAGATAAAAACTTGGAAGAAAAAAAACAAAAGTTATTTAGTTTCTTGTTTTTTCTTCTTCTGTGAATAAAAATCAGTCCCGCGGTGTAGTTTAAATGAGTGCTAATTTATTAGTCCTTTCGGGGTTTTTACGCGACTGCCCAGAAAGTGGGTAAGGTTATTCGGGTATATTTAAGTGTGTTATATTCCTATCCCCTCATTATTGTACGAACAATAAACGGAGTAAAGCATAATAAGTACCTACTTGTCATGATATATTATTGAATTATTCAAATAAATAATAACTTAGTTTGCCTAATGAAATTTAGGTCTAATCTTAAGTATTTTTTAGAATAGTGACTTGCCTGTAATATTTAATGTTATTTATGGCCAATAAATATTTCTGATTTCTGTGACCTATCTATCTATCTATATCAGCCTTTTAAACATTCCACTGCTGGGATATCAGCCTACCCTCGAAGGGTGATTAGGCCATATCTGTGACCTATATACCGCCTAAGCGGCTTCACCGATTTTGCATTACAAAGTTAGATTCCGTTCTGTATCAGCAACATGTTTTCAGTTCTATTCTATATTTTTTAAAATATTTTTTAAATTTTAATTGATACTTGCGTTTCCAGCATTGTTCCCGGGCGCGATAGACCGGCTGCCGGACGCGTGCCGGCTGCCGGTCACCAAGATGCCGGTACTGGTCGATTCACTCTCGCTCGACGGATCCGACCCTGACAATAATAACCAGGTACAGGGCAGATTTTATAAGCTTGCACTGTTTGTATAAAGCAAAACCTATGTGGACATACGGAGCTACCTTTAGCCATCCGCGAGTCGGTCAATTGCAATGGGGAGCCACAGGCAAAGCTAATCACAGATGGCGCTCATCGCTGGTGCTTGTCATTAGTCGGATTGCTTGCACTTGTATGAGCACTTTGAGCTTCATATCACAGCTGACTCCTTGATTTTGGAGCTTATAGCTTTGAAAATGAGAAAAGCGAATGTACTGAGTCTTTTTTTAAGTTTTTACTTTGATGTATCAATCAAAGAAACTTTTTTTTTTTTAATCAATTTCGGTATTGAGTATATTTATATTATACGTGTTAATTAATGAACGAATTAATAACCAGCCTACATTTATTGTTTATTTACTAAAAGTATCTATTGATATTTGACACTTTTTACAGTGAAACAACCAGCGAGATAAATAAGCAGTGTGTCTCCCCATTGTCACGTCATTCAAATTCAGCTTCTAAAGTTTTTTTTTTTTGACTAAACAATGTTTTGTAGGGGTTGGATTCATTTGCAGAGTCCTTCGGGGAAGTTATTCAACTGCCGAGCAATAGTGTGCAAACATTACAGGGTTCCGGTTTGAAGGGCAAAGTGTCCAGTGGAAATCCTAACTAGTACTATAAATTCTAATGTAACTCTGTCTCTCTGTCTGGATTTTTGTCGTTTTATCACGGCTGAACTGACAGACCTGAATTTTTGCATAGATATGGTTGTAAGGGTCGGAGGCGGACATATGCTACCTTTTTTTAATTCTACGCGGACGAAAGTTTTTTATAAAGATATTTCAAGTAGTCCGCAAGAATGCTACAGAATAATCTACCGACTGTATTAACTACATTCAAGAAAACAATTAATAACAGGGCTTGTATTCACGTTACAGAATCATTCTTCTACGGTGACAGTAAAAGAAATCGTTGAAAACGGCACCAGCACTGAACCTCACTTGTTATCCGACGCCGACTTGCATTCGCTGGACCCGCTGGGTAAAAACATTTTTACTATATTAATTGTCGTGGGTGGTGTGATATTACGAGATTAGTATCGAGTAGTTCACCCGACTGCAGTTTTCAGGTTCAAAAGTGAGCAAAATTTACCAAAGGGTAGTGAAGAAATAAACGGAGTCGCGAGGTTAACGTTCGACACAAAAAACTTAAGGTTTAAAATCACACCAATATTTGGTATGGAGGTAGCTAATACCCTGGACGACTTTTTATCCCGGAAAAATATTCGGTTTCTATAGAGTAGGGGGTGAAAACGCGAACGCAGCTAGTATTTAATAAATTTCTAAAAAATAATATTGAGTAACGTGTATGTAACGTGTGTGTGTGTGTCGGTCAGCGTGCGAGAGTGCGCCGCCGCCGCCGTCCCCCGCGCCGCGGCGCGCCGCCTCGCCCGCGCCCGCGCCGCCGCCCGCGCCGCACGGCTCGCCGCCGCGCCACCACGCCGTGCACGACGACGTGTACCCGCCCAGGTGAACTCACTCGCCTCTCCGCTCCGCAGCGGGCCTAGAAACATCTCGGACGATCCCATCGTCGCTGTCGCTCCGACGGCGCTGGGATCGTCCGATCCAGCTCCAGGCAACGGGAAGTGTTCAGTGTGGGCGCCGGTTATCAATGCCGGCTATGCTCGCCACCCAATAAAAAAAACCTTACCTCTTGCTAATCTCTTTCACTGTGAACGACACCACCAAATAATACCGCCAGAGATGGAGTTAAACTTTCATTTATTGTTCTCCATATTTTTTTGCAGTTTTGTTTACGTGCCGTTAAAATACATTGAAATAATTATTATACGGATTTACGGTAAACTTACTCGTTACTCGATATATATTCTTGCCAGTTGTGTTATCCAATATAAACAAATTATTTTTGTCCACGACACCGCTGCCGTCTGCTGGTGTCGTTAACAATGTTCGGCTAATTATACTGGCGAGAAAGTGAAAAGATTTCATGTTGGATCCGCTTTGGCTAAGTCGGCTTTAGACAAAGCCGTACGGAAAGCGGGCGAGTAATTAACGAAATCCATGCGTTCGGTACGAAGATTATTGAACGTATGAAACTGGTTGCATATTTAATTCAGCCAGTACGTATTGAAATGTTAGTTGTTCCTCCCTCAGACAACAATGGATGCAGAACCAACACCATTTTATGTTGCCTTTGATTTCATCGTTGATTTCCAGCAGGCCTAGCACTGGTATCGGGATAAAGTTGTGCCCACCCGTTTTGTCTTCGCGTCAACGTGACAAAGCTAGAATACATCCGTCTCGTTCTCGCGGGATAAATATGGTGGACAAAATGTTATCTCGGCGCCTGTGCTAGGACTGCAGATGATAATTATATATGATACTAAGGCGGGTTCCGACGCAGACGATTCAAAGCGAACGCGATTGTGAAGCGTTTGCGAAGCGTTCCATGCGATGACACGCGATTTCAATGCGATGCGGCGGCTTTGTCCTACGTGCGTCACGTGCGTGCAAATCGTCCCGCAACGCGTTCGCTTCATTTCCCGCCGCACCGCACCGCACCGCACAGTGC
Organism: Apocheima hispidaria; assembly: GCA_947579745.1. Lineage (NCBI taxonomy): Eukaryota > Metazoa > Arthropoda > Insecta > Lepidoptera > Geometridae > Apocheima > Apocheima hispidaria. The sequence goes on from OX388145.1 coordinate 1,541,620, forward strand.
GTGCCTTTGGTCACGTGGCTACTTCAATAGCTAGGTACCTATCGACTGTTTGTTTTTTTCGCGTTGCTGCGCGTTCATGTAGAGATCGCCTACGTAGGACGTTATTAAACTTACTGGAATAGATAAAATAATACTGATTGCCGATTGTAATTCTAGAAAAAAAAATTTTGTTTAGTTCCAGAAAAAGGCCATCGTCAGCACAAAGCACTGAATCTGTCGAAATCAAACCGACCAGCGGTGACGAAGGTACCTATCACTATAATTAAATCGACCAAACACAAGCATTATTTTATTGAAAGATGTTGCATAATGAAATGATAGGCATCCATTGCAACATTTCAGACGAAGCCGACACAGACCTGGAAACTGACAGGCTGCTGGGTCAGCAACGGACGGACGACCAGGGGTTTTTCGATGACAAGGTTAGTAAAAACTTAATTGGGTACTTTAAGGGCGTGCTTACGTAATACACGCTGTCTCGCTCGCACAATCAACTTTTTTTTTAAATATGATATTACTGAGAGTGACATTCAAAAATGTTTTCTAAATATTTTCTTTAAACAAACAACATAACATTCAAAATATCTTATACTAATTGTTAGTTGACTCATGCAAGTTTTCATTTATTTAAGCGAACGAGACGAAGTTTTCTCTATTGTTAAGTTATTAAAGCTTAAATTGAATTAACGGCCTACTTGGATAAAATGTGATTTTTCTATTTAGGGCCCCTCATTAGTTATGTAGATTAAAAATCTTATTTTGAGATGTATGTTTTTTCGGTTCTGTCATCTAGTATTACACGGGGGAAAACATGATTACACGACATTTTATCGTTAAAAAAAACATTGAAAAGACCTCGATTTACACACACTTTTTGGTGACGCTCGGAACCAATAGTGTAAATTCAAGTGATTATTACACTAATAGTGAGGTAATAATAATACCTAGTTTTGCATGGAACAGAATTTTGATTGATTTCCTGGTTTAGATGTAATTAGCAATTATCTGGTTTTTTGACTAGCGCGCGTTATAGCCATCTTTTTTCATAATATGCGCGCAAAAGTGAATAGCCCTATCTTTCCATCGAATTACCCTCTTAATAATTAAACTTAAACTGATTTAATAAAGAAATATCACCCTTAGTAATTTTATATAATTCAAAATGCTAATTGTGCGAGCGAGAGACCATATTTTACGTAAAGGCGTCCATTTGGCAGCTTTCAATGCCGATTCAAGCATGTTGCGCCTTTCTTATGCAGAACTAGAAGCGCGCGTTATTCAAAATTTGGTAGGATTAAAAAAAAACATTAAGAGAACATTAACATTAAACATTAAGAAAAAATCCTTTGAGAGTCCGTTAAAACGTATTTAGCTAAAAAATTGAAATGTATCCACGCATTTAAAATGATGCTGTAGATATATAGATAGATAGATAACTCTTTATTGTTCACACCAGAAATTACAATTGCTGTTATTATGCTTAGATCACATTTGCATATTGGATATATGATATATGATTAGGGTGTACTATAACATAGTTTTGAACGCTACGAGGCGGGGGCTAGATACAATTTCACGTTGGTAATAAAATTACCATTTAACGATAATCGATGACATCAGCTTCTGGTAAATTATGTTATCTCATATGCAAATGTGATACTGAGTAATAACAAGTAGCGCTATTTATCCGTACCATTACGAATGAGTTAGCTTGGGTTTATATTTCAAGTCAAGCAGAAATTGTGACGATCCTCGCAGTTTAAAGCATATTGTAGTACCGATAAGGACGTAAAATGTCGCTAGGATCTAACGTTGTTATCGGTTCTACAATCGCGTCTTTTTATGGCCATTGTAACTCATGCTTAGATAATTTCGCTATACAATAACAAAAACACTGAAAAAAAAAATTGTGTATAATAAAGAAATAGTGAGGCGCGTTATCGTAAATTGAACTATTTATTAGGAAGCTATTTTGAGAGGTCAAGTTTATCTAATACCAGTCTGTCATAAACTGAATAGTTACGAAGTGACTCAGTAGAACAATGACGCAACATCTACCTATGAACTAGACTCACACGAACCGACCTTGCTCTCTTATTATTCAAATCATAGATCAATTTAAGAACGACGTAGACTACACATATTCTAATGCCTAAACATGTATAGCATCTGTGAGGCTAAATATATACAGTCTTTGTTTATAGTCGATGTAAACAAAATGTCGGACGACTCGTAGGCGTTGACCTTGTTCATCTAGTAGCCGTAAGTCAATGATCGTTTAATAAATCGATCGTTTATGCCTACGCAGATCTTGCATCTGTGAGTAAGACAGTTAAAATACCTTTATTGTTGTCTGAACTTATTCGCTGACCTTGTTATTAGGTCAAAGATTGATTCATTTTAAATGTCCGTGTTCTGTTGATGCCTAATTTCAGTTGTGAATTATCACGAATGGATCTTATATTTAAATCGCTTAATTTTTCTTCAAATGAACCACTACGTAATTAACCTTAGCTAAAATTTTAGATAATTTTAATAAGCATTGAAAAATATAATTAAATTACCCAAAATGTATTCTAGGTTAAGCTCTCACTGGGTAACGTGTACCAGTACTTATCAGAATTTGTTCTCATATAACCCTTTTTAACGAGATAAAATATTAATAATTTTTAAGTTACCTACCACAAAAGATAACGAAATGCAAATGTCTTACGAAGAACACAGACACAAGACACAAATACAAAATACACAAATTATTATGTTATTCTAAAAATAGGCACTAGTAATCGCGTGTCCCATCTGCTAGCCACAATCTCTGCGAACATCTGTTTATTTAGCATAAACGTAAATGAAACCTGTGTCGGTAGCAGACTCGAGCCGACGTGTTTGCCGCCATTATTTACTCTCTGATACTGTTATCGCACCGAATGACCAAAATAAGACTGTTATCGGCCAGTTATAATACAACGCTAACGTGCCGAGTCAAGTGAAAAAAAATATGGATTAATTCTGGCCTGTGAAAAAGTTTGTCGTCTTAAGTAATGTGCCAGTAAAAAAAAAACTAATTAAAAATGATTGTGAAAGTAGCGTTCCATGCTTGAATTATTGTGGAATGTTTAGGTGGGTGTCACTTCCATGAATGAGCCCGGTTCTGATCGAGTGACTGTTTACTATGTAAACAAAATGAGCGTAGATGAAAAGGAACCCTGTTTAAATGACGCAAAAGTCGAAAATTGTGGTGATAGCGAACTTGAATTGGACAAAAGTGTACATAAAAGCTTTGAGGTAGAAGTGCATAAAACGAATACAGAGGAAAAACAACTTTGTGTTGATCAAAGTGAGGCTGAAGCTGAAGGTTTAGAAAATAATATAGACGAGGTAATCACTAGCATAGAAGTAGTGCAAATTGAAGACGTCGAGTTAAATGAACACGAGTCAATTAGTGTGCCAAATTTAATACAAGAACAACCCGAATTTAGTGATGACTCGTCTATGCAGGAAAAAGATGGAACGATACAGGTTAGACTTCCTTAAACATAACTTTAAAATGTACTAGTAGTTCTCGGCGAACTGAGACCTCGCGACCTCTATATCTTCACAACCGCTCGATCGATTCAGCTCATATTCGAACTTAAAAATTGTATTGAAATTAACTACTTGCCTACAAAATTTCATGAAGATCGGATCAACGGTTCGCAAGTTATCATCGGACAAATATACACACAAACATACAAATGCTGATTTGTCCCAGTAAACTCTGAGACTTTCACTTCACTCGGTCAATAAGCGTGTATTATAAATATTAGTTTATATATACATATGTTCCTTTGTCTGTTACGGCATAGTCACTGAGTGACAAAACTCCTTTAAAAAATAAAGATATAAAAAAACATAACATAACTATAAAAGATCATGCATATGCATTATAATAGCGCTATTTTTCGAAACTATAATGTTAGGTAAAGACGATAAGCTGGTATGTTTAATTAATCAAGTTTTGTGGCGTAATAATTTTTACCGCTTCATATTTTATGGCACAGGCTTAACTACGTTTGCGATAACAGATAATTATGCTACAATTTAAAAAGGTTGGAAGTAGAACAGCATAGAGTCGCACTCATAATTATGTTTCGAAATTTACATTTTTGACATGCTTCTTTTCTGATATCTTAATCAATTTAGTATATTTCTGTATATGATATAATCAGTGCGCCGGTGCGTGGCCGTGGCTTAGCCCACAATTTTGTGGGATAAAAAATATCCCATGTCTGGGCTCATAATGCACACCATTTTCATGGAATTTCGTTAATATCAGGTTCAGCCGTTTACTCGTGAAAAGGTGAAAAACAGACAGGACAGACTGCCAGTACACCAAAACTGAGCATAATTATCGAAATTGTAAATTCTCGAATTAGTATTGAAAGTAGGTGTTCGACAGACAACGTATGAAATATCTAGTTTCCATTTAAGTCCGACAGCTGGTGCGACTGGTCCATTTTGGTATCATTTGACATTGAAAAACGCACGAAACTCAGAATAAGTTATTCTAAGGCACGAAAGATTTTCTATAGAATTACAATTTATGCCAGGGTTGTAGAGCTGACTCGAAATGTTTCACTCTTCAAAGAAAATAAAATAAACAAAACACGACCGCCGCCATCTTCGGCAATGACCAACGGGAAAAATTACAATTAATGACTCAGCCTCCCGCTACCCTATTATTTTTGCACTATGGTGTTTTTTTTTCTCTTCGAATTTGGCTCCGTACATAGGATATTTTGCCAATGTTAAGTTTCATAAGTGGATCATAATATTTCACAGTAAAAACCAGTCAGAGTAACAGTCTAAGTCAACCATTTTATTCACGGAATAGTCCAAGTCATGATGAAAGAAAGAGGTGGAATCTTTACTTGAACCTACGGAGTATCTATTGGAAAAAAAAAACATAAGGACACGTTTTAAGACTTTATTACGGGTTTTCCACAATAGTGCCCGTTAAAAAACACCTAATAGAAAAAATAGTAAAAAGCGGTGGCATTATTTTTTCACGGTTGTTCACGGCGAGGAACCTATGAGTGTTGTAGACAGATAGACATATCGCCCCGGTACCGATGGTGTTGTTGTTGTAGGGATGGCGCAAGCCGAAGTCGCGCACGGTGATGCCAGCGGGCAGCGTGTCGGGCGCGCGCTCGCCGCCGCACGCGCACGACTCTACGGACCCTCGCACCGACGACGCCCAACACAACGGAAAGGTAACTATAATGCTTTAGTATTTTTTTTTAAGTCATCCATACTAATTTCCCGCACGAGTTACCGATGAAAAGCTATTGTTGCCGCCATTAATTTTAATATATCTCATGACTCAAGGGTTGAATCGCCTCAAGTGTTTTATATATTCTGAAAATAGGCTTCTCTACGTTGCCTGCTAGACAGGTTGCAAAATAACCTCGAAAATTGGCTTAATTTGTGAAAAGCAACCCATCACTGTTTCAATGCTTTCGATAACATTAATAAAATAACGGACAATTATTTGCGTCTCAGTATAATTGGAATTGTTCAGGAATAACTGCATTTACATGGCGCTCTGATTTTTAATTCCTATCCAAATGATTTGGTACATTTGCCTCTTAATAAATTTTGTGCGAAGCTAAAAAACTTTAGTGAGCGAAAACTTTTGTACAATTAAAGAGATTTTGGGCAAGACATCATGTCGCTTGTATGGTTATCACGCAAAACATTAAATTGTTGTGTAAATTTCGTTTGACATACTTATGTATTTAAATAATTTTTGAATAATTAATTTGCATGCCTGATCCGAGGTTGTTATTGGCTTTTCAAACTTAATTTAAGATCTATGTTACCGTTAACGAGCAAACAAAGAATTGAATTGAATCGAAATTCACTCTGGGTGACCAAAGAACAAGTCATAATTCCGCAAAGGATAAACGATTTATTTGTGCGTTGTCGTGTGGATATTGCGGTGCTCGAAAAGGTACATGAAACAGAAAAAAATCCTATTAAATTATGCTTGATAGTTCACGACAGATGTTTTCAAAATATACATTTGTAGTATAGCGATACTACGCCCGCTTCGTTCCAACATAGAGAAATTATACTAGGAGTAGTCCTTAGAAAGATACGTAACTCGATTCTAGCGTGATAAGGACGTAAGATGTCGCTATAGTGCTTTATCTGAGAAGTTAAGCCGAAATTGTGACGATCATTCACATTTCTGCTCGACTTGAAAGTAAAATAATTTATTTTATATTTTATGTGCAAAACTCGCTAGGTTCTCAAGAGATGGCGTTAAAAACATAATTTTTGGAAACATAATTTTTACGTCGTATATTACAATCTAGTTAGAATTAAACCTTAAATTGCGAAGTTGCGGACATATACTAATACTTTGTTTCAATATTAACTATATTTTTACCGGTTTTTAAAGCTGTTTGGACATTAATTGAATTATTGACTAAATACGTAACCGCCATCTAGTTTTTCAGGGGTACACTTTTTTGTATGAGATTGCTATTATTCTCTTGTAGATTTTCTTTGGTTCCACTGACAAAGGTATCTCCTATCCTTATTCGTCCTGGGTAATCGTTGTATTCGCTCTTTCGGGTGGTCTGAAGGCTTAGTGACAATCACGCGGCTGACCTAATTTTTAGCTGAACAAAAATTATACCAAACAAGTTTTGGCACCAACGTGGAGAAAAAAACGTCATCGTTTTGGTGTTATTTTCAAAAACTTAAAGCGCCGCGGCCTATTACTGCCTTAAAATGGTACGGTATTTCTGTTTCAGGACAAAGATGGCAAGAAGAAGAATAAAAATAAAGAAGGTGAGTACTGTCCTTTAATAACTGCTTACTCGTAAGTCTATTTTGACTTATTTGAATAGTAGCAAATTTCTAAATCGGACTTCTCCTTACGCTGCTTTGGAATATTCCTTAATGGTAAGTTGCTTCAACAGGTATGCTGGAACTCAATTCTTATTCTATTTATTTTCCTTTAGTTATTTGTGGAAAATACTTATTTGTGAACATAATTTCCATAATTTCCCAAAAGGACTGCAGTTAAATATAACATTACAAATAATGCAATTTACAACTAAGAAAATTATTCTCTTATTTTTTTGTCTGCATGTAGACAAGCACTTTATTTTTTTTAAATATATGCATTTTGTAAGCGAACTGGGAAAGCATTTAAAAACAACATAACGCTACTAAAATTACTCATTAATTTTACGCGTTATCATAATTCGGTATTCATATTTAATTTAATAATTTTTGTGATGATTATATTATAAATACTATTTATAATACTTCATCATTGCACTTGCCATAACAAAGACCCGCGTTGGTGTTTGAAGCTATCTAAAAATCACAATGTATTTACTTAACTATGAAGTACAATACAGGTTTAATAACACTAATATTATAAATGCGAATGATTTTGTGTAAGTATGTAAGTGTATTTTTTCCCGTTCAACTCTGTAACGGCTGAACGGATTTGAATGAAATTTGGTATGGAGGCAACTTATACCCTGTATTTAACACATAGGCTACAATTTATCCCGGAAACATATTCGGTTTCCATAGAATAGTGGGCGAAACCACGGGGCCAGCTAGTAATATTATATAATGCGTGTTTGTTGGTTTGTTCTTCTTTCACGTAAAAGAGCAACATATCGACCTTAATTTTTACATGGTTATTATACTTAAAACACTACTTACCTACTTACACACAAATATCCCTATGTATAATATTAGTTAGGATTAGGGATAGGGATACGAGAAATCAATGCTCTTTCCAAGAGCATTAAATCAGGTTCGAAGCATGACTGAAGTCCGTATCACTGTAATTCTAGCCTTATTTACTTGTCCAAAACATATTAGACTTATGACTAGATATGATGTGGTGTCTCTGTTCCAGATATGGCACGTTCAGTGCTGATAGAGGGCGTGTTGTTCCGCGCGCGGTACCTCGGCTCGACGCAGCTGGCCTGCGAGGGACAGCCGACGAAGGCGACGCGGATGCTCCAGGCGGAGGAAGCCGTCTCCAGGATTAAGGTAATATCACTAAAGAATCGGCAGATACTCGAACGACATCCACCGACCGATATTGACGAATTAGACTTGATGCATTCAGTCAGATCAGTCAGAGTCGTCCACTCTGCACCGCAAGCACGTAACGGAATGGCTCGCTCTGAAGTTTTTCCTACTATGTAGCGAAAGCTCAGTGGTTAGCGCATTTGGATCGCACGAGCCGGGTGTAGGTTCAAATCAAAATGAGCTTGAGCTACTGGTGAAGGAAGAAACCATATCTCGTTTTAATACTCTACTGGCTACCAAAAACCTTTACAATCTACTCTAGTTGAATCGCCTGGTATAATGTTTCCACAACAAATTTAATGTTACCCAACAACTTTAGTGGTTCGTCTTATTTACCGTGGTTGAAAAAACCAAGCCTTAGCCTTTTCACGAAAAGAAAAAAAATTGTTTTTTTTTGTGATATTAATAAAACATAGTCGGCCATACTATTAAACGCCTGTTAAATTTAAGAACGTCATTTAACTTCATCGCAATACGCAATACAAAAATGTACAATACAATCCAATACTCACTAAAGTCACAACTAAGGGTGTCTATACATGGCCTGATCTGACATCGTGTGATAGGGACAACTAGATTTGAATTTCACGGGAGCAAAAGAAACAAACTATTAAGGTTATAGCTTCTCCCTTTCGCTCCCCCTGAAACTTATATATAGCTATCTCTTTCAAACGATGTCAGGTCAGGCCATGTAGCGAGGCCTTCACTTTGAAAGGCGTAACTTAGGCTCTAAGATAACGAAAATATTTTATAATGGCGGCCACTTCACTACATTATATTGGAATGTTGTGATTAAATAATACATAAGAATATGTCCAGGGTCCGAATCGTGACGTGCTTATCATGATGATTGTTAGACGACAGTGAATCGTATCGCGTTCACGGTCGCGCAGCATCGGCGGATGGACCTAACAATCATCGCAATAAGCCCCAGTTCCTAAACATAAGCCCACTTGGTTTTTTGTAGCATGTTTACCTACTTAATAATTAATACTGTATCAATATTGTAACCTAAAAAAAAAAAATATTAAAAATATATTTATTAGCATAAACAAGCTAAAATTAAATAAATATACTTGTAACACACTTGGCTTATGTCTATGGAGGTTTGAAAAGTAGCTCGAGGCCGTCATAGCGTGGCCAGCAATGCAGTCTTTGCGGAGCAAGGCTTGTATAGTGCTTTACTCAAATAATGCGAGTAATTTAAATAGAACCAGCATAGTAGGCAAATTCAAATATTAAATTTGAAAATTTTCGTAGGCAAGTTTTTGCACCTGACTACTTATGAAACAAAACTCGACAATAATGGATTTTCAAAGGAAATTGCTGGCCACTAAAACACGACACCAATGAAATTCCATACAACTTTGCTGGCGCCTATTCGAGTAGCGCGGCAAGGCCGACTTTGCTCAAAGAAGGTTGTCAAAATAATGACCACATTACGAGCTTTTTTGAGTAAATAATACTACCCCCCCCCCCCACCTCTTACCTACATTTAAAAATGCATTCTCATGTCGTACATAGTTTAAAAAGGCAGAATACCAAGTTGCCCGTGTGAATCGGTCTATATGTTGTTTTCGTAGATGTTTTAAACAGTGAGAGCATGAAATTACCTTTGTCTCTTTCTATGCTATCGCCTATGGCATTTTCGATTGGCTGAATCTGTCTCCTTCTTCGTGTGTAAATTGGCGGGCAAAAATCACCTTCAAATTAAAATAAACTCTCAAGTGTTTACAGTACGTTATCATCAAATTATTATAATCAACTATGTATATATTAAAATTTTAAAATTTTAAACGCTATTTACTTCAGATGTGTATATACGCATGTAGCTATAACACGCAATGCGTTTGTATAATACACTGTTTTTGACACAACTCAACGGTGCCTATTCAAAATTTAAAGTGATCACACCAAAAATAATATAGGTACTTCTTTTTGCACGCAACTCTTCCTTTCAAAACTTACCTTCATCATCATTTGTACATAATGTAATTTCATGCTCATCTACGTTTAGTGTATTGAGAATGCTAGTGATATATCATTTATTTTCGCCCTATGAATATAAACAAATCGAATTCCTATAGTTATAAACTTCGCCGTGAAAACCCTGAACGGTAAGTGTACCACGAAACCTGCCCGCCAAACCGTTAAAGCTCTTATTGACTTGGCACTAGAATATTTTTTTCAGTGTGCTCCTCACCCCTCGATTCGACCCGAGAAGATATCGGGATGGCCGGCTAGCCTCCTCTGAAAATGTTTGTCTGTCGCTTGTTCCGCTTGCTGCTATGCTTTGTATCATTGTCAACCCTGAATTTTAGTTTCTAAGGTAAGATAAGGTTTGAGATTGCGTTCATTATGTACTGTGCTATGCTAGTCTAAGTTAGCATGCTCGGATTGATGCAACTAGACTTACGGACTTTGTTTATACTATGCCATGATCGCGTTTACGGAGAATGCTTTCGATCTTTTGAGAATTGACTTCATGGAGTTCGTACCGAGCTTCTATAAAAATTACACATTGGTTTCACCATGGCAATTATATTTGTTTAAAATCTGCGCATAATGCTGCTGCATGGCATCTTAGGTTTTAAGCGAACTCCGTAAACGGCATACTCAATGGTTAAATAAAAAAAAAAGAAATAAAGCAAAATTGTCGTCTTCGCAGACATCAGCTTTTTACCGCACTTTTCCCATAAGACGCACAAATAAAGCATGTGACATACCCGATTCACACCGGCTGAGGTCGCCTGCAAGTAATGTGGACGGATTGCACAGACATTGCGTTACTAGCTTAACAACGCCTACGCACTCAAATTAAGCCTTATTCTAAGGAAACTATGGTTGATTTTTCGTTAGGTATGCTTTCATAACAAGGAGGATCGCCCGCTTCTCACTTATCATTGTGTGTTTGTATTCGAGTTGTTTTGCTTGCTTCTGCGCTGATTTTCGGAGGCTTGCGTCATAAAGCAAGCTGAACAGATTTTACAGAAGTTTTACAAATACTGAAAAACCTTTGTTTTCTACAGTACTAGTTGTACTACTTGTTTTCTACTATATGTAAGCAAAACCAGAAAGTCATCGTCTGATCTATAAAACATGAACAGCTTGACATGGATTGGGTAAGGGCTTGTCTTTGATTAAGTAAGTACTTATTCAAAGGGGCCTGGTAGAGAATGGGTGTGGCTGCATTAGACGCCACGACACGATACCGGCAGCTATATTTTTCATTTCACCGACACCGACACGAAACGACGACCAGGAGAGAGAGCAGGGACGCGGGTTGGTGACGCCACTCGCACATGGAAGTTTGCGTGTGTACACAATACATACATAAGATGGCGGTACGTCACCAGTGGAAGACTTGCTGCGACGACATCTCGGTGACTTACTGGGCTAGTGAGACATCATCTAGGTATGTGTACCGTGCGAGTGGGGTGATCCGCTTCGCGCCTCGCGGCTTTCTCACTCTCTCTCTCACTCTTGCTCCTGCACGTCGTGTCGTATCGGCGGTCTCGGTATCGGTCAAATGAAGAATTTAGCTGCCGGTGTCGTGTAGTGCCGTGTCGTGTCGTCTAATGAAGAAACGCCCAATGAAAGTGAAGGAAACGGCAGTGTTTCTAAAATTCTCATATCTAACAGGCTATATCTATCGAGCTCATATCTAGCGAGCAAAGACGTTTTGACTTCATAATCAAGTAAATTACGTATATAGAAGTGATTGTACTTTAAAAAACGCGGTGCTTATTACACCCTAAAACCGTTGATTAAACCCTTTTAAAATGGAAAAGATGACTAAGAATACCGACAGTGTCATCAATTCAATATTTGAAAAGGAGATGTTGAACTAAAAAAATGTCAAAATTAGTTGACCAAAATAATATCGGTTCACAACGGACTTCCAGAAAACCTAAATTCATCTCGTAACTCACTAAATTTAAAGGTAAGCCATGTTTGTGGTTCTGAATTTATACCAATACAACAGCCACTCTAGAAAATATCTGCTACTTTCAAGAGCTCTTGTTCTTTAGTGGCTGTTCAGGCGCGTACGGCCTAACATTGATTGCACACTTATAACTTATTCGGAAACACGAAGTTTTCCGAGGTGCATAATTTTAACCGTTGCTCTTTTACGTGACATTAGCGAAACTGGTAAAGTTACAGTTGAAATCAAAACAAAAAGCTATCAACCCCATTGACGTCATACAATAAAGCCAAAAATTTCTAACCGCGCAAACCAAAACATCTCGAACACAAAAGCCATGATACGTGAGAGCGATACGAGGAGGTTAGCCGTTGCAGTGGGGCTGCGAGGGTCCGTACTCCGGGGTGTACGCGGCCCCCGCCGCCGTGTTCCGCCTCACCTTCCTCGGCTCCGTGGAGGTCGACGAGGACACCAGGCGCCGCAAGAAGCGCCCTAAAAAGAACATGGTCGAGGAGGCTGTCACTAAGATCAAGGTGGTTTGGCTGGCAGTTTTCGTTTTAGGGTAGTTGTAATTATTTTTTTGTTATTTTCTTATACCGGTACGATTAACAGACGCCCAATCGTGGTCTGTAGCGTCAATAAATTGCCGTGCAATTGTCGTCTCGGGAACAGTGATTGGGTGCCTGCTGGTCGCCACCGCGGTCGTGTACCCATTGGTATGGAATCGTGTCTGTTTGTGAATCTTTATTAGGTTTAGGGACGTAAGCCTAGAACGCATCAAGTTTCTCAGAGTTAAAATATTGTACTATATTATTACTGTAGTCGTATAGGGCACTATATCATAGATGATGGGGGAATTACCACAAAATCAAAATTCGCCGACGACAAAAAAATCTATAAAAACCTGTATACCAAGTTTCGTCAAGATTGGCTGAAAACTACGACCCGTACGCGAGTACCAACATACGGACAGATGAAACCCAACAATCTAGGATCAAGAATACTCGATCCTAGCCACCAATAAAAAATCGCCGACGGACAAACAAAAAAGAAATTGTAGCATTGAGATTGTGCAAAAAAGTCCGAGGTCTACTGTTCGCAGAACTACTAGTATAAACCCTGAGTGACTTGTTATCTATTTTGGTAGCAATATAATATGATTTTAAAAAAAAAAAAGCTAATGAAATAGAAGTGTTGTAATTAGTAGAATCCAGTAGATAGAAAAACTAACTAATATAACTTTATTTCCTTACCCGCTCTCTTGGACAATCAGGCATTGGTAAGTCCAAATACAAAATCAATCTGCCAACATACCACCTGCCAAAATCTTCACCACACTCGAATGTTTTTTTTATTTTCAGGCCCCTGAAGGCGAGAACCAACCGAGTACAGAAGTGGATCTCTTCATATCGACTGAGAAAATTATGGTTCTAAACACGGAACTGAAAGAAATCATGATGGATCATGCTCTGAGGACTATATCATACATAGCAGATATAGGAGACTTGGTGGTCCTGATGGCGAGGCGGAGATTCGTGCCGCATGAGAACGATTCTGATCAACCGAAACTGAACCGTACGCCCAAGATGATATGCCATGTATTTGAGAGTGAAGAGGTGAGTGTAAGTGAAATTTCGAATATTATTTACTTCTTTCTATGCTTAAAAGAATGTATTGATAATGTAGGACCTATTCACTGGCTAAAAGTATAGTAGTATATGTATAGCTTAAGGTGCCTATACAAGGCCTGAGCTGACATCGAGCGAAAGAGACAGCTAGAACTGAATTTCACGCGAGTAAAAGAAACAAACTATTAAGGTTATAGCTTCTCCATTTCGCTCCCCCAGAAACGTATATGTAGCCATATCTTTTTGATGATCAGGCATAGCTAGCTACTAAAATACTCACTACTCGACTAAAATAATAGCGTAGTACGAAATAGGCTTAGCATCATAAAGTTAAAGTCATTTATTGATAAATATACATTTACAGGTCAAAACTAACTATTTTAAACTAGCGAGCCAGCATTAGGTAACTCGGAAAGTGCGCAAGGTCGATTCGTAAATAATGTCATTGAAACTTGTCAATTGAATCGTTCACTCAGACAAACTGCTGCACTAATCGTAGTGTTTTCGTTTAAAATAATTATATTTCTATAAAATGACGATTGATAAAAATGCAATTGAAAGGATAGTAAAGGTATGTCACAAAGTTTATCATAATTTTCGTGTTAGGTAAAAGTGCTCCGCGAATGTTCTCATTAACCGAGCGTAGCGGAGGTCATAGTTTACGAGGAAAATATGAATATGTGAGTAAGTTTTTTCGACGATAGTTTGCTATCCGGTCTGTATACAATTTCGTAGGCAAGTAGTCTATGCAAATAATCAGAATTCAGAAATATTTATTGGCCATAAATAACACTGAATATTAAAGGCAAGTCACTTTTACAAATTAAACTATGTTTAGAGTTAAATTAGGCAAACTAATCAATAATTTAAACAATTTAATAATAGTATGACAGGTAGTCTGTTTGTTAATTACATAAAAATGAGGATTCCGAGAATTTCCGAATATAATACATGGGTTAATTGGTTAAGTTCGAATATGAGCAAGGGGTTGTAGATTTAGGAGTCGCGACAGACACGAGACACGTTTATTTGACCACCGTTTGTTATGTGAAAAACGAATTCGAAAATGACCGAATATCGGGTATTAGATAGCCATGACATTTGAGAACCGTGGAATATAAATACTAATCTCCTGCAAACAGCGAAATTAAAACTGTTTTCTTATCATTATCACGCGGTAATCACACGTAACAACGCTCGTTAGTGTAACTGCTTACGATCCGGTAAGTCAGACGTTTCAATTTGCCACTTTCGAATTTTCTATAGAAATGTTTTCGTTATTTCTCAAGCTAATTATGGTAGTAGCTCGAGGACTAATTTTCAAAAACATACAAAATGCATAGGTATAAGAAATGTGTACCGCGTCTTCTGAAGATTTCCTGTAGGTAATAATACCCTTCGACCAAAGTAAAATTAATGGACGGGCCCAAGTAAGAGAATTTGAAGACTTTAAAGTGAGCGCCGACGCTCAACTTGCTTCAGTCGCTCTCAGTCTGTGAAGAGTGCGAGACGTACGGTCGTCAATATATGCGATCCAAATATCTGCAAAAATATGCTTTGATATTATATGATATTATATTCGCTATTTCTGTTTTGTGACTATACATACTTTTAATTACGTATTGAAGCCCAAGTTCGATTTTGACTTGTTACTTTTAAGGAAGTTGTGTGGTTAGGGCCTTAGGGCCCGTTCATTAATTTTACTTTGGTCGAAGATATTACCTTTATCGTGGCAACCACATTCTAAAAAACCAATAAAAATAAGCGAATATAAAAAAAGGATTGAATGTGTGGACGTTTAAAAGGTAGGAGGAAAACCACCTACGATTTTGTATTGCGAGTTATAATTAGATACAGCTTAACGTTCGGAGATAGGCTAAATTATAACAGTAGGATTTTTGGTTTTTCTTTTAAAACCTTACAAAAAACAAAATATAACCCTACACGATAAAACCTTACACGTTAATCTTCGTGTTGTATCCAATAGATTCTGTCTTACCACAAAAATTATATTTTGAAAAAACATATTATATAATTTTGTGTATTGTATTGTATACAGCTTTAATCTTTCCTTTCCCTACTTCCCTTTATACTGCGCGTCTCGTCTTTTCACCACATACATTTTCAGGCCCAGTTCATAGCCCAGTCGATAGGGCAAGCTTTCCAAGTGGCGTACATGGAGTTCCTCAAGGCCAATGGCATCGAAGATCACAGCTTCGTCAAGGAGATGGACTATCAGGAGGTCCTGAACAGTCAAGAAATATTCGGTGACGAGCTACAGATGTTCGCTAAAAAAGAGCTTCAAAAAGAGGTATGGCAATTCTATTTTTAGTCATTAGATAAGGCTTAGGGCTTGAATTTTGAAATTGGCCATATGACTGATAAGTCAATATAAATGAAATTTCTAACGTGTCGGCTGTCCTAGACCAAAACAAAGTAAGACTAATTTGGCAAACAACGCGCTGGTTCCATATATTTTGTTGAGTATAATTTTTTTTTTTCCTAGTAACAGCTAATTTGAAAAAAAATAGTAAAAGTGTTTCCTATTGATGAGTATAATTAAATAATTTTATATGTTTATTGTCTGCTCCGTTTAATCCTGCAACCCAGCATACATAATAATAATATAATTACAAATGATAGGATTGATGAATGGTACTCACCGGACATAGATGAAAGAGAAGGATGAATTAGATGATAACGTAGAGTGAAAGCGAAAGACCGTCATTAAGTCTCTTTAGTTTTATTTTGAAGTCTTTTGTGAATATTCCAGGTGGTAGTACCAAAAGCGAAAGGCGAGATACTAGGCGTGGTGGTGGTTGAGTCGGGCTGGGGCTCCATGCTGCCCACCGTCGTCATCGCCAACCTCGCGCCAGCCGGCGCCGCCGCGCGCTGCGGACAACTCAACATCGGTGAGTGGAACTGGTGGACCGGTGGACCTGGTGATGGGCTTGAGCAGCACGATACCGGTAGGTGAGGCGACAGGAACCGGCGAGGCTTGTGGAACTGGTGTAGTTGGTGATTTGAGTGATACTGGGGAGATCGATAGAACTGTTTAGGTTGGTATACTTAACCAGACTGGTAAAGAGGCTATAGTGTCACAAATGAGGGAGGATAGTGAGGCTGAAGAGAATGCTAAGACTGATAAGACTATTGAGGCTAGTGAGACTTGCGAGATGAAACCAAATAGGACTGGTGAGAGTGAGACTGATGAGCCAAGTAAAGCTCGGCTAATAAGGTTACTGAAACTGATGCGCGGGAGACTGAAGTGAAACAGGTGAGGCCATAGTGTGTTAACTGACACTAGGGAGACTAGTGAGGCTGATGTGATTGCTAAGTGATGCGACGGCTATAGTGTGTGTGTGCCTTGGATGAGATTTGCTTAGAGTCACTAGTCATATGAGACTTGAAGCTATGGTGACAAGTGGGCATAAGGACGGTGTTGAGATTCATAAGACTGATAACATAAGATAATTTTTATATCAACACAAAGAAAGAACATACTAAGAAGCCAATTATAAATTTTAGTTATAGCACAAAACGTTTTAAAATTGTTTTTTGTTGCAGGTGATCAAATAATAGCAATAAACGGCGTGAGCCTCGTCGGCTTACCGCTCTCCACCTGCCAGACCTACATCAAAAACTCCAAGAACCAAACTGTGGTGAAACTGACCGTGGTCCCCTGCGCGCCTGTCGTGGAGGTCAAGATAAAACGGCCGGACACCAAGTATCAACTCGGATTCAGCGTACAGAATGGCGTGGTGAGTTCATGGGGCAATATTCAACCTTGACACCTGCGTATTATCCCAGGAAAAAAAACCATGGCTGAAAACCACAATAAATATAAATAAAAACTACAATCAATTTCTTAAAGAACTCATAAGTTACACGCCTGAACAGATTATTATCAAACATAGCTATTAAGAACAGCATGCAGATCTGTCCACCCGTTTATGAACGATGTCACAGCCCACAAACGCATTGACTTCAAACCAAAGAACATCTACACGAGAAGAATAACAATCTCATACAAAAAAGTGTACCCCCGCTATATGTGTGCTTAAAACACAGATCACACTAAATACCGCATTACGAGATTCGTTGCTCCTACAAAAAGTCACCAAAGTTTGAGGAACGCGCGCGTTCTCATTGGCTATCTCACTGTTACGCCTACTCGCGCCTAACAATCGACCAATAAGATTAATTTCTTATAAGTGTATTTAGACGGTTCGAGCGTCCTGAATGCAGAATATGGGGTGTGATCTGTGGCTCAAAATTAAACGCGTTATCAAGTAAAGGGACATGAAGGTAACTCAATAAGTGCAATTAGATTTTTTAAAGTTATTTTTTTCGACGTTGCTACGATAATATTTGATCGGGACGGCACTAAAAGGGTGGGCGGCACTCGGGCATCCCATTCCATTGGGGGCTCGTTGCCTCGTAAACTATCCCTCCCCCACGGCACGCGGCTGGCCGCTGGTCGTCCAGCACGCCGCGGACGACAGCATCATTATGTCGCGTTGCAGATATGCAGCCTGCTGCGCGGCGGGATCGCGGAGCGCGGCGGCGTGCGCGTCGGACACCGCATCATCGAGATCAACTCGCAGAGCGTGGTGGCGGTGCCGCACGAGCGCATCGTCAACCTGCTCGCCACTTCCGTCGGAGAGGTAGGTTCAATACTGCCTTGTTTCATCTATCCTTCCCAAAGTTTTCCCACTCTTTCTCACATTCTTCTGTTCTCTATACAATGTTATCACTTTCCCGGTGGTCGGCGGCGCAGAGCTCTCGCATCCGTCTTCGGGCTCGAGCATTTTAACTGCAAAATGGGAGTCTCAAATCGATCTATGTACATCGAGTAAATGTAATCGAGAATTCACGGTATTGTGTGCCGTACTACTTGCAGTGAAATATACTAAATGTACGACTTGCAGGACCTTGGAAACAGTGATTTCCCACCCAGTACACTCTGGTAAATGACGAATACAAGATAACAGTGCTTTTCCGCTAATGTGTCATCCGCGAAAGCCGATGACGCGCCACAACCGAGGTTGTTAAATTGAGTGGGCCAATCAGCGTCAACGCTAGTTCGATTTGCGGAGGACTTTATTTGCATACTAGCTGCGCCCCGAGGTTTCACCCGCTATTCTACTGAAACCGAATATTTTTACGGGATAAGAAGTAGCCCATGTGTTAATCCAGTGTGTAAACTACCTCCATACCAAATTTCATTCATATCCGTTCAGCCGTTACTGAGTTGAACGGGAACAAACACACATACATACTTACATTTTTACACACTTACAAACTTTCGCATTTGTAATATTAGTGTGATTCGTACGATTTCGAGAGTAGTTTATAAAACCTTAATGCCTTCATTTCAGATCCTAATGAAGACGATGCCGACGTCGATGTTCCGACTGCTCACCGGACAAGAGAACCCGGTCTTCATATAAACACAAGTGCCTGCTTACGATATTACGCACGCGAAATAGCGTCGCAAGTCAGAGGCACATTCTACCTTAATCATTTGAAGAATAGAACTGTAATTAGAACAGAACATTAAGTGGAGTTAGATAATCTTGTCTAAATCCTCTGAATGGTTCGGTTCGAAGGATGAAAAGAATTGAAATACTTTTATTAGATGTTTGTATGGATTACGAAATACGTAACAAGATTTAGTCACAAGAAAGGACACAGAAATTATGACTATCATGAGATAAAAACAGCAAAGCGCATGAATATTGGAATCCCTATCGGGCTTAAAAGGAATCTTCATTTTTTCAAGTTTTTCTATTGAATATGTAACGCACGTTTTTTCGATAGTAATTTATTTATAATTTTTTTCCCATTGGGTGGGCAACACAGGTTACCCCAATTCGCCCACCCATGGACCAAATTCTAAGTTTAAAACAATAATAAAACAAACAAACAATAATTTAAAGAAAAACTTGTGTTCTTGTGGCATGAATGGAAGAAGAAAATATAATTAAATAAAATTGATTAAAAAGACAACAATATGAAACAAACAGCAACAAAAAATATATAAAAAGTAACATACTTAAACACGTATTTCAGTGGTTTCATCACTAAAAACTTAATGGTGTCATAAAAATCTGTTTTCATTCTGCGAACCTCCGCCTCCTTACAATTATGTCCCTTAATCAACACTTCAAATCAGTTGGTCAGTCGGTACAAAATTTAGTGAATGTTTTACAAATAGCGGCCGCGTGGCGCCATATTGGAGTAAATAAGGAAGAATGTGCCTCCGGCATGTGTCGCTCTAGATAGAAGCTGGATAGTAGGTCGAGTCCTTATCTCATACTAACTGTCATCTCGATAAAAGACAAGTGGAGCAATTGTCACGCAATCGCACACTTTAGGGATTCTTTTCTGCTCAACTACCTATAGCTGGGAATTTTGTTGAACCGCGGGGAATCCCCACGGCTTAACTATTCAGAGTTGAGCATTTTAGTTGAGCCGTGGGGAACTCGAGTTAGTTGCTAAACTAACAGACCGCATACAAAGGTTTCAGCAAAGTTGCCATAAAAGCAAACTGCGACTATAAAGGTGACGTGATGAAGGAACTAAACTTATCAACATGCACTTAGCTAACGGGTTTGATAAGTTAATCACAAAGGAAAAGGACCGATCGGGCTGCCAGCTAGCTAATAAAAAAATACTCAAAAGAACATAGAACTAAAAATTATGTGATGTGTAATTTTTCAAATGCTAATGAAAATAAAGCTTAAGTGGCTAAATAACGTAAGGTAAGATGTATCTCTCTATAAATTAAAATACCATGTCGCATTTGCCACTCCGATATGCAAACTCGAAAAGAAAGTTTAAAAAAAAAACTTCGTTTTGGCAAATGCGTTTTGGAAAAATATTTAATTATCATGACATGTGTAAGCTCCACTTATTGATATAATTGTATTTATAAATTGAATATCGAAACCCACTCATATCTGCTTAGATATTATTAAAAATTAACTTCTGCTGTGGAGACGTATTGTTTTTATAGGGAACAGAGATAAACAACATTAAAATGATGCAACGTTATTCAATTGACCCTTGACGGCCACGGTAGAATCAAGCAAGGTAGAATCTAGAACATAACCCGACAAAAAAACTTTGTGGCATTCTATGATATTTTACATGAGATACTACATGAGAGTACATTTTAGCGCACTTAAAATGCCCCCGCAAAATCTGTATTTTAGGACAGATTTCATCATAGTTCTTTTACTCTCTAACTTTTCGAACTCTTGGCGAAACTTGGTTGCCAGGTTACAATGAGCTGCATACAGGCAGCAGCGGAGCCGAATTCTAAGCGCCATCTTTACGTTCATTTTTTTTTTAGTTGTTTTTACTGAAATAATATACCTGTACTATAAAGGTGTTGTGTGTTGTAAAAAAACATACATATTTTTTTTAATGCGCGGCGTCATCTGGCAATGATCAGTTTGACAGCGACTGAGAGAAGAGAATGCGTACTCGTGAATAAGCGAAGCTTGCCGATTTCAGATCGGGAATATTTCTCATTTCTCTTTGCCGATGTACTGAAAAGCCGTTTTAAATAGAAGGAGTGTCTTATCAAAGCAAGAGACACAAGATATTTTAAACCCTAAAACCAGCTGATTATCTTTACTTTTTTTTCTTATCTCTGTTCCCGTGATACCATTACGCCAGTGTAATATAATACCTATTATAATAATTAATTGCTACTGGGCTTGTCAAATGTAGAAACATTACTAACATTTGCCGAAAAAACTCTTCTGTTTTTATAGCTTTTAAGTTTTAATGCCATTTAGTTTTAATAATTTATTTAAGGGTTTTTTAATCTAGCCATTCCACATAAAAAGTACCTACACAGTTCGATTGTACGGATATTTTTATACTGTTGTTAAGTTTTAATTTTTTTTTTTTACAAATTGAGATATTTTTCGGCTTCGTCTTAGTTCCTAAAATAATATGTAGTCAGTGTAGGCGTCTTTGTTGTCTTTATTTTTTTACTAAACTCGTCAGTATGTCGGAATATTGTTGCATACCCTTTCTGTCATATTGAAAAGGGAAAAACACTCGACACAAAAATATAGTGCTGTCAGAATATTTTGTTGAATCATGTTACCTTTCATATATGAACACCATGACATAGACAAAAAATGCAGAATAAAAAAGATAATAATGACAATGTACAAAAAATGCTAGTAGATTTTTCACATTTATTTTGTGGATTAAACTTTATATTGAATCTTAAATGAATCTATGTTTTTATGTACCGTCAAATTTTTTAGGTTTTAACAACTTATATTAGCTTATAATTAAATTTTGCAACGTTTCGAAGACAATCATTGTGTAATTTTAAGAAGCACAGCATTATAGATATTACAGAGATCAAATAAACATGAATTGATTAGAGGATATAGTTATAAAGCATTATTTCTTGTAGCATCTCAAAAGATATATCATATTTTGTAAATTTTATAGTTGCTATAGCATTTACTATATAACCTACGATATTATGTATGTCCCGTGTTCTTAGCCAAGCTTAGCGCTCTGAGAACCACTTTATAATATTATGTATTGTATATTCAATGTAAATGTAAACATCCTATAGATTATGCCCACTCTCTCTGCTTCTATATTTACTTTGTTTCCCAAAAAATGTTTTCTATCTTGTTTTTCTTTCAATATTAGTTTGCCTTGGCCAGTGTAACTTGGATTGATAATTGAAAAAAGTTTTCATAGAATTTCTTTGGCACTGGTCACGCCATCTTTCGAGTAAATTATAAATACAGTCTGATATGAAAATTTTATATTGCTAGCTGTTGTGAATAAAATTTGTTTACATTTGTGAGACACAGATAATAAAATAGCCTTTTATCGTGAAGCTGGTATATTGTAGGTACACTGTGACATGTGAAATGACTATTGTTGTTCTCATTTCTAAGAGTATTATTCTAGTCTGCATTAAAGTTAAGAATAAATTGAACAAACTTACTTGCTATTGTTTTAATTTGACACAATATAACTAGTAACCTTTTTAAACGTCAACATTTTTAACCTTTCACCGCCGCCGCCACTCTCACCGTATTTCTAAGATCTCTGTGGGACGAGTCGCGAGGTGATTTTTGGCAGCTCACGTAAGTCATTATAAGTTTCCGCCGATAGCTACAAATATAAGTTTTTTTAGTTTAGCATAGCGGTAAGTAAAGCATAATAAAATAAATTACTGCACTTTTTTTTTTACAATATTGCTCCACATATTAAGCGCGCTCTTACAAAAGAGACATCTACATTGTTATTTAGCAAATACTTGTTCATAAATAAAGAGGTTCTGTAAAGAAAGATTTTTGTAGTTCGTCTTAGACAAAAGTTGCGATTAGATCGGTGTGACGGTGAAAAAAATGAAATTTTGACATTTTTTTTTATCATCTGACTAGTCTTTTTTCAAGAGGAAGCAGGTGATTATGCGACACGTTCCGGAGCGAAATTGTAAGAATGTCCTGATAAATCTGCGGACATCGGACCGCCACGTAACAAACGAGAGATAATGAGACATTTTTTAATGGTCGACGGGCTAGATGTTTGACCACAACTCACCTGATTGTTACTAAGTATATATATATATATATATATTTATGATACCCAGTGACGAGACAAGTAAGTCGCTCACCTGATGTTAAGCGTCACGCTTGCCCATAACAATTGAGTGCCCAACCAGAATTTGAACTTCCACAGTTCATAACCATGCGCAGCAACGCACTGCGCTCGTCACCCTGAGATATTAGATGTTAAATGTCCAGTAATGACGCTGGAAACATTGCCCTTCAATCCGCAACACAGTAATGTTTGCACACTACTGCTCGGCGGTTGAATAACAGGCAAAGGTGTGGTACTTCCCCAGGCGGACTCTGCAGAAGAGCCCTACCACTACTAAAACATAGGAACTTACATATAATTTACCTAGGTACCTATAATGTACTGAGTCAGGTTATCAGTGCGTTATTTATCAGTAACCCTCTAGCATATGCAAAAATCTTGTACGTTTTTTATAGTTAAATGTCAGAAGAAGAAAAAACAGTCGACAACCTACTCTTTTTTTTTCTTTTTTTGGAATTCTTACCAATTGTAACAGCGCACTATTGGATGTAATAAAATTGTATATACTTATTTCAATCGAATAGTTTCAACAAGTTTTATTTAATAAATGTTTATTAAAAAAAACAATATAAATGTAATATATAATATATGTAATATATGTATGTATGTATAATAATATGTTTATTTGTTTTGTTTGTTTTTATTCATTATTCTATGAGTATCGTATCATGAGAAAATCGGGAGAATCCCGTAGGTAGGTACCGAGTTGGGTAAATACGCTGGTTTGTTTAGTACTTTTTTATCACAGAATTCTCCTTTTTAAATATGTCTTTGTTTTTTATCTATAGGTATACCTACTTACCACTCCTATGGAACAAGTACATTCGTACTTGTTGCATTACTAACCAACGTGATTAAATAGCCACTAGATCAATAGTCAGAATATTTTTATAATAGCTGCCAGACATATCCATACAAATTCTTTGAGAGTGCCTCTGTTTTGGGTCCGTACCGTGACGTACTTATTGCGATGATAGGTTCAGCCGGTGACGCCGATCGATTTATCGCGCGGCGATACGATTTGCAGTCGCGCAGCGTCGGCGCCTGAATCTAACATCAAATTCGTTTATTTACACCACAGGTGAAATACCTATGATACACAAAGACACAGAAACATACACAGAAATATCTATGATTTACAACCTGTACGGTAATACCTATGATATTTCTAATATCATAGGTTATCATATCATTAATGTCTTTATTAAAATCATAACAAACTATACAATTAAAATAATAACCAATTATAACCATTAAATACCTAAAATATTAAAAACATTAATGATAACAATGACGTCACGGTACGGGCCCTGTAAATAAATAAAAAAACCAACTGTTGTGCACAGGACCGTCACTGGCAGATACATACCACATGTTCAGAAATAAACATGTTTGCTTAGAATTTTATTTTATTTAAGTAGTATTTTATTTGGTATTTTATTTAAGTAGTATGATAAAATTTACATAAAACGTGGATTTGTGAAAAATTTTCCTTGGTAGATTTCAATGTGTGTTGTCTTATCTTCTACAAAGGTAATGAATATGTATATGTAGTTACTTACCTACCTGTTGATTAGATAAAGCGGATGAATGAAAATTTAAAACAAAGGAAAACAAAAACAAGACAATCTAAGCACCTATAGTTAACTATACCGGTCGTACCTAGATAGAGCTACGTAAATACTATTGAGTGATTAGAAGAACAATGTCATTAAGTACACAGCCGTATTGATAAGGTCATTTCGGCGGCTGCGTAGTACGCAGTTGCGTCATAGCTTCAATAGATACAAGTCCTCCAAACTTTTTGTAGGTATTACCATAGAGAAATTATACTAAGAGTGCTAATATCCATAGAAAGATGTGTGACCCGATTGTAGTACTGTTAAGCACGAAAGATGTCGCAAGTCCTCTAAGCTGCGTCACGATTTCTGCTTGACTTGAAATTGAAACCCAAGCTAACTCGTTCGTCGTAGTACGAAGACAAATTGCTTTAGTAATATCAGTAAAATTATTAATTTTATATTTTATTTGTAAGCCTCGCTAGGTTCTCAAGAGAAGGCGTTGGATACACGATTTTTGTTAACATATTTTTTACGTCGTTAAACTGCGGACATATTATATATTAACCAAATTTACATCGGTTTTAATAGCGGTTTGGAAATTAGCTGACCAAATATGTTCGTAAGCGGCATCTACTTAGTTTTAAGCAGATTTTTCGGAGGTACATTTTTTTGTATGAGATTATCATTCTTCTCGTATATATTATCTTTGGTATAACTCTCATACATAAG
Organism: Apocheima hispidaria; assembly: GCA_947579745.1. Taxonomy (NCBI): domain Eukaryota; kingdom Metazoa; phylum Arthropoda; class Insecta; order Lepidoptera; family Geometridae; genus Apocheima; species Apocheima hispidaria. The sequence goes on from OX388145.1 coordinate 1,567,239, forward strand.
TACACACATGGGTTTGTACTTACATATGTGTAATGTATAGCCGGTCCATACCCGCCATACATTGCACATACATGCATAATACCAGACAAAAAGCATTCATAGCACTTTATGTTTTAAAATTAGACATCGTAACAACAGCTGCTTTCAACGAAGTAGGTAGCTTACTTTGCGCCGAACTTTATGACAGCCCTTTTCTCTGGTAAGACGTATCATAGTAGAGTAGATTCTAACGTAAATTTTCGTAGCTTCGTAGCTGCTAAGAGATCTTCTCAGTGGGTTCTCACCTGAAAATATTGCGATGGGATACGTCGCGATGTTAGTTTTAAAAGCGGCATTAACATTTGGCACGATCTCTACCTAACTTAACTGAAGGCGGCCAAAAGTAAAGATATGGAACGTTTGAGGCAGTCGAGAATGACAGGCCCGCACTTCCTTATAGCCAGTGGAGAAGCAAAGGATGCGGGGCCTGTCTTGGCTCGACCCGTTTCTGTAGAATAGCGGGTGAAACCGCGGGGCAAAGCTATTATACAATAAATAAGCAAAATGCGTATCCGGAACGGACTCAAATTTTACATTTTGTAATATCGTCTCTACACTCGCCAAGTTAGTCTATTTCAGATGACGATCGTAAGCACGGCAGTGAGTCGTCGGCGACGATAATGTATTATAAATGCTTTTTCTATGTTCCGTACCTCCAGACTGTTTAATTTAAATAAATATTGATCCTACGTCAGCAAATTATACCAAACACAATTTCATATTTATGTTACGAATTATGTTCGGGTCCTCCATACTAAGTCCCGTAACTTAAATGGGAGTAATCCACAGATAAATCTGTGGGTTTAATCTCTGGCACTAAGTACTATATCGAATTATCTAAACGCATAATATGTTCCGAAATCTGCTGCACATGCACTCTGTATCAAATCACATTAGGTAATACCTACCTACGTCACTTTGATGATGGTTTATTGCTTCCATCCATACTACAAGGTAGTAAAAAATCAACATTAGTACTTAGTCTCATATGGACCCCGTCGGGTACAGCAACAACACCAGTGCGGTTTAAAATGTGCACATAGTTACCATTTGCACTGTCAGCGTGCAAACAGTCGGTTTAAGATGCGCATATAAAGGCTCCTGTCAGACACATGACGTCATGAGTGACGTCATTATAGCGTGCTCACGGTGCTCACAAGAATGAGGTAGTGCACTGTGTGCGCTAATGTCAAATTCAAATGTTCATCTGTGAATTCCAATATTCTCTGTTTTTTATAGAAAAAAATTGATTGAATGCAGGCCACAGTCTTGTGTGAAAACAGAAATGAAACTGTGACCATCAAATTATGAGACACAGGCCGATAACCTGAAAAATGAAACTATCTGACATAAGCACGCTCATGATCGGTTTAATTTGTTGGCGCGCTGTGAGTGTACTAACAATTTAAACCGATCGTTAGCAGTGTATGTGGTGTTTGCACTGTGAGCGCATTTTAAACCGTACTCCAGAAGAGAACAGCTAAATTTAAAAAAAATTGCACAAAATCGCTACTTACCTATCTAAGTTAAAAGATTCAACAGCATGAAAGTTACCATGGAAACCATGGTCACAGACAACCGCACCAGATAATTATGTTCACCAGTGTGCTGGAAAAAAATACAATTAAACTAGGGACATCAGACATTCTATTGGTCAATATTTTCCACAGCCTCACAGATCCTGACTTTACAGTAGTACCACAGAATAAATGATACTACTGAAAGTGCAAAATACTCCCTTCGAAATGGAGGAAATATTTATATAAATTGCACCTCTCACAACTTCACAAAGTTAGTTTTAGCATGCACAGCATAGTGTAACTTATTGTCATAAGTATCGACAAGCGCTTGATCGACAGATGCAGCCTTATTCATATCGTTGAGCTTCTTTTTCTCAGACTGTTACAGAATCATAGTCAGTTCACACTTTCTTACAAAAAATCTGCGGAGAGACATGGACATGGAACTTGGGGTTGTCATTATTTCTATATGCCCATTTAGTATAGCTTTGATAAAGCCATCCCCAGTGTTAACACAAACTTGGTGGCACAGACCATCTAACAAATGAGACTTACCTCGGGATTCTGAAACGTTTGTTAACTTTGACAACAGATTAAGTCTATTGCTCTTTGCACTTGCTTAGTGCCAGACAAAGGCAGCATTACAATTAATCTGTTGTCAAAGTTAACAAACGTTTTAGAATCCAGAGGTTAAGAAACAACTTGTTTTCCTTTATTGGTCTGCCATCTGTGGTTGTCAGGTGTGATAGGAGTCTTACAATATTGTAAGATTTAAAAAAACTTAAGACAAAAAAATAGGTAATGTAAATGGACCCTTAGCAGTGATTTTATGGTATGTAAAATGCTAAAACAGTTTGTTGTTGTCTTCCTACTAAAATAATAGTAATAAATAGAGGTGATGCATGTACTTAGTTCAGTCTGTGTTGTTTCCTCATAAAAATAAATATGCAGAAACTATTTATAACAGGGACAACTTTATTGCTAGCATTTTGTTCTTAGCTACGACTGCAAGCATTGCGTAGATGAATGAAGCAAGAAAATGAAAAATTGGTTTAGCTTTTGTATATTATGTATTTTGAAGTTCCTCACAAAGCCAAATTAAATTTACATAAATACATTAAATTGATAACTTTTATACAAGTAAATAGAATACGTAAGATTCATGTTGATGCAGCAAAACTAGTGAAAACATAACCTAGCGGCTTTTACTGCACTATGACAAAACAAAGAGTACAAGAAATGTTCAGTATCACTAGAGATCAGAACTGATATAAGCATACATTTCACTTAAAAGACAGTGTCCGATAACATGCTTACAAAGACATAACACTTTGTGACTGCTAACACTATTTCTTTTATATAAAATTAACCAAATCTGTAACCATTGAAATATATATACAATTAAGTCTCAAGGTGTTCATTTAAACGCTATTAAGATAGTAAAAAAATATGCATACCTAATATCGTAACGAAGCTACATGTGAACGGTACATGATCAGGGATCGGATCATTCCAAGACAAAGAGGGGCGAGGCTATGTAGAAATGCGAGAGCGCGCCACTCTCCACCGATAATAAAATTTATCCACAATTGTCTCATCACAAGTTACTCTGTTGGGGTGTATATGATAACTTGCACTCATTAGGATATATCTGTTAGTCATCCTCTCGCTGCAGGCGCGCTGCGGGCCGGTTGAGCCCGGGGCCGGGCGGCGGCGGCGCCGGCTCAGTTGTCCATGGCGTACCTTCGCGTCCAGTCCTTCGCGTTCCGGATGGCCTCGCTCTCGTTCACCTTCCACAGCTCAGCCACGTCGTTGGCGAGCGGGTCGTCGGGGTTCGGCGCCGACAGCAGCGCCTGGATCGACAGCAGCACCGTGCGGATCTGCAGTGCGGGACTCCACTTGTCCTTCAGAATGTCCAGGCAGATGCGACCCAGTCGGTCTATATTCGGATGATATATTTTCGTTATAAACCTAACCTTAGGCGCTGACATAGGATAGTCTTCTGGCAGAAATAACTCTAATTTGAATAGTCCTCCTTCGAATGGCGAGTCTTCCGGGCCGGTAACGATTACGTGAAAGTAGCGAGCGTTCGTTTCGCTGGGCACCGCGCTGATTCCCGGCACCGGCTCTTGCATCAGTCGCTGTGTCTCTTTGATTATTCTACGTGGTAGGGCTGCCATTTTAAATATGCGGTCTAGCGCAATTTGTCAAATGAGAGCGAGTAACCATATAATTGTAAAAAATATCTAATCTTCTTCTCTTTACGTGTTTTTGCAACAATTTCTCAGGCACGTTCTACGAAATTACGAATTATAATAGCATTTTAACCATGATAATGCTAAAAACGCGACTACAAAAGCGAAGATTCTTAATTTTTACCACAGACAATGTAGACATTTTGAAAACATAGATACACGTGCAATATAGAATAAAGTGCGTTCTCTGTGACACTCACAACCGAATATCTATTTTTTTTTTAAACCATGTACCTTGTCTTTGAACAAGATCTGATAGTTAATTGTTCTGCTACTCGCCGCTAGATGACATTATTATAAGTTGCAAGTAAAACATCTCAACTCTTGCGAATAATAAAATTACCTCCTGACTCCTGACCAGACTGATAAGCTACGACTAGCAATAGCAACCTTATTATACAGACGTAGGCACTAGAAAGTACCTATACTGATTTTTTTAGTTTACAGTAAGATATTTTAAAATTATTTACCTGTAAAAGCCCAACATGTGAACTCAGTTTCAAATGCGAATTTATAAGTATAAAAATATAGAAAGTTGGCCGCATTTGCATATATAAAATAAAAATAAACGGACCAACACGAATCTATGGACACCTTGTTTGTCAAAATCATACTTAGACGAAACAATATGTTATTCTTTTTAGTTTCACCGTTGGCGGGTAAAAAGAGGAGGAAAAAGGAATTCTTGAAAAAAATCCTGTATCCAGTTTTAATAAAAAACCTGGCATCCGCAGAGCTTTTGTGTCTGGCTTTGTGACAGCTTTATTAAAACTGCGAACTAGAAGTGCCTACGACGTTGACAGGTTTTTATTAAGTTTTTAGGCAATCGATAGATATTTCGTGTAAACACACTTATTGCGAAACTTGTATTCCGAAGAACTGCCACTTTTTCTTTTATTTATTACTTATTACCCGACTACGAAAAAAGAAGGTTATAAGTTTGATTTTTATTTTAATAAAGTGCTTGCTTAGAGGTAAAGTAGGACCTAATACTTACATTTAAATTTTAGTTTATAAAGATAAGCACAGACGATTTACGCTTTAGTGCCATTGTATTGAGTTTGATTTAAAAAGCAACAATAGATGCACGGACTGTATAATAAACAAGAATCATCATAATAGAGATAAATACATTTCGTCTTATTTTATTTTACATAATTATACCTAATAATTAGATTTGTACAAAACAAGAACTGTTTTTTGCTCAGCTAAAAAACAAGTTCATTATCTAATACCTGCTCCCGTAACGATTCATTAATCTTTATAATTATGAATAGGTGTATAAAAATAAATCGCCGTTCGTTTGTCTCCCTAAAACTCAAAAACTCTGAACCGATTTCGATGAGTTTTTTTATTGTGGACAGGTTTGTATGAAGAGCTTAGCGAGGCCGAATGCCGAGCTTCATCTCTTACGAAGTCGCGGGCATCAGCTAGTCTATATTATTGTATTATAAATATAAATCTCCGTTCGTTAGTCTCGCTAAAAATCAAAACCGGCTTGACCGATTTTGATGTGTTCGTAATTGTCCGGAGAGTCAGGATCACGTCTACGAGAGTTTAGCGAGGTCGAAGGCCGAGCTTCATCGCGTACGAAGTCGCGGGCATCAGTTAGCTGTAGATAATTTCTCTGTGATTGTAATTATTATAATGACTTTTTTTTTATTTATCGGAAGGGACGAGCTCCGACCGGTTTCAAAATTATGACTTTATTATTAGACAAAAAATAACCCTCCTTCTTGGGAAGTCGGATAGAAATGTGAGTCTTAACCATTTTTATCATAATGAAAGCGCCAAATGAAAACAAATTGAGTTCAAAAATAACACTCCGCCGTGACAGTGTGACACTGCCGTGACCAGGATTCGAACCTGGGTTACTACGGCCACAACGTAGGGTCCTAACCACTAGACGATCACGGCTGTCGGAGCGATGACGAGTGTGTCGAAATTTAGCATCGTACCGTAGCGTTGTAATTGAGTGCCGCCCCCTCTCTTGGCAAAGACATCCAAATTATTCCAATCAATCAAAGATAATAATTATAACGCTGATTCCGATAGGCAAACCAACGATTTCGAATCTACCTGCGATGATTCTCAACCACTCGACGTTGTGTTTGTCCTCTTCACTCTCATGTCAATCTCAATTAGAGTGGCAGAGGATATTAAGTGCTATAGACACCATATTGTGGCATGCGTTGTTTTGGCGGAAGTGGCAGGACACCATACTATAGCGTAGTAAGTATATCAAAAAAAAAAAAAACCGCCACTTCCGCCAAAACAATGTTTGCCACTACAGGAGATAATAATTAATAAGTAGTGACTTCAGTATTATTTTCTCCATAAAAAAAACTAGTCCAATGATTTTGTACAGGTTGAAGTGCCGGAGAATTACATTTTGATACCTACGTTCGATCTGATCGATCGATATGATCGGGATATATAGATAATGTAATGTTCTTAGATGGGATTGTCAAAGCAGTTAATAAGAGGATAGGTAGATATATACATACCCTTAAAATTATAGTTAGGTTTATGTACGGTTTGCACATACTAGTTTTGTATACCTACAAGAAAAAAACATATTAAAAATTAAAAACCATTTATTGCTTATACCTCACACTCTAATATGAAACGTAGAGAGGAAGTCGGGCGCGCGCACGACAACATGCTCGAAGTCCATGAAGGATAATCTGAAAATAAGATACGATTTGTTATGTAGGTATTGTAATTAGCAAAGAAAGGAGCAAGTCCCATCGCTATCCAAAAAGTGTACCCCCGAAAAACGTACGTATTATTTATTACCTACTAGATGGCGCTACGTAAATAGTCAGCAGATTTTCAGACTGCTATAATTTGAAGGAATTTATCGATAACCGTAAATATATTTTTTTTCTTTTTTTTTTCAAATATGAAGGATTGTCCGCAAATCTGATTTAAAGATTTGTTTAGAAGGGTTGTATCCTAATATAACACCGATAGTTTACCTGTATGTTATCTATGGTATTAGGTAATATGTGAAGATACCGTTTATACGTGAGTACTACATTTATGTTCTTTGGTACTTTATTTGATGAGTATTTGAGTACTGGTTATCTGCGAAGAACGAGCCAAATAATTTGTTACTCAGGTCAGGTTGTTTTGGTGTAAGTACTTGAAAAATAAAACGAATTGTTTAACTAATTCACCTTCAGCTCATTGTTGGGAATTAAGCTTACCTACTCCTGCGATATGCACTGAACGCTATCACCGTTAGTCATATACCTGCCGTCTCCGTCGACGTCGGCCTCGTCCAGAACACTGGCCACGATCTCGTCTCTCTCCTGCGGGTGCAGCTCTCCTTTGGTGAGAAGGCGCGTGGCTTCGAGGAGGTCCTCACGCCCGATGTACATGTCGTCGTCTAAATCGTAGATACGGAACGCGTACCTACAACGATATAAAGAGTATAATGAGATTCAACAGCTGATAAGGTAACTGTTGTTCACTCTCGCGGCTCTCTCGCTCTCTGCGGTGAAGTGCGAAGCGAGCGAGATTCAACGACTAGTACCCTCTCGAGTGCACAGCCTGTGCCAGAGTGCGCAGCACACTTCCACGAAGGGTTATTGTATTCAAATTTTAGTTGCAATTTTTACTGGTTTTCCTATGTGTTATGCTAGCTACCAAAGAAAAGACTTGCCCGTTTCATTTTTCAGTTATATAGAAAGCAGTTTTTAATCTAGTAAGGTACAATACACAATTCAATATTTACCAGAAACCAAAATAAACATTGTAAACGAAATTGAAAAAAACGAAAGACTAAATAAAATTAAACGATTAGAAGTACGTGATACAAGAAAAAAGATCACATAAAGTGATATCCTACTCGTACGTATAAAAATGTTAGATTCGCATGTACGTAATAGTATACATAATGCGTCTACACTGCGCTGTTTCGTTTGACCCGCGCGCTAATTTTCACGAAAATGGAGCATCAGTTTCAGAAGCCGAGCCCAGCCTTACTTTGAATCTCGTAAATCGATAGTTTGCGTGAACTCACTGCTTTTTATGCTACATTATGATAGGGCACGTATGGGCAACGCCTGGCCCGCGCACCGGGTACGGCCCGTTGCGGTATTTCATCCAGCCCGCGGAACATTAAGCAGTCTCACTAAAATGTCTACAAGAACTACTACACTTTAGCTAAATGCAATGACCATTTAGAGCCATAATTAAAGAAGTTGTCAATAGAGGTAACTATACAACTTGTTTAGCGAATATATTTAACGTCACCTTGTTTATTCAATACATAAATATCTCATCTCCGAGCGGCCCGCGACTTCATGATCGTTCCAAAGCTCAGCCCGCGAATTTACCCCCTGCCAGTGGTAAAGAGCCTACTAAAAGGGGACCGCTGGGCTCGGGGATTGTTGGAAGTGGGGCTCTAACGATTCATCTATCTATAACGAGCGTGCGGAGGACGACAATGTCGAATGGCTGGCGTTGTCGTAGGCGGAGGTCGATTTATGGCTCGTAGCTCTCACGGAAGGAGATGAAGCGCAGTGGCCTTGGCCTCCCGAAGCCTTCCGTCAAGCACAAAGGCTAGCCACCGAGGGGGTTTTAGTGGGTATAATAGCACACAATCCAGATGCACCCCGAAGCAACTGAAGCTTGTAAAGATTTCACAAACGTGAAAAAAATTAAAAAGCAACTTTCCAGAGCTTGCCCAGACCTGTAATAGGGCACTGTTTTGCTTACGGCTTACTATCAATTAGTGCCTAGCTAACGAACAAAAGATCCTAGGTCAGTTTTATGTATGCCATTTATCTGTTAACCACGAAACATTGTACGAGTACTTTGGGCTACATTACATTTTGTACAAGATGATTATAATTATGTAGCTACCTTAGAGCAACGCTGGCCCCCGGCTGACCCGGATCGGCCCGGTACCGAGTTGCTCTAAGCTATATATTGACTTTTTTTGCTTCTATGGTCTTGTTTGATTTTTGGTACATAGATAGAAAACATAATAAAAAAATCATTTTCGTCGCTGTTTGATTATAAAAAATTGTTAGGACGGTGGACCAAACCTAAATAGGTACTCCTTTTATTCTTAGATAACATATATGTCGTAGTTATGTTATAGTACCTATATAAGACACATTTATGTATTTACCGCCGTCACGTATAGCATCATTTTTTTTCTGTTAGCTAATGGATTGATGACCAAATTGGTATTTACAACACATGCTCGGATTAGTGTTGGCAACTTGATTTTTTGTAACTTTTATTAAATACGTGTATAAATAATTACGCGTGGCTCTTACCAAGACGGTATAACCTCTACAAGAGCTAAGCTTACAATTTCTTCTGTCGTCGCATTTCCCGGTATCCTCTACAAGGGTTAAGCCCACATATTTTTCTGTTGTAGTATTCACCGGTATACTCTACAAGGGCTAAACCCAATTTTTTTTCTATTGTAGCATTCACTTGTATCCTCTACAAGGGCTAAACCCACATTTTTTTCTGTTGTAGTATTCACCGGTATCCTCTACAAGGGCTAAGACTACAGTTTATTCTGTTGTAGCAATCACCGGTATCCTCTACAAGGGCTAAACCCACATTTTTTTCTGTTGTAGCATTCACCGGTATCCTCTACAGGGGCTAAGCCTACAGTTTTTTCTGTTGTAGCAATCACCGGTATCCTCTACAAGGGCTAATAAACACTTTTTTTTAGTCGTAGCTCTCATTAAATCCAGAATAGTCCAGATACCTCTAGAAGGGCGTCCCCCATAACTTTATGTGTCGTAGCTCTCACCAAGCTTTAATATCCCTGGGCGCTGCTTCGCTGAAGACGGACATCATGTCGAGGAAGTCCTCGAAGGTGAGGTTACCGGAGCCGTCGTGAGAGAACACTTGACATATCCGCCGCTTGAACGGGTTCTCCTGGAAAAATCATCAGGTATCCTAGTAATTTTTATATAATTTCTGAGAGCAATTTTGATGTCCCCATTTTTTGTAAAAACTTAATCGCGTCAAACTCTCATACAACTTTGATCTTTCTTGTAAACATTATTTGTAATAGTATCATATACTAACAGAAAATTTACAGTTGGTGATCACAGAATTCTCCTTATAAATAATAATTGGTGATATATTCAATAATGGTTAATTATAATAGTGAAGCTAGATATCTATAAAATATCAATATTAGTCAATCAAAGTTTTTTATTTCACAGAAAAGAGCGGTAGAAATATAAATATTTTCGAAAAATCTGTTTCCGGAATTAGCTTAGCACTCTGTTTCGTAAACCAGCGTCCTCCCCTAGGAGTATATATGGCAATACAATTACTCCTACATTTTAAGCTTAACTATTCTTATCTAACAGTTATTTAGTGCATAGACTTAAATCAGTAACAGGAGATAAATGTTATGTATCATCTATCGAAAAGTGTCATACACATGGCAATTTAATTTAGTATCATCCACAGCCATGAGTACATTTCACGTTTCAGTTCATTTCAACACATTATTTTTTTGTTCGAATATGTGAAATATCAGTCAAGGGGTTAGAGGTGTCGTGAGTTTTTTTTCTCTCTCCATAATTAAACATACATATAATTTTTTGTAATTCTGCCAAACTGCATAGCAGTTTGTAGGCAGTGTAACTCTCATTGTGAACATTTTCTTACTATTTTTTATTTAGGTAGTTACTATGTACGCGTAGGAGAATTAAGTAATTATAACTAAGTTGTAGGTATATTATTATCTAGGTTTACTAATATTCGTGACATGATATTTGTGACTCAGTTCGGCATAAACTTAGTTCTACTACGAGTACTAGTTACGTAGCTTTTAACCAAATGAAATAATCTCACTTTTAATTCAGGTAATTTCTCTATTTCCTCGACGGGTACTGCGATGGTGTGGGCTTGGTTCTCCGTCATCCGCTTCGGCACTAAATCCGGATTAACGTCGCGGAATCTTTTGAACACCCTGCGAATTAAAAATAGATGAAACTTAATTAATTACTTTTTTATTAAATCCTTCTTGGATGAGGGTGAACGTAATCATATTGAGCTTAGAACATTTTCCTTACGCAAGTGGCCTCGTGGTGAAACTTTCACCAATGCTCCACTTGTACTAGGCCTCTTATTGCAAAACATAAGTATAGGTAACAATTCAAATGATCCCTTTTTCAGAAGGCAGTGTCTTCCTAGAGTATAGGGCAGTGGTGCAACCCGTTGCACCATCTATGTTAACTTTAAACTGCAGTCATAACTGCAGTTAAAACTCCCGTTAAGCAGAAAAATTTGTTGCACCATTTTAACTATGGTCAAAATGACAGATAACACATGCTGGCTAAACTTCATGGTTGTTAAAGTTATAGTTTATTTAACTATAACTTACTGCAACTTTAAATGGGATTATGGTGCAATCCAGCCTAAGCCAAAATCACTGCTGACAAGTATTATTATTATAAGGGAACAAAAAAACCCGACTACGAAATGTAGCTTATAACACTTCGGACATAAATCATTCGAACCGTTTAGGTTTAGGCCGTTTAGGTCTTAATAAATATAGAAACACAGAAACATATACACTTACGCACTCCACAAAAACATTACCTTCTTAGGCCTTCTTGGGCAATCGGGTGAAAATTAGAGTTTATTAAAAAATATGTCTACAATAAATAAGTTTTTTTTTTTACCGGCAAGTGCCTTTTTTAACTAAGCAAAATACATGTGGCATGTGTATGTGATTGTCATCACACTATATGAAGAAATACTTTATATAGGTACAACCTATTCACACACTTCATTGTGCTGTGAGGAGGCCGCGATTCAGTAAAACCTCTGTTTCACTCGCATCATTCTATGTGTACGTTTTGTAATTTGGAATTGAATTTGTTTATATAATACAATTGCCCCTTTACAGCAAAGCATTATTTCTTTGTATGTCACGAGATTTATTGTGAAGGATATTAGGTATTTAGGTGCATCGTTTCACTCATCGCGCGAAATTCAAATTTTCTTGCGTTTTTTATCAATTACAGCTTAATTACTCATCGTGGATTTATTGAAACCAATTTTGCGCTAATAAATAAGTTGTTTTAAGAAATTACGGGTAAAATGATTACCTAAATAACATTGGTTTAGCTAAGAATCTCAATAAGCTGATTTTCAGCTTGGTTTTTGGTTTAGTGGGAAATGTACTTATACTAGCTTTCAACTTGAATTTTTAGTTAGTGTAATTTCTTGAAACAATATATTTATTATCGCAAAATTAGTTTTCATGAACCTATGATGACTAATTAAGCTGTAATTGACATAAAACGCAAGAAAATTTGAATTTCGCGCGCCGAGCGAAACGTTGCACCTTAAGAACAGAATTCTCCTTATTATGATACAATAATGATTGTACCTAATTTTGATATAATGTCTATTAAAAATTCTGATTATGTGGAATGTAGTATAACAGATAGATAAAGGTTACTGTATTACGGAAAACGGGTAAAGCCGCGGGTAAAACTGGCTGTATCATATTTATGTAGCAGCAGGTAATGACAAGTTAGGCGTTGTTACATTGGTTCATATTATGGTACTACGACAGGTAAATAATCAAAGGGCATTACGTAAAATATTAATTTCCCCTAATGTTGGGCTACAGCCGGCGAGCCACGCTATTTATGTACCTATTTATAGCTTTAAAGTTAATATTTACCTCTAAGCTTGTGGCTTATAAATTCACGTATTTTGTCGTCCTATAACTACTTAGAACGTTGAAGTAAAGGCCCGTTGGTTTTCCTTGTCCTTCGCCGAAAGTAATAAATAATAACGTGTAAATTACTATGAAACATTGGACGTAACAGACGATCTATTATTTAATTTCCTCCCAGTAATTTCTATATGTCCTTAAACCACCCACCGGTGGACGGGCAGAAGATTCCAAAGCCGCCTGCCCTGTGTGGTGATTATGGCAACCCACCCATTTTTAAGGGATTTTTTTTCAGCAAAAAAAAATAAGTAGAGATAGCTGAACTAGGAAAGTGATGCTGTAAATTGACGTTTCAGTATTGTTACAGATTTATTTTATTTTTATCAAACGTCAGTGTTTTCTTTACCTCTTTAATATACCAAATTTGACATCTATCAAACTGCCAAATTTCGACTGGACCGGTGTTGTTTGCTGGCTAAAGATTTACAACAGAGCGCTACCGTGTGTCGCTTGAAATGTTACATTATAGGTCCGCTGTTTGTCCAATAACAAATACTTTCGGAAACTCGGAATAATGTGGAAAATTACGGGATCTCAAAAATAATGAAAATCGTGATGAATATACCGTGGGTACGAATTAAAATGTAGTAGATAAATAACCACGAAAGTCTAAAAACTTTTTTTTTTTTGGCGCGCGTTTTGTTTACGTGTCGTGTAGCACCTATACTAAGGGTGTCTACACATGGCCTGACCTGACATCGTGAGAAAGGGACAGCTAGATTTGAATTTCACGGGAGCAAAAGAAACAAACTATTAAGGTTATAGCTTCTCCCTTTCGCTCTCCCAGAAACTTATATATAGCCATCTCTTTCAAACGGTGTCAGGTCAGGCCATGTAGCGAGGCCTTAAGAATTACTTCTTGTGTCGTAGGTGTCTACAAACCTTAATTATACATTATTAAAAGAACCGTGATCGTAATTGAACGTTAAATCAAAGAATGACATTGGTAAGTTTTTGCATTATCTTATTGTTAGTTTGAAATTGAAATTGAATTAAATTAATATATTAATAATTGTTGTAGTTTTTCTTTATTTATTTTTTAACTGTTACTTTCATGTAGGCGTTCGGGTAGTATTAAACTCTTGCAATTACCTCGCTAGTTGACGCCACAGTATTCATCAACGGCCCATCGGAGCGATGTGTAAATATGGAACGTGACCGAAGCCGCGCGCGGTCGTTAGCCGATAATCTGCGATGCGTCACAAACTAATCGGCTTTGATAGGAATTGTCGATGAAAATGTTAAACTTACCTACTTTTATGTATTTGTCATAAGTCATTACTTTACTATCCATTATTATAGAAAATACAATGTTTTCTCAATTTATGGCTTCATGCTAGTGTTTGATTTCAGTAATGAATGTTTTTAACCCATAAAATAATGTGCAAAATATAGGTTTTGAACGAACTATAAAACCTTTACATTTATTTAATACTTACTTACATTAAACACTCTCAAAATACAACTTGTATACAAAAACTACTATATTGCAGAGAGTTTAAATTTAATTAGAAATTGATACTTTACCTAAGTATTTCTTTCCTTGTGAAAAATGTACAGTCCTGTAGAAATTTGAAACTACATTAATTTTGTTTTATAAGATTTAAAGATAATTAATGGTATCTATCGGTTCGTTTTCAAGTTTGTTTGGGTACGTTATGTACTTACGTACATAAACGATACAAATAACCCACACTTTAGACGAAAGTTAATGAATAGGTACCAAATAAATCAAATTTTATAAATTACCCAGCAAACATTGTGCTATTAAGGTCGGTTTGCGTTATTCCAGTAGCATTCCTGTCCAGCGCTCGAATCCAGCTCTGGAATGCTACTGGAATAATGTAAGCCGCGCCAATCCAGTTACTGGTTCGGATCGCTCACTGGATCCAGTGCATGCAAGTGCATGTTCACATTATTCCAGTACCACTCCAGCGCTGGATTCGAACGCTATACAGGTATGCTAATGGAATAATTAAAACTGGGCTTTATGTACTACTAGAGACGACATTGCAGTATATTGCATCAATGTCCCCTTTCACTTTGGTTTCTTTGCCAAACTTCAGTCAATCCGTCGCTAGACGAAAGAACCTTATTCGAATAAATATGCCCAGAGTGTCTCGTAGTAAACACTCTGGCTAATTTATGCAAATAATACAGACAACACAACGCGAGCTCTAGCAAGTAACTTAGTGAAGTTGAGTGAACTTAGTGAACAAAGTGCCAACATTTTTTTTTGTTTTTATGAAGTATTTACCATAATATAATATGGTGCCTCATTAATATTACAATCTAGCTTTGAGACTAATAAGTAATTTAATTTTAACTTTGCAAGACTAGGTCTTTATTTATATTCAATATCAATAACTTAAATAACATTAAATAGTAAATAAATTAAAATAAACTCTAAGTAAAAATATTAAATTAATATTAAATATTAAAAATTTAAACTTAAATTGCTAAGTAAAGTAAAATCTAAGAACGTGTCCACTAACTTTTCTTATTACAATTTAATGAGACATGGCAATTTAATGCGGTGTCGCATCTAGTACGTAGGACATAATAGCTCAATGGCCTAGCTAGATACGTATTTTGACCTATCTAGGTTAGGTGGTAATATCCACCTTAATACGAATAGGGAAGTGGCAAATTTATCGATATTGACTTTCGCGCTAAACATTTAAATACTACATGCTTCAGTTATAGCAATAAAAAAACAAACAAAATTGTAGTGCAAACGTCAACATTAATTTTGCAACTTTATAAAAATCAAAATCGATTGAGTTTCATTATTATAAGTATAATCTAAGCTTGGATTGATTGATTTATTGACTCCGGCAAGCAAAAACTAAATATTGAAACACAACAAACCAAAAACAGAACAAAAAAATACTCACTTAAAGGTAATATTGTAGTTATTAAAAATATCCACAGATCGCTGCTATAGTTACTGCGTTTGTAAAATGGTTATGGATATTCTCACTAATTTATAAAAATTACCCACACATCGACACCTACGTCATGATAATACCTGATAATCCTCCAACTGCTGCTCCGTAAACGTCACCACCTTGTTCCCCATCCCTCCGTACCGGTATTTTTCCTACAATAACCGGTATTATCCGGAACCCGCATAGAGCCGGCCAGGACAGCCTGTTGCGGCGTGCGGCAAAACACTGAAAGTCTCTATAGCTTGAGTTACACTATATTCTATAACAGTAGGTCATTTTAATATCGCGGCCGCGTGTATGGACAAACAAAAATAAAATAATAATTGCCTCTTTCGCGAAGTTTGAGTCACGACGTTCCAAACAATTGTGGTGTAGAGCTGTGAAAATGCTACCAGTTTTTTTTACCCTACTACCCAAGAAGAGGTACATGTTTTTAATTTCAGGGAGTAAGTATGTGTGTTTGAGGGTTACTTCTTGCGACCTAAACGGCTTGACCGATTTTGACGACGGATTTTGAGATGCCGTTGGATTCCTTTGTAATATGTCCTTTTTATTCCTATGTCACAGGCTATATTTTGCAGTCCGATATTTTGTCTTTCATTTAATAATCATAAATTTAATTTAAATGTTTTTTTTTTGGGATAAAACGCAAACTATTTTGATTATTAAAAGTAATAATATCGTGCCTAAAGATTAGTAGTAGTATGATGGTAGTTGTATTTTAACTAACTAAACGAAACTTACAAGTTTAATAAAGTTTAAAACGCCAATTCGTGTGTAGTCGATAGCGTAAGCTATTATTTTAAGTCGACTTGTTTAACTGTGTGTAAGTCCGGTTTGTGATTAGTGCGGACCGACAGAGTATAGAGGCGACAGAGACATCGTGTCAAGGACGGCATAGTTATGGGGACGCTATGCTGTATTCACCCTCGTAGCGTAACATTGCCGTATGCAGGGAGGGATGATTTATCTCCGTGGATATTGGGGTCAAATTTCCCGAAATTCTGTTCTACTTACTTTTCATTACTGACAGGCTAGGTGTGTAGACCACACATTTAAGATTTCGACTTGATTTTAACAGTTTTATTTTAACTGGTTATTAAGTAAAACTGAATTTCAAGATGCGTGGACTGCACTGTCATGCGCCGAACGAATTTCAAAGTTTTCAGCTGTCATTTAGTAAATGTAAATTCTATGTAAGTATATTTACATTGCAGTCAACGAATTCTTAGGAACTCACCCACCTTTACCGCTAAGGCGTGAGCGTGGATGAGGTTTGACAGATCCATGACGCTCTAAACAAATGTTTTACCATTCTTATCCCCTGAAAGTGAAATGTCTGGATGCGACCCTGCCGTCATAAAAAAACCTTCGTTTTGTACTGCTGGGATGAGTTTGGGAGATAATTCTGGAATTATGCGCCATTTTGTAGAGACCGAATAGTTGGTACATAGACTACTGACCTTGAACGTTTTTTTTGACCCATTTGCTTAAAATATGTGTTATGTGTCAGTTTGGTTATTTCCGAACATTTGAATCGGTTTTATGTATGTTTTATGTGTACGTTTATGGTTGGTTTGTGTGTTCCCATGTTAGATATTTGCGTCTTTATATTCGTCTGTTTATTAGAATATCGCAAAAAGATTCTTAAGAATACAAGGAATAGTATATAATCGTACCTTGAATTAGATATTCTTGTGTTAGATTTCTAGGTTTTTACAATTTTTTACACAATTATTTCTTTCATCATCATCAGCCAGAAGAAATCCATTGCTGATCAAAGACCTTCCCCTTAAGGAATGGTGCCAAAATCCCCACGCTTGGCAGGCGTCTTGGGATCGCAGAACGCTCACCGTTTACTAAATGGGCGCTGCTACCCGCTCTCCGGTGCTTCAGGTCGAAGTTTTAGGACAGGTAATTTCTTGAAATACGTCCTTACCAAAACAAAACAGTTTTGTGTTAAAATCTAAAAAAATAAACCGATAACCGATGGGGAGGAAAGGTTCTTGAGTGGCGACCATGAAGAGGAAGACGCATCGTAGGCAGGCCTCCCACTTGGTGGACCGACGACATTGTAAATGTCGCGGAAGAAACGTGAACGGTCAACGTGAACGTGAACATTTGTGTTTAAGAATATGGTAGGTCAGTGACATCCTTAACTACTTAACCTTAATGATCGCTACACAAAAAAATAACCATCCTTTTTCGTAGTCGGGTACCAAAAACAATTATGTCCTAAAAAACCAAAAAACTTTTTTAAAGATTTCGCGGGACTAATTAACTTGAATATAAGTTGGTTTGTATTCTCTATTTCAGGTATTTTATTACTCTGTGGCCGCAGGGCGGGCAAAGCGCCATTAGCGGCCGCGCCCTGCGCTGTGTATCGCTGATTGCTTTCTCTATTTTTGTCTAAGCCCTCGTTAGTAAAGCTTTTTGGTGAGATTAAATTCGAGTAAGTGATTACTTTTTCGATAGACTTATTTTTTTTAATGATGAGCTTACTTGCTAAGACTTCCATGCCCTAAATGCACTAAACTTTGAAAGATCCTAATTTTATACTTAACTCTCTAGGATGTACTTAACAGTGAAAAATGCGTTAAGGTGCAACGTTTCGCTCATCGCGCGAAATTCAAATTTTGTTGCGTTTTTTGTCAATTACAGCTTAATTACTCATCGTGGATTTATCGAAACCAATTTTGCGCCAATAAATAAGTTGTTTTAAGAAATTACGGGTAAAATGATCACCTAGGTAACAACGATTTAGCTACAAATTTCAATAAGCTGATTTTCATCTTGGTTTTTGTTTTAGTGAGAAATATACATATACTAGCTTTCAACTTGAATTTTTGGTTGATGTAATTTCTTGATACGACTTATTTATTGTCGCAAAATTAGTTTTCATGAACCTACGATGAGTAATTACGCTGTAATTGATAAAAAACGCAAGAAAATTTGAATTTCGCGTGCTGAGCGAAACGTTCGTAAGACATGTCGTAACTTTAAGACACCGGTTTTGCATGTCATAGGGCTAAGTAAGGGTGTCTGTACATGGCCTGACCTGACATCGTGTGAAAGGGACAGCTAGATTTGAATTTCACGGGAGCAAAAGAAACAAACTATTAAGGTTATAGCTTCTCCCTTTCGCTCCCCCAGAAACTTATATATAGCCATCTCTTTCAAACGATGTCAGGTCAGGCCATATAGCGAGGCCTTAAGTAAGCGCTTAACTAGTGTCACTGTCAAACAAAACTGTCTGTCATAGCTCGCATAGTTACCATGGGTGTTTTGGCGGGAACGTGAGGAAGTCATGTCGCATCATTTTATTATTTTCCAAAAGTTGTGTTATTTCGAGTGTTAATGTGTAAAAACTGTGTTTTTTTAAATATATTAAGTGTTCGTGAACGTGCACGAGTGGTGGAGTGTTGGAGTTTTGGAAAGAACACGAATAGTCACATGTCACAACATTACACTATTCACTTACACTCGTGCACGTTCACGAACAGTTAATGAATAAAAAAACAAAATTTTTACACATTAACACTCGAAATAACACAAGTTATGGAAAATAATACAATGACGCGACATGACTTCTTCACGTTCCCGCCAAAACCTCATGGCGTAACTTTTTCAGAAAACTCAACTGTTTTCCAACTGTCAAAAGGCTCAATGGTATGAATTTTTTTTGAAGAAATATCAGGAGTTTTTGGCGTGAACGTGAAGAATTCATGTCGCGTCATTTTATTATTTTCCGAAACTTGTGTTATTTCGAGTGTTAACGAGTAAAAACGGTGAAATTTTACCCGTTAAGTGTTCGTGAACATGCACGAGTTTTGGTGAATGGTATAAAGTCGTCAAACGTAAATTTTCGTGTTGTTTCCAAATCTCCATAGAAGGCTCTAGTAAAGTTTTCACCACGTTACTGGGGCATAACTTGGACTTGACCGTGACTTGATTTGCTCGCCTTTGACTGTGACTATGACTTATTTGATAATATTTAACAAAACTTGAAAATATATAAGTATACTTGACACTGGCAAATGCATAAGACGTGCGACGCCATAATCCTACTAGGAGGAAAGAGAGAAATAAAAAGAAACATCAGTTCAATTCATACTTCCCTACAATTCCCAGCACAAGTGAACTGGATTCGGGAAGGTCATCATTTTCCTTCAGCTGCGATATTTGTCGTTGCGGCGTTTTTATGAACAGTAAAAAGCTATGTACATACTGTTCGAACATATTCGGGTCAAGCTTGGAGGTTTTATGTTTTTCTAAGACCATAAAATAATACAGTTGTAGGAATGTGACATCACGATAATATCTATATCGACATTAACGACCCTCCTAGCTCAGTTGCGCGCCTGTCTTATGAGCAGGAGGTCCCTGGTTTGATTCCTGGCCAGGTCTAAATTATGAATTTATGATATCTGCACTGGTCGCAGACTAAGGGTGTCTACACATGGCCTGACCTGACATCGAGTGAAAGGGACAGCTAGATTTGAACGTCACGGGAGCAAAAGACACAAACTGTTAAAGTTATAGCTTTTCCCTTTCGCTCTCCCAGAAACTTATATATAGTCATGTCTTTCAAACGATGTCAGGTCAGGCCATGTAGCGAGGCCTTAACAGTGCATGTGACTAACACATGCGCACATGTGTTAGTTGTCTGCGTCTTTGTGTGTGTTCCATGTTAGAAGCTATGAATTTGAAGTCTTGTATGTAGGTATAGTATAGATAAATCAGATTAAAATCAACATCTTACTCTCACAAGTTTTTCTCGAAGGTATCTTTTCCGGAACATAGTAATGCCAGAACCCGAACCAAAATGACTTACGAAGTACAGATGGCTGACCTGGAATTTCAGCTGGCCTTCAAGTGAGGCTACTGGAACACCCCGTTCAGTGCTCGTTTCAACTCGAGATTGTAATCTGGCCTGTCGAGTACCAAAAAGTATCCTACCACTATTCCATGGTTTCCTCGATAGCCCAAGGTCTTTTTCGGTATTTCTATCCAAACTCTATCCGATTGCGATAGCCACTATGCCATCGTTACTAAAGATCAGGCTGAGCGACGTGCCTTGCGAGAGGCATGTATCCAGCAGTAGAGTGGTTACGATCACGATGATTCTGGTATGAAGTTTTTGTATAACATTAGAGTACATCTGACGAATATCAAACCAACAATTTAACTAAACATTCTTTATCAACGCGTCATAAACAACATTGTAAACAGAGTGCATCACTATTTCTCTTTTATCGATGTCCTGAATTTTCCTTATTTTTGAAGCCATAAGTTTTCCAAAATTGTCGTACTCATCTTCATCATCCATTTGCCTTTTGTTAAGTGATTTTAGGGAAATCAAAGCGTCTTCTATTCGACTTTTGGCTTCAGTCATCGCTACTATTACTTGCTGCTCAGCAGGTTTTAAATTTGGCTTAGTAGTTTTTGAAGGAATTATTCTTTGTGGAGGTTTTTCTTTAAGCTCGCTGCCGTTTCCATCTTCGACGTCTGAATCTTCCTGTTCTACTATTTCGTATTCTAAAACGGGGCCTTCTGGAGATTTCTGAAACGTAGCACGTCATAATTATCACAATTCACATTCATATTTTGTATGGTCGACAGGCTAGGCCTTTGAGCACAATACATACAGCTCTATACAGCTGACGTGATATTTCAGTAACTGAATTTAACTTTTCTCAAAAATAAAAATTATAAATCCTCCTAAAATTGTCGTTTTTTGAGGGAGACAACGAATACCTAATATAATTATACAGTGATATAATAATATAAACAATATAATAATAATAATATTGTAAAAATTGTAGCAAGTTGACGAGTCCATAATGGAAGCATTCTTAACTTTTTTATATTATGTAATTGTTAAGAACGCAACTGTATGACAATAAAGAATATTCATTCATTCATTCATTCAACTGATGTTAAGTGGCAGTGTGGTCGAAGATGGTAAGCATATCTAGCCTGGAATGTAAACTGGCTCCCAAGTGATGCTGCCGGAAAATACCGAAGGTGCTTGGAGATTGATTTTGAACTTGAGGATGGTAGCTAGCCAGACGATTAATGCTATGCTATGCTTTGCTATGCTATGGTTTCTTAACGATGTAAGTGTGTTCGTTCTCACTAAATTCTGTACGTAGAACGGACGTCAATGACATTTGGTCACCTAGCTATACCCTGGATTGACACATAGCTAATTTTTATCTTTAAAAAAATACGGTTCCTGTAGGACAGCGCGCTATAACTCCTTATTCCTTAGATACAATTACAAGGAAACTTATAAATGGGTACAATGCTTATAATGGGTAGCAATCTATCAATCAATTTTCCGCTGTTATGAAAGCTTTACGACTATGCTATTATACTCAAATCGCATAGTATCTTGCTCGGCACTGCCTTCTACTTGCTTGCGATCTAATACTTACAGAATTTACATCCGTGTCATTATTTACTAACAAAACCTCTTCCTGAGATCGTTGAGCTTTTGTGCTTGATAGCCTCCTTATTTTTAGGTTGGGGTGTTTCTTCGTCAAATGTCGTATCAGACTGCATGTTGATTTGTTGGCTACCGACAGTTGTTGGGGACAGTACAGACATATAACCTTCTTATCTGAATCTATTTCTGTGAAATGCCGCCATATCGTACTTTTTGGCATGTTGTAACCTGAAGATAGGTAGAGAATCTATATAGTGCTAACAGACGCGATTCTCTGCTCCGATCGGACAATGCACTCAATGATTTTTTGCACTCATTTCAATGAATATGAGAGAAACCTTAGACGAAGCATCATACAAGATCCATGAGAGAAACCGACTTAGTCGTGAAATAACTATCTCAGTCACACATTTTCGAGTTTTTGTATTATAGAAGTAGATATCTACAGTGTGAAATGTGAATTTCCAAAAAGTGTATGTTGTACACACAGAATTTTCCATATTTATGTCTTTGATTTTTTGTCTGATTTTCCGGAGATTTTATCAGTATGAGATGAGAATGAGAACTTTCTGGATCACTTAATTTGATTTGAAAGGTACGTCAATGCTGACTACTTTTTTTGGGAACAGTTTGATTTGCTGATTAGGTATCTACCCTCTTATGTCTTTGGTTGTACAATATTATATGTATAAGTAGAATTCTGAGATTCCCCCTATATTATATTATTCTTTGATTACTCTTTGATGTTGTATGACGTAGTGATTATATGCACTTTGGTTTTATGTAAATGTCTGTCATACTCATATCTCGTTAAATAATATGAATCATGGAGTTTTGGCGGGAACGTGAAGAATTCATGTCACGTCATTTTATTATTTTTCAAAATAGTGTTATTTCGAGTGTTAATGTGTAAAAACGGTGAATTTCTACCCGTTAAGTGTTCGTGTACATGCACGAGTGTCGGTGAATAGTAAAATGTCGTGAAACGTGAATTTTCGTGTTGTTTCTAAAACTCCATAGAAGGCTCTAGTAAAGTTTTCACCACTTTAATGGGGCATGACCTGGACTTGACCGTGACTTGCTATGCTCGACTTTGACCGTGACTATGACTTGTTTGATAATAACTAGCAAAACTTGAGAATATATATGTATATGTATATACATATATATGTATGTACTTGACACTGGCAAATGCATAAGACGTGCGACGACAAAATCCTATTAGGAGGAAAGAGAAAAAAAAAATATCAATCATGGACGAAACATATATCAACAGTATTTTGAAACGTTTTTGTTCAATTTGAATAAATCGAGGAAACTTTTTGTATGTCTACCTTTAAATACAACGTATGTTTTTGATAATTCATAGCTATCTAGTGATATTAATATTTTTTATGACTACAATAATAAGAAAATGCGCCAGCGAGACTACTTTGGAAATATTAGTGACATCCGCATCACCCGTCTAATTTTATATTTTGTCTGTAGCACGATTTCCTTGCCCTCGAGTAAGCCTCAAGTTCATAAAGCAACACCTAACTACGCACTAACGCAATTTATTGTGCACTCGATGATTGAGACAAGAACTTACTTGAACCGCAATAATACTAGTCGTCACTAATTCAATTTATTGCAATAGTCACTGGATATTACACACTATTAATCATTAACTTCGTCAAAAACAAAAACTCGCCCTTTATCCGATGGGTCAATGACGCACTGACGTGGGTTGGCGCAGCGCCGCGCGCAGGTGGGCTGCGCCACTCCCGCTCGTCTCCCTCGCGCACCCAGATCAGCGCAATCCATGACAGAAGTACGTGCGGCTAAAACCACAGACAAGTCAATGCGCACAGCGCATTAGCCACTGAGCAAGTAATTCTGGTAGACTAGCGTAGAGTTTTTAGATAGTTTGTTCAAATTAATTAATGGCGAAAATTATAAAAAACATTATATCTAGTTTATAATTACACGAATTGTCACAGGACATTTGAAAACCGATATACCTATTTTTGGTTTTCAAATGTCATACAAAAGCTGTGCCTTCGGTGCCGAAGCCGGCAACGATGAAATAATGGAACGGTTGCCGGAGGTACGACCAACCTACTGTCATCAGACTCAAATCTGCTACCGCAAAGATTTCCGGCTTTCCGATTTCCTGCGTGATTACGTAATTTGTAACTGACAAATTTGCGACTAAGTCGCGAGTTGCAAATTACAGAATTGGGCGGGTTGTTATAAAAAACTTAACTCACTGTTATCAGACTCGTTTCTGTTACTGAATGGGTTTTAAAGTTAAACCTACCGTTATCTGATAGATATTGTCAAAAGTTGAGATTTAATCTCGTCTCGAAAAAAAGTCGTACTTAGAGATTTCTTATTCTCAATGCTATATTTCGAGATATTCGCGATGGCTACAGTGCGAGATACATCGAGTGATCGGAAGTAATCGAGACAATAGATAGTCGAGATTGGAATCTCGATATCGATATCAATTTGTCATATCTCCGACCAAAAAAATAATAATATCAGCTGTTCCATACATTTTGTCGAGTTTCATTGACATTTTTCTATGGAACAGCAGATTATTTTTCTCGATTTCAGGGTTGGTCCCATAGAAAAAAATGTTTATTATTATGAGCTCTTTTCGGTTTAGCACACTTCTTATAACCCTGTATACATATACATTTGATTACCTTCTGTAAACTTGTTCTGCTTGATCGATTTTGACGAGTTGGGTTTCGCTGGGTCCATCCTTATTTCCGGAGTGTCACAGATGACTCTTTTCGTCACGTCATGACATCGTGTTGCAGGGCGCCCTAAAACTAGTCTAATTAGTAATGAGCCATTACTTAATTACATAAATAAATGAAACACATATGATGTAGACTTGATGCAAACAATTTTTATTATGTACAAATTAAGCCCATCCCCCGCAATGATCGAGGCACTCCCGTTCCGTACCGAAGTTGTTGGTGGTTGTCGGTTCCGCCACTGGAGGGCAGTTGTCCGACCAGCGGACCTCGAAGCACGCCTTGCTGTACCAGTTGTAAACGAATCTGAAAGATTAAGGCAAACTTTTAGCGGCGTGCCTTGTTACACCCGAAAAAAGTTCGTTTACATTTTTCATTGGATAGAGGCCGTTAATTTGATACCGATACCGTTCTCCGTCAAATTTTCAGCCCATTCTGAAGACTATAAATGTATTTTCATAAAACTGACAAGATCTGTTTGTCATCAAATATTTAATGGTCAAAAGTTATTACAAAATAGTTGCTGTTTAAGTATCATTAGTAATGTTTTGTTATTTTCTACAATGTTAGATATTGCTAATAATTTAAATCTTGACTATGCTGTTGCAGTTTTGAGTACATCATTTTAAAAGACCTATTCAATGATACCCCACATGTGGGGGACAGGCAATTTTTTTTTCTATCCCCACTTTACATAACAGCCACCTCAATAATATAAAATTATGATATTTTTTATTCTTTCAAAATTGTCACCATACCATACCATACCTGTTCAACGACACCCAACATGATGGGGATTTTTTTTTACCCTCTCTTTACATACCCTTATTTTAGAAAAAAAAAATTATTTTATTTTATTAAGCCGTAGGTCTATACTTATACTACCGTTGTGCAAAATTTCATGTAAGCTATAACTTTGGAAGTTATAAGGCTGTAAGGGATTCAGACAGACAGGCGGACATGACCGACTTACAAGGGTTCCTTGCAGTACTACGGAACCCTAAAAATGCTTTATTGACACGAAAAAATAACATAAAAAGAATAATACCAGAACACACATAGAGAAAGGCACAACAAGGCGGCCTTATTGCTTAGAGAGGGCTTCGAGACAGCCTTTAGTTATTTCTTCCTGATAAACTTAAGTGGTGTTCAATCATTCAAGTTCAACCGTAGTTTCTTAACACGCAGAATCAGATTGCTAGGTTATATGGCCTCCACATTGTTCAACTCAAGTCACACAAACATACCTATATACCTGTATAGACTATGAATACTGTTATATCTAACTAAAGTAAGTAGCTCCCGTTAAAAAGGCTCGTTTACAAAAAAAACCTGTCAAGACGAAAAAAATATCTATAAATTCGAAACTGAGAATGTGACCCTCATTTAATAGGAGCGAGGATGACGGGTTCCATCATCGGTCATACTCGAGAACGGTAGACCACCTTCATCGCAGGGTGGGGGATAAAATGCTTCTATGCGAAATTTATCGACGTATGGATTTACTTCCAACAAAATTTAGTTGAATATAATTTTTACATTTCTAACTGGCTTAGGCTGATTTTTCCAACGTCAAATAACCGTTATCTGAGGAATAATATGGGCTTTTGATATATTTTGTGTACAAAAGCTGTCAAACCGCCATATTTATTCTTCAGATAACAATTTTCTGACGTTGGAAATATCAGCCCCTAGATGGACGCTGGACGTGGGTGGCTTAGGCTTGTTACAACTTTTTATGTAACTTACCTACCTACGAAGTACTTATCCTATTTCTTTTAGGCAAGTAGTTCATTTCAACACAAATTTTGTGCAAAATTGGAGTTATAAATAATAGGGTCGCGATATTTAGGAAAAATTTAACTGCAGTTTTTATGATTTTTTTATTTTATTTATCATCCTTCTTTTTTCATTTTTTTTTCTAATCTGAACTGGTGAGGCCACTCTACTCATTTGATGTACCAACCTGACTTGGTGCGGCCATCGGTCCCGTACGCTGTACTCTATCAAACAGTGTCTCTCTTTTGGAAACACTTTGCATTTTTCAGAATGCACTGTAAAATAAAACAAAGAAAAGTCAAGGTTTTTTCAAAGCAGTACTGAGTTTGTACTCCACAGAACCACCTAACAGTTTAATGGGTTTAAATGAAACTTTGATATGTAGGTAGCTTATAACGCAGTATGTCAATGTTGCTTAAGTACCAACATAATTTATTTAAACCTATGCTTTCAACTGATGGATAAAACCTTCCCCCATTTCCTTCCTACCTTTCATTGATATCTTCAACCCTCCCGGAATACAACAAGATAGTCATTCCCTGGACACGTTTCAATCAGGTACCGACTGTGTATCTTGGCCCATCGACCGGGGTGCATACGTGCCATACGACACACCCAATCCTATTTTAATCTCACATTTTTTACAAATGTCGACTACACTGTGATGGAGTGCTTACGGCATCTGTCTGTCGTCTTAAGTCCGCGTGCTGCTGTACTGCGTTTCATTCCTCGTTAGCAGACAAAGTGTAAACTTTGAGAATCAGCCAGTGACCATAAGCACTTTTTTATACTTACTTACTATTTTTGCTCTGCATTGTCACACACACACTCGCACACACACAATAACACACACACTCACACTCTCAATACACACAAACAAATACGCGCGCGCACTCACGCACCCAGAGTCTTTTTAGAATAACTTATAACTTTAATATCTTTCAATTGTAAAAATTAAAGTAAGTAACTACTTACTCCCTTCATTTTGGAGCTCCCGTTTAATGGGTGTTTCGGAGGTAGGCGTTGCTACCCGCGATACAGTTATTTAACTACTGCGGGTAGCATCGTTCTATTTGCATTATTCACTAAGTTTTTGTTCCAAAATAAAGAATTTGTATTTGTATTTGTACGTGTTAACATACTTCTAAACCCGAAAAAATATGTCGTTTTAGGAAAAACATGCAGCAGCACATAAGAAAAGCACTGGCACTTAAAAATATCATAAAAATACTTACAACCATAAGACTTAAGTATCAACGCTATTAGTACCAAAGTGACGAACGAAAATCTCGACATGTTGAATCACAAGATTAAAGGTTATCACACGAATAAGACAAGTTAACTGATAAAATAATAATGCTCAGTTAAACATACCGCTTTGTTTTGATACTAAATGTCTACTGGATAACTACAAGAGAATTATCACTTTATTATATTATTCAAGAAACATACTTAACAGAGTATTAACGGCATTCAAAAATCGAATGGATGCCTGTTTGTAGTTTGTACCTATTTTATATCTGTAAGATAAAGTGGTCTCAAAAAATAAATAAACAGAAAACAGGTACTTCGTCTTCACATCAAACTGCCAATATTGTTTTGTTGGAACCTTATTTAAATATATTTTATTGAGCATTTAGGCGGAAAAATAATAATTATATAGCTTATAACACGGTTGAATTGGTATCATGAACGAATGAACAAATATTATTCACTGTTATTTATTTATTTCATTAGTACGGTATTAAACCAATTACACTAACTACATTACAATTAGATACAAAAGATTCAGATTATTTTATTTATTTTTTACTACTTCTGCTTATGTGACGGTTAGCGCTAATCCGATACTTTGGAAATATTACACTAATTACATTATGGGGGAAGGGGTGTTACCGAGACCCATTAATTACCTACTTGAATTAAATCTGATTAAAACATTTTTTTTAAAGTTGGTACCTACATGACAAGACTCGATTGCTGCTCCCCGTTCAAAGTGGTACTACTTAAATAATTAATTAAAAATAAATAATGAAAGTGGCCTTAGTAATAATTATCATTGCTATTTTGTCATTTTTGTATCCTTCAAAAAAGACAATATTAAGATGTAGATGGAGGTTTACCTAGAGCGGTTGGTACATGTTTTTAACGAGATCTGTCAGTGTTCGTAGGATCTGTTTAACTAAGAGGAAAAACCCGTACTATATTCTTGTGAAAGTAGATCCACTTCCACTGGTGTCGTCTATGTTAAACATTGTAAGTCCCTATGCCCTATTTATACAAACAAGCTCATGTACTAATTTGGGACAACCCTCATTTCAAAACTTTAACAATATAACAGCCTTAAGCCACATAGATCTTGTTTGTGTTTGTTGCTTCACACCAACCTACGCGTATACGGTGGGAAATACGGGTACCTAAAAGCTTTTCTCGTACAATTAGAAAAGTAACTCTATTCATGTTAACGTCGTCGTTAACGATATTTTATTGGTATATAGTTTATAAATATCTGTCTATCTGTTTCTCTCTGTCTCTCTGTCTCTCTGTCTCTCTGTCTCTCTGTTGGGTGCTTGTCGCGTTATCACGGCTAAACGGATCAAGCTCAATTTTTGCAGAGATATAGCTTAAGGGTCGAAGATGGACATAGACTACTTTTTTTGTAGTTCCACGCGAACGAAGCGGGATTATCAGCTAGTCTACTCTATAGTGACTGTTATTTTTTTAGGCACAAAAAATGTGTTTATATATGAGAGATAAGATAAGATGTTGTTAAAGACTAAATTTCGTCCAAACCAACCCTTTTAATCGTTATGAAGTATAATATATAATAAAACACAGTTTCGAATCTATACTTTCTACAAATAAAACATTTTATATAATATATACACCTGGTGCAAAGGTTAGCCATTGCTATTCAACGCGGCAATGCGGCCAGCGTAATGGGCACCTTTACGCCGGGTACAGTTAGGGGTGGGTAATTTTTGTAATTTAATTGACTATATTTGTAAGTGTTATTATTGATTTCTATCATTATATTCACGATTAATTAATTAAAATATATACACTTTTTTGCTGCTCCAGTTATGAATCTAAACCATCCGGACGCAAACATGCACCAAACATTTTTTTGAATCAAAATCGGTCCAGCTGTTTAGGAGGAGGTCAGTACACACGTACAGAAAAATTATACTAATAAAGACTAAATTTTACTATTCTTGGAAAATTACTAAACTTGACATTATACACAATACAATCAAAGAAAAAAGGAATAAGGAGAATTCTGTAGTTACAATTTTAATTTTAATATTACATATTTATTTATAATTTTTACAATTGCAATTTTAAAATATTGTGTGTCTTATGTGTTTGTATTAGTACTTACATAGATAAGTGCGATATCAACGCGTCTGGTCAAAGCATCTCGTAACCAAAATGCTGGTGTCTACCTTGTTCAAAAGAATTGCAATCGCAATATAACGCGGCAATTCGGCCAGCATTTTGGGCACGATGCCTGCTGGTAGCGGCTTATTAGATGAGTGTTAGTGCTAGTTTTAATTTATTTTTACTTAGGTTTTATTTCAATGTATTTTTTATTTAATTTTATCTAAGTTATGGAAATAAACACCTACTTTATTTTTATAATTCATTAGTTCGTTATATGCTACAATAATATGTTCATCAAATAAATTAAATGTCTTTGAACCACGTTATTGTCTTGCCTTGAACGAAGACTTAGAGGCACCTGTTTCTCTTCATCAAATATACATTTCACCGAGAATTGAATAAGATCTATGGTTGCTTGTAAACAAACCATTATTGAAACTGCTTCTAGAACGAACCATTCAATTGCACTAAATGATTGAAACCAGATGTTGCAGTTTGGAGTTAGTCATTGAAACTTGGCTGCGCGTGCAAAGTTTAAATTGGAATGCTTCTCCGTGTGAACTTCTTTGTCCTTAGTTCGAAGTTTAATTGGAATAATAGCCCTTAAGTGAACTTGGCAAGTTCGAGAGTTGTTTTAGATGAGGTTTCCTGTCTCAATTTGTGTCCTAGAAAAGATTCTGGTGCTATTGTTTTAGTATCGGGTAGGCGACTGTAGTGTGACCACGAACCGGAAGACGCAGCGTAAGTAGGCCTCCCACTAGGTGGACCGACGACATTGTGAAAGTAGCGGGCAACCGGTGGATGCAAGTGGTCGGTGTGGCGCTCTAAGGGGGAGGCCTATGTTCAGCAGTGGAAGTCTTATGGCTGCTGATGATGATGATGATGACTGTAGTGTTTAGTAGTTAGTGCGACTGCGATTTCAGTAAATCTATTTTCCCCACTGCCCAAGAAGGGTCATGTTTTGGGGTGTGTTAGTTTGTAAATGTGTTTGTGTGTACCTATATTATCTTCTGTAGTCTAAACGGCTTGACGGATTTTAAGCATGAGGTGTCGTTGAATTTCTCTTAATGTCCGGAATATCATAGCCTACAATTTGCAGACGGGTTTCGTTTTTCTTTTATTAATTGCAGTTGTTAAGTAATTATATTTCTACTCAAAAAAATGACATTAATTCCTACACTATTTATAAATACTTCACATTCATAGCTATGAACAAGGACTCGGAAGGAAGGACAAGGAACACACACACAAATAATGCCCTTACCTAGAGCAGTTATTTTTTTAAATTTTATTTTAAGGGTTTTGTCTCAGCAAGCACATCGCCCTGTGAATCACACGGTACGCAAAAATTATAAATAGACTAAATAAAAAAACACAAAATAATCATTTTAGGCCTATTTCCACTAACTTATGCAACACTAGCTTTATCGGACTTGGGGCTGGCCAGGATGCAATTACTCTCTCCTAAAGGCCTCATTTCGCACACATTCTATCAAAATATGTGTAGTTTCTTCAATGACGCCACATAATATATTGCAACTGTATCCAAACTTATGTGATGGAATGTACGCAGAACGAAGCCTGAGGGCTGTCACCAAAATGTCACGTTTTAGGAGACAATTGCTTATCCACGGATATTTGGGGGTCTCGAGCTGTATTCAGATGCCCAGTTCCTTGGATCGCTCATTATAACATTCCTAGAACAGATTTAAATTCATCATTCAAATATATTATCTGCCCGGCGGAGACTCGAACCTGTGTCTTCCTGCTAATAAGGCAGACGCGCTACCAACTAAGCCAGAACTATATGTGTTGATCCCTGATAGTTTAGATGATATCTAGAATTGTAACAAAATATCCAGAATGATAACAAAAAATCTGCTCCGCCGCGACAGTGTGACACTGCCGTGACCAGGATTCGAACCTGGGTTACTACGGCCACAACGTAGGGTCCTAACCACTAGACGATCACGGCTGTCGGAGCTGGTGAATATACAATCCAATTTAACAACCGTTATACTCCGCAGGTGTTACACCGCGAGCACAAAAATGTCCCCATTTAAAAGACCAAGTTGCAAATAAGTTGTTCACTCAAATTAGTCGTTTAAAGAATCTGGTGCACTTTCTAAAAAGTAATTGAATCGACAATGAATGCTTGTTTGCTTGAGGACAGTTGTTGTGCAAGCAAGTTACTTGAACCGTTGGTGCACTCTCTGAGACTATTAATGTTTTATAAAAATTCTTTAATCAGTAGAAACATTATTTATCTTAAATAGATATGAAACTCTGAAAGTGATTCGATCCTATTTCTTCAGAGCTGCATTAAACAGCTGCTGTTTAAGATAATTGAATTTGAATGAAATGTGAAATGACTTGAGTAAATAGGATTGCTATCTTGTTTCTTTGAATGGTATTAAGCTAAGTACTTATTACAATAATGAACTTCTGACTCAACTCACAGAGCCGTAATAGAACATTCATTGTTTATTTGATAAGTAATCTCAAAAATAATGAAGTAAGACAAGTCAAACAATGACAAAATTATTAAAAGAAAAAGAGAATACCCGACTGCAAAATGTAGCCTATGTCACTCCGGCCGTAAAGAAATAAAACGACACCGGTCTCTCGTCATATATAATTAAGCTTACATACATACGTTTGTACTTACATAAATATCAACTTACAAATACTCTTCTTAGACAGTTGGGTAAAAAGTGAATGATAAATAGGTACAGATACTCGAAAAGGTGCCCTGACCGTTTTTTTTCTGATCGGTTAAAGTGCAAGCGGCTTAGTAGTGGTAGGGATTTTTGTAATTTGGACCAGGAAAACTACGACCGGAATAACTAGAGACAGACCGATCTCCAAGCCGCCTGCCAAGTGATGGGATTACGGCATCCATTCCATGTAAGCTCACTAAACTAAACTTAGTGCTATTGCTGTCTCTTACTAATAGAAACACAAGATAGAGATATCATACATTAGTCTATAGTACCTATATATATACACATAATAATAATACGATTTGTTTCTACCTACTTAAGTAATATGTTTAGATCTTTTATTGGCTGTACTATATGTTTCTTACGTCATGTGTTATGCTATATTTTTATATTTTTTATAGTGATTTAAAAAAAAAAACTGCTGTCAAATAAGTCAGATCTTAGTTCTCTATAAAAGCTTATACGATACTGGAGCGGGTGCCGACTAAAAACAAGTTTTAAGTGTGCGCAAATCGGTAAACTTGTTTGCCAGCATTTAAATGCATGCTATCTAGTAAGTAAAGTTTATTTGCCATAGAAACGTTACATTATTTGGATACAGAGTTTGTGTGCATAAAGAATGCCTATCGATAGTTATAGTAGATTACATAATCCGGGGCTATCCTGCGGCCCCACACTAGGCTCAAGGCCCGTATTGTTGGAACCTCTATTAGCGAAAACATAGTTAAAGAGTTACAGGTACCCCTATGTGATATCATGGAAAAAGAAGTTTACATGAATGTGTGTATAATTATTACATGCTTACATGTACATATTAGACTTTGCGGTTTACTACATTAAAATCAGTACTCACGGGATATTTACACGATTTTTTAGACAATAAAAATAAAACGTAAATATCCCGTGAGTACTAATTTTTACGTAGTTAGTAAAAATTAAAGTCCTAACACACTAGGGGTGTAAACACTTGTCAGCGGTAATGAACGGTAGAGCCGCGGTGGCTCTAAACCAATACCCTTCAAATCCTTCTTGGGCAGTTGAGAAAAAAACGTAAAGGTATGTGTGAAGTCAATATGTAAAAATAAATAATCATGTCATAAATATTAGGAAACCTAGACAATAATATAGCTACTACTTAGTTACTTACTTAATTCACCTACGCGTACATAGTACCTACATAAGACAATGTTCACAATGAGAGATACACTGCCTACAAACTGCTATGCAGTGAGCAGAATCAGAAAAAATGCTATGTATGTTTAATTATTGAGAAAAAAAAAAAAAATATTACAATCTATGCCAAAAATATTCAATTCTAAGTTCTGTACCAAGATCACTGATTATTCATTTAAAAAATCTGCTCCGCCGCGACAGTGTGACACTGCCGTGACCAGGATTCGAACCTGGGTTACTACGGCCACAACGTAGGGTCCTAACCACTAGACGATCACGGCTGCTGGAGCTGGTGAGAGGTACGACAAAATAATAAGAGCCTCTCAGACAAAATGACCGAAATAAGAGCACTTTCACAATAATTATCAACAGTTCAGTGAACGCGCAATAAATGTTTAATGACGGCGATTGAAAAATCGCAATCTTTGGCGGAAATTGTACTCTTCACACCAGTTTACAGCTGCGAAAAAAGCGTCTTCGTTACTGATGGGGAAGTTCCTACAGCTGTGCGCATGGCGGATGAACCTCGATTGCCCAATATCGCAGCACTGGACTAAAGTCCATGTTGATCACTCTGGGTCCAAGCCGAAATATAGGTTAAGATAATTTTAAGATACTTTGACATTTATAATTATTATTGTTATTTGATTATATTTTTTCTGTGTAATTTCAATTATGACATGTCAGTTTAAGTTTTTTTTTTTATGAACCTTCAGCCTTATCCCGTAACTCTGGTGGCGATGGTCTTCGTTTGCTATCCTGCTCGCTCGCATGGTGCGAGTAAGTTGGCGCGAGTGGGACGGCACGCGATGACCATTGCCACCAGAGTTACGGGATAAGGTCTTAAAAACTAAATTATTTGATTGATTGATTAAATGAGCTGTTTTCCATTTGACATTTCAAGTTATTTCACTTGAACTTTTCAACATCATCAGCCATAAGACGTCCACTGCTGAACATAAGCTTCTTCCGTGATCAAAAGTTTATGTGTGGCTTATGTGTTAATCCAAGGTATAAGCTACCATCATACTAAATTTCATCAAAATCCGTTAAGCCGTTACAGAGCTGAACGGGTACAAACACATTTACATTTACACACTGACTAATGATATGTTAACGAAAAATGCACTATTTACTTTTCAGAAATTGAAACTAAGTGATTTTAATCACGTGAAAATGCACGAGTGAGACCACGGTATATTTTTTTATCCCTCCTCCTCTGCTATTACCCCTGCCATGAGCAGACACCTGTTTATGTTTTTTTTTTAATTTTCTAGTTTTTTTTTTTTTAAATGATGCTACTCATGTAGCCTTTAACTTATTTTTTAATAATACAAAACTAAACGTTTGCAAATCTACTTTCTTATCTAATTCTCATTCCTAGCGCATAGCCAGGTTTCTGTAGACGCAACTTTAAAAGGGCGTTAATGATTAGCCTATAATATAGGCATAGCCTAGGTATAAGAGTGTTCTCTGACAAACAGGTCAACTTAACCAATTCAACAGTTCCCATCAATAGGAAGTTTTAAGCAATGGCGTGGTTGAACTGTCCCAGGATATGTCAGAAGATCGATTAGATATGAGACAATAATAAAATAAATAATCAAACAGACAATACCGAACGCTAGGGCCCCAGGGTGCACCCCGTCCGGTGTATCAGGGCAAGTCTGATTTACCCCTCCCGGGTGACGGCCCAAGCCGAGGTTCGTACCGCAGCGGTACCCTTGCAGTAGTCACCCCCGCGACTAAATAATAGTTTTAGGGCCTGCACGTTCGCCAAAGTCCGTTAATGTTGTAGTGGCCAATAACGTAGGCACCTTAAAAAAAACAAGTCAACATCAAACTATCGGAAATATCCACTTCACTGGCTGTTTGTTGTCGCCAAAGTACGACTAGGTACATATTTTATTACCATTCGAAACAACGACCGCGTCACGTACCGCGAACCCGTATTATAACTTTTCAAAGCTGAAACTTTTATCGGCTTCAGCCTGTTTGCGGAGCTTTCGCTAAAATAAATTAAAAGGTAAACAAGAATGGGAAGGATGGATGTGTCCCTCAATTTAGACTTTGTAATGTTTATCTGCTATTTATTTGTAGTTATTCTGATCCGATTTCTCCGTGTACATATCTACCAATTATAGTAAACTAACTGTAACTTCGTTCACGTGGAACTACAAAAAATAGTAGCATATGTCCGTCTCCTACCCTTAAGCTATATGTATGCAAGAATTCAGGTCGATCCGTTTAGCCGTGATAACGCGACAAGCACCCAGATAGAGAGATAGATAGACAGAGAGACAGAGTTACTTTCGCATTTATAATATTAGTTAGGATTAGGATTCTTAAACACACACTGTGTGTTTTAAGACTAGGTAGGTACCTAATAACAGATACTTTAATAACAGTTGAATTTTTATTCAGCAGGTTAGTTACTTGACTCCGTTTTATTGATGTTTTTTATGGTTGACAGGCTAGCGGTTCGACCACAACTCTCCTGATGTTAAGTGTCGAAGATGGTTAAGCATACCTAGCCTGGAATGGGAACTAGCTCTCAAGTAGAGCTGCCGGAACACACCTCAATAATTTTATATAATTAAAAATGTTGATTGTGCGAGCGAGAGAGCGTGTATCACGTAAACGCGTCCTTAAGCAATAAGGTCTTTAGTTGTTACAATAGTATTTCGTTGTTTTTTGTCCTGTGTGTATCCTTGACGCCTGGATTGCCTGGTGTGAACATAAACCTAAAGTTAATTTAAACTATTTTGTACTCTGCAGGCAGCAAAAAATATTTTCATTTTAGTTTAGTCTAGTCGAACCTCCATGAGCATGACGTGGTCTTCTGTAATTGGGGGTGCACCCAGCTTGATGCATATGTTTCATAATGTTAATGTAATGTGTAACTTCTGTTGGGGATCCATATTCTATAAAATAAATAAAGACAAAAAAATATGCTCCGCCGTGACAGTGCGACACTGCCGTGACCAGGATTCGAACCTGGGTTACTACGGCCACAACGTAGGGTCCTAACCACTAGACGATCACGGCTGTCGGAGCTGGTGAGGGTGGTAACAAAAATATCTATCGATATTGAGTCACTTTCACAGTTTTTACGGTTCGCTGCGCGTGCACAGAACGGCAGAAATATACCGTTGGCAACGACAAAGTGCATTACAGTTACCAATATTCGGATTATCAATCAAGTCAACATAGACAGAATTATGACTATGTCGCATGAGGCATGAAACTTAAGAATGTCATTCAATTAAAATCCTGTATAAATAATAAAAGATTTTAAAAAAAGGCTCTAAGCTCTAAGCTCGGAGTTTCTTTGCGCGATAAAATCCGAAACGAGGATATTCGCCGAAGAACCAAAGTCACCGACATAGCTTTCAGAGTTGACAAGCTGAAGTGGCAAATGGTCAGGCCACATCACTCGAAGAACCGATAACCGATGGGGAAGGAAGGTTCTTGAGTGGCAACCACGAACTGGAAGATGAAGCGTAGGCAGGCCTCCCACTAGGTAGACCGACGACATTGTGAAAGTCGTGGGAAACCGGTGGATGCAAGTGGCACATTGTCGGTCGGTATGGCGGTGTAAGGGAAAGGTCTATGTTCAGCAGTGGACGTCTTCTGGCTGATAATGTAATGTAAAAAAAAAAGATAAATCTAAGCAGTCAATCATGTTTTTTTATGTTATGGCGAGACGAGAGAGCAAGACTTAGACTTAGACAGTCAATCATGTTTTTTTATGTTATGGCGAGACGAGAGAGCAAGACTTAGACTCAGTTTAACTGTCACGCTTGCGCATAAAAGTCCAGTAACCAGTATCTACCAGTAACAGTGCAGTTAAAATGACGAACTTCATCAACAGTTCATCAGTTCCTATTCGGCAATGCACTGCGCTCGTCACGCACCCTGAGATATTAAATCACTATATGACCATTAATTTCACTGGGAACACTGCTTTTCAATCCGAAACACTTTTTCAAAGCTCACGTCCATCAAAAAGAGTTCAATCTCAATCAGGAGCACGTCGGGGAAGACGGAAACTTTAGCTTCTCATGACGTTTCAAAGGCGCCTTGAAAGCTATCCAAAAGCATGTACTTAGAAAGCGGTAGCACAAAGGAATTTCCATGTCTTAGGCCCGTCTTAAACTAAACTAAACAAAAGTAAACTTTGACAGCTTCTGATTTCATGCTTAACTCTCTAGGACGTACCTAACAATGAAATATGTGTTGCCACCAAAATTAGGAGGTTGCCTAAATGCTTGCCATAATGTACAGTTTGCTGTTTGTATATTTTGCGTTTGTACATTTTGCTAGTTTGTACATTTTGCGTGTGGTTACCATTTTGTTTGTTGTACATTATAAGCCGGAGGCAGGCGTAAGACATGTCCTTTGCTTTGACATGCCTAAGTCCGACATACATTTTATCGTCGTTGACTTTAGTGCGTCTGCGGGAGTCTTCGGGCGTCCGACTTAGTCTCGTAGTACCGTGGATAAATGTAATATTTATCCTTGGTAGCACGATAAACGAATATAATCATCTTTGGTAGTACTTTCGCGTAATGTTTTTATGTGGCCATAGTGCTACTTACTAACTTTATAAACCTGAATTTACAGTTCGCAGCGTTGTTAATAGATTTTAAAAAATATTACATTTTGTGCAACGGAGTTATTTCGGACTGTTTTGATCACAGAAGAGAAAAAAATACTTCTCTCTTTTCCGTGGTTTTGATAAATAAATAATTAATCACATGAAGCCGTCAAAAACTTAGGGCGAGAATACACCGGACTACTGTGTGGACTAAGTTGAAATGGCTAATTTTTCCAAAGGAATTCAAAATCGTGTTTTGTAAAAGAACAGAACACAGTAAAACCTAATGGAGCTGAACTGCTCGGAGTATATACGCAAATCTAGCTTTAAATAGCACTTGGCTCTGTAATAGTATAAGTATTCTTTGGTATATTCCTTAAGTTTTATATTAAAGTTTAATTTGAATTTTTAAAAAAATTGAGAAAATGCACGGACCCCAGAGTCCGAGGAGAAAAAAACCCTAATTAATGATTTTTTTAGTGAAAGAGACAGAGGTTTTTTTTTTAAAGGAGGTAATAATTATATGAACAACTCTAAGTGACAAAATGGTATGTCCTAAAACTGGTACTAGAACCACCGGAGGACGGGCAGCAGCGTTCTCTTAGTAAACATTCAATATTCTACAATCTCCAAGCCACCTGCCAAGCGTGGGGATTACGGCGAGGCTTCGTCCAGCAGTATGACGTCTTATAAGAATATAAGAATATGTGATAATTATAATTATATTAATATATAAGAATATGTGATATATTATTATAATCACGCCATGATACAAACTTTTTTATATAGGTAAAGGAAGGTGGTAAGTTTTTTAAATTATAGAATTAAAAAAAATTGGCACTGGCTTTCAGATAATTCAGGCAAATTAAGGCAATCATTTTATCAATTTAGTTTTGCTTAAATATTTTTTGTCAAATGAAAGACAAATGTTTGATCCCATAATAAGCGCCCGATTCAATCCACTACCGAGTAATAAACAAACAGTATTACAATTTCGGTTCACCTATTTACAACACCAGTTAATTTGGACTGTACAAATTAGGTAGATAAATTAACCGCAACTCCGTCGCACCTCTGCCGTGACTCTCCGTGACTGCCCCGGTGGCTCAGTTGGTAGTGAGCCTACCTTCTGTGTTTGGGGTCGAGGGTTCGATTCCCATCTAGGACAAACATTCATGTGATGAATATTTGTGTTTGTTCTATGTCTGGGTGTTAATATCTATATAAGTATGTATTTAAAAATATCTAAGTACGTATCTCTGGCAGTCATATTACAAGCTTTGCTTAGTTTGGGGTCAGATGACCGTGTGTGCAAAAATGTCCCAGATTTTTTAATTTTTTTTTACCTCTGAAACTGAGCATGGAGCTCATCCCGAGGCTCCCACGGTAAGTAGAGAAAACGCAGTATTTTGCACGATTACGTCCTCATCTCACCGTTTACGTCGACCCATCTCAACATTTCCTTCGAGCGTACACCTCATTTCACCGCGCGCCAACCCTTGTTATTTCACGGTGAAATATTTTCCATCTTAAAGTTTATCTTTATTTTGTGAGTTTTACCCGCTAGCTAATTTATTTTTCTTGTCAGCTTTAAATGTTACGCTGAAAAAATAGAAAATGTGACCAAATTGCTTCATTTCGCATTTCGCATTTCAAGTATTGTGACATTTAGTTCTATTTTATTTGTGTACATTTTTGACAGCGTAGGTGAACCTAAATAAATAAATAAATAGAATCTACAAACATACATACTTAAATGACCCCAAAAACATTCCCTCTTACTATAAAACTGACGTGGTTTTGACACATTTTGTTTTAATAAAACGGGAATACACAGTGCAAGGCAGGACGAGGTCGCGCGAGTGTCACGCTTATTATTAGCTTATACCATTTCTTGATAAAGGTCACCGAATGTGATCGAATGTATAGTAGGAATAACCGACTGTAACGTCAGTATTCCCGTTTTATTAAAACATTCCCCTTTCTCGGGTAGTCGGGTAAAAAGCAAATGAAAAAAGTGAACTCGAAGAACCGATAGCCGATGGGAGGAATGGTTCTTGAGTGGCGACCACGAACCGGAAGACGCAGCGTAGGCAGGCCTCACTTGATGGTCCGGATGCAAGTAGCACGTTTTCGGCCGGGTGTGGGCTCTAAGGAGGCCTATGTTAAGTAGTGGACTTCTTATGGCTGATGATAATGATGATGAATGTATGTATTATGTTTAACTGAATAGGTTTTTTAATAATGCACATGAAATATAATTTGAAGCACGTGTGGTAAAGTTCCTACTTCTAGGTGCATAAACATACATTGTAGCGTCAAAGAAGCGGTTATTTTGCTGTAAAATGTAATTATTCAAGTGAAAATTTCACTCGGAGAGCACATTCGGAGAACTGAAAATACTGGCATAATCACAGCGACCTACGTAAGACAAAATTATACGTGTTGATTATAATTTGAAGCGTGTCGGGTTCTAGAAAGTTAAGTCAGTGTAAATTGGGCGTAATTATCTGAAATGTTAACTTATGAGAAGACGAAGAAGATTGAATTTATTCTACCGATAATAATGAATTATTATGAACTAATAATACTATTTTACTACTACTACACATATTTTTGACAAATACTCTTGTTTTTTCATCATCATTGGCAGCTCAATTAGCCCACCGTAGGAATAAGTCTCTTACCTCTTTCGCCAAGCATTCATGATTATCGCTTTTGTAAGAGGTGCTTATTTATTTTTAAGCTTCCCATTACTCGAAGCAGTAGCGACAACAGTCTGTACATTATTTCAAAGATTATGATCGCCACTTTGTTATTTGAGCCATAACTCAGAGTAGTAAATAAGCAACGCGACAGCAAATCCGAGTGTAAATCACATAAACGCTTCTCCGCGGAAACGACTCGTCATCACCCGGCTCAGGCCGTCATCGACGACAATAAAACCCCAGTTAGTGTTTCATACACTTTATTGCTTCACGGATATTATTCTCCATAAAATCTCAAACAACCACGTTTATAACGACGAAACAGCGGCGACCCCGAGCGGGGGCGCCCATAGAGGCACTGAGAGACAGGAATCACAGATCGAAAGAGCTTAGA
This sequence comes from Apocheima hispidaria, assembly GCA_947579745.1. Classification (NCBI taxonomy): domain Eukaryota; kingdom Metazoa; phylum Arthropoda; class Insecta; order Lepidoptera; family Geometridae; genus Apocheima; species Apocheima hispidaria. Next base: position 1,608,715 of record OX388145.1, read on the forward strand.
AGATAGGCGGACATCAGTAGAGGAAGCTGGAGGGCGGCGGGCGCGGGGAGGGTGCGGGGCGTGCGAGACGCGGGTGGAAGGCGCCTAGGGCGGCCTCGTTGGTGCTGGACGGGCGTTCTTCTCGCACGCGCAGCTGCGGCAGGCGCCAAGCCGTACACGCTGCCGTCAGCGCATGCCGGTTGAGCGTCCAGTAAGCGACGGCGTTGAGTGCCGAGTGCGCGTGGCCTAGCAGCAATGCGTACTGCTGCGCCGGCCGCGGCACGCGCACGCCGCACGCGCTGAGCATCACAAGCGCAGCGTGCGGACACCAGCACACCGCAAATATCGCCGCGATGCCCATCAAAACGTTGCCGAGCCGCCTCCGTGACCGCAGCGTCGACGTCTGCGGCTGAGGGCCTAGAAGACTCGGCTGGAGTTTTTTCTTGGATCTGACATCGCCAACATCGACGGCATCTCTCCGCTCGCGGGGTCCGACGCCGGCGACGATGATGACGTGCGTAGGTCTCCGCATCAGCGGCACAGGCAGCGGCAGCTCGCCGTGCGCCGCGCGAGCTGTTAGAGACAGCGCCGTCAGCTTTACTCGCACCGTCCAGTGGCACTTGGCCACCGCTAATACTGGGAAGCAGTAAGTGGTTAGGGCGTGCATGACTGCTAGCGGGGGGCAGTATAAGCATGTCGCTGTAATCGCTGCTGCACCTGAAAATACAAACAAAAAATTTTAAATCTGACTTGCCGGCAACTAAAAAATCCAATTAATACTGGTAACGATAACTTACTAAGTAGGAACGCCATGATCCATACGATGAACACGGCCATGAGTGGACGCGTACACAAGGAAGTACCACCGCGCCGTACGACGCCGCAGCGGTCCGCTGCGATCGCTACCAAAGACAGCGTGCTTGCTGCCACGGGAAAAGACTGAAATGAAAATTTTAAATATTGGGTAGGTATATAAAGTATGTGCAGTTATAGATATGTGTACGTACGTAGTGTTCCAGTTCCCTGCTTGAAAGCTATTCGTAATCGGTATCATATATGCAGCCCGTTGTTAGTAAATGCGTATACATCTGTACCTATTAAGCAGTAGGTAAGTACCTAACATTTTATCAAGGGACTCCAGTTAGTCCTATATCAGTTTTTTGTTTAAAATCGTGTTTATCAACTTTTATCGTTTCGTATACTTATGGTACCTGCAATAGGTTACGTAAATATAATATAGGTATGTATATATTTGGATGTTCCATCCATGAGAAAGTGGTTAACTAACAACTTTTTCAAGTATTTGTGGTAATCGACCATACTGTCATATACATATATATAAATATTTTTTGTTGTTCTTATTCTTGTGTTAGTTTTCTCAATTTATTGACAGTCTATTGCTTTTTTTGTTAAAGCAATAACCTACTCATTTATTTAGCGTTTATTATACCTAATGTAATTTGTTTTTTGTATATTCCTAATGATTAAACTATGTTATTTACCCCCGAATATTGAAACGTTTGTTAACTTTGACGACAGATTAAGTCTATTGCCGCCCTTGTCATTTGCTTAGTGCCAGATAAAGGCAGTATTAGAATTAATCTGTTGTTAAAGTTAACGAACGTTTCAGTATTCGGGGGTTAAGCCGTTAGTGTCCGAAAAGACTAAAAATAAATAAAATATATAATCACTTTTTCAAAAGTATAAATCCACCCTGACGTATAAATACTGGGATAAAGAAGTTTTACCAGTTCTATGACGTCATAGTTTTTTAGAACAAATGGGAGTTACCGGATCTTCTTACATCAATATCTTTCGTACAAAATATTTTAAGCTGCATATAAGCGACTACGACAGACAAATCTAGTGTTCAATCATACGATGCGTTGAGCCATCATAATCTATTCAACGAACAACCTAGATTTGTGATTTGTGGGACTATTTCTAACATTTTGTGGTGACATGCGCGCCTCAATACTTTCATAACCGAAAATCTCACCTCGATATAGTAAGTGACATGGCAGGGCAGGTGGTGCATCCTGGCGGCGCGGGTGGCGGCGAGCGGCGCGCTGGCGGCACACACGAGCAGGTCAGCCGCGCAAGCACTCAGCATCTGAGGCGTGCGCAGCCGAGCGGCACCGCCTGACGCCAGCGCTGCCATCAGGCTGACATTACCTGTGAGAGTGAATGATACTTTAGTAACTCCTAGCTTTAAAGATCCCATGAAATGATATACACTGATAGACGCGCAGCGGTGGCGTCCAGTGCTGAAGATGTAAATTGGCCCTAAGGGTCGAGAATATGGGGAAGTTTGACCAAACCTATACAGTCCTATCTGGCTACCTGAAGTTGATGGTTTGTCTTCGTCGCGTCATAATTGGTAGTACTACTTCCATGTTATGTTATACAACTAGCTGTTACTCGCGACTTCGTCCGCGAGGACCTACAAAAAAAGTAACCTAGCCGTCTCCGATGCAAAAATTCAGCACGATCCCTTTAGCCGTTTAGTCGTGATAATGCGACAAACACCCAGACAGAAAGACAGAGACAGAGAGAAAGAGTTACTTTCGAATTTATAATATTTGTTAGGATATACAATGCAATACATACATGTATAGAATAGCTTTAGGTAAGTCATAAGGGCAATACACAGCCACTATTCTTACTAGAAATCGATTGATTTCACTTACGCTAAGAAACAGGTATGTATATGTATATTGACAAAAACTAGGCATAAATTCTGTAGTTTCATTTTTAATACAATCATCACGCATATAGGTATTTATCGCGAATAATAACTTCAAAGGCTAGCAATTTTGGGTCATGAATACATTGTTTATGGAACGAATTAAACACGCGGAACGTGTAAATTAATTTTCATTCTTTAGGACACATTCTTGCTTTGAAATCATAACAGCGTCTTGAACTTTGAAGGGAAACGAGTAATTTAGTTGTGAGTCGCAGTCGCAGGAGCTTTGAGAATACCGAAGTGGACTCGCGAGCGCGAGGAATAGTCGAGAATTCGTTACTGTGAGCCTCTTGTGTCTTCTCCGCTGGAAAGTAGAATATAATATGACAGACTACAATTTTGAAGCGACGTTTCATGAAGTTGCATGAATGGTGACTTGTGTTTGAAAGTATTTTTCTTAAAGTTACTAACTTGAACTCATGTTCTGGATATAAGCAATGGTATGGAAACTTTAGAATTACGGTCAGCAAATTTATATTAGCTTTTAAAATTTGTTTTGTCGGAATTTAAATGTATTTGTTTAGAAGATACTTAGCTATAGACATATTAGATACCCTTTGTTTGTAAGGTCGGGTGTTCGACAGTTTCCAATAACCCTACGAATCGCCTAAATCAGAAATAAATATAAATAATTAGGAGTTGCCTAGAGCAAAAGAGTTACACCAAACTTTAGGTGTTAATTAGTGATGTTAGGCGGCACTTAAAGTTACTACACCGATTCGGAGGCGCCTAATACGTGCATGAGTGTTGGTGAATAGTATAATGTTGTGAAACGTGACTTCGTGTTGTTTCCAAAACTCCATAGAAACGTCTTGTAAAGTTTCCACCACTTTACTGGGGCATGACGTGGACTTGACCGTGACTTACTTTGCTTGGCTTAGACTTATTTTAATTGGGAAATATTTGACATCACTTGAAATATTTACAATACACAACACTGGCTAAATACACAACGTATGGAGCCAAAACATAAGAGAAAAAAATAAAATAAATGCCCGCGCCACGCTCACACACTCATTTAAAAAGGTATTGTAATCATTTTAGGGTTATAATATAATATAATTCAAACGTCAAAAGCTCAAACTGACAACCAAAAAATCAAAACCATAGATAATTTTCAAAAATGTAAGCATGTAAAACGAGTGACCCATTATGACAAACAGAAAATTACGCTTAGAACTTTGCTTAGATTAGGAGTTCCTTAATTAGGCGTCGCATAAGTTTTGTGCGCTCTGAGTTATTAACATCATACAAAGTCAGCTATGCGCCTGTCTGTGCCTCTTACAGCTTTCAAGTTGAAAATAATTAGAACCATAGAAAGGACTTAAGTTTTTTTTATTTTTTTATTTTATAATTTATAGGCTTGCGTTTGACTGCCATCACGTCTGATGTTAAACGAGGATGCAGCCTACGATGGAGCAGGCTTGCCTAGAAGAAACCGATTCACTCGCGACTTGAACCCAAAAACGTCGACCACGTTGCCTTACATCGAGCCTCATGCTACACTGGAGCAGTAATTAGTGTTACTGACCGACGATGCGGATGACACAGACGAGCACGTAGGCCGCTAGCAGCGAGGCGAGCGCGTGCGTCGTCACCTAGCTCACGTTACCGTTCGCGCCTCATGCTGCACTGGAGCAGTAAGTAGTGTTACTGACCGACGATGCCGATGACACAGACGAGCACGTAAAGCGCTAGCAGTGAGGCGAGCGCGTGCGTCGTCTCATTGCTCACGTTACCGTAAACCGCGCTTCATGCTGCACTGAAGAAGTAAGTAGAACTACTGACCGACGATGCCGATGACACAGACGAGCACGTAGAGTGCTAGCAGCGAGGCGAGCGCGTGCGTCGTCTCGTCGCTCGGCTCGCCCTCCGCCTCGCTCGCGTTACCGAACATCACGCCTCATTCTGCGCACTGAAACAATATATAAATATTATTTTAAGGATATAGTAATTTGATTATAACATAAGCTTTTAGAAAAAATTAAGAACTATTTAATATCTGAATTATAATATTGTTAAGATGTTAGGATTTCGGTAACATGTGATAATATCTTTTTGAAAATCTACGCGGCTACGGAAACCTACTAAGCATTTATTTCTACAGAAACTACTACTGTTTATTCCAGTAATAAGTCAAATACGTAGTGCTTATACTATGTAAATAAACTTAAACCTAAATAAACTAAGTATAATATAAACATGCTTCAAGATAAATATATTTCATGAAATTACGCGGTAAAATTTTCTTACACAAACAGAAGACTTTAGCTTAGTTTATTGATATTACGAGCTTGGCAGTAAATAAAAATGGGAATCAGAAACATTTCGACGGATTTTTTGAAATTTTGTATTTTGCATGAGACGACGTAGTAGGGCGATAAATAAAAGAAAACAAACCGCTCAAAAAGAAAACCGTTTCTTGATAATAATTAGGAAAAAGTTCAGAATATTGTAGGAGGTTAGATGTTTCGCCGACGCCTGCAGGCATCGTTAGGACCCGAGCCTGTGAATAAAATATGGCATCTTTGCAGGTCGTTGCCTAATAAAATGTAAAAACGGTCTTTGAATTGACGTCACAAAAGATTGTTGAAGATTTTTAATACATTTTGCCTGAGAAAATTGAATATTTTTTTAGATTCACAAAGAATACTTGCGTTCGCGGTATAACTATTTTGCTTTGGACTAGAAGATTTTGTTCTAATTTATATCTATAAAACACTAAATACTCGTACTAATATTATGTTTGTGTCTTCTTTAGTTCTTTTTTTAACTTTGTAAAGGATAAATGTTGTTTAGGGTTCCGCGCAAAATGTTAAAAATAAACTCTTATGGTGAGATTGCGGCGCTGGTAAAGCGGTAGGTACAAGTAAAGGCAAAAACCTGAAAATCGTTAATTAGTTTTCAAGTAAAATATTTATTTTGCAGTGATCATTGTTATTTGGATATCTGACTATGACGTAGATATATCGTTGCATTCGAGAACATTTTTTCATCTACATTTAGTTTGTCCTTCAGTCCGACTTTTATTTTTGTTAAAGCAATGTTTGGTATTTTCATAGTTATATAATTTTACGTAAAAAAATATATTGTAGGCCCTCGCCTCGGAGCGCGAGTCAGACTCGCAACTGTCCGGTTTTTTTTAAACGAGTACAAACTTTCGACATGTGCATTTTTTCTAAACACTTTTATTTTCAGGTGTACCCTCTACTGTCTTTTATAAGCTCAAGGAGTTCGTGTCCAAATGGGACTCTTCGGTAGGTAACTTGCCACCGAGCATAGCAGGACTGTGGGATACGGGAGCTAGCCAGCATTATTTGCATAAATTAAAATTATTTGATAATATTTACTTTGCTCCAGGAAAAAATATGTTAAGAGCAAGACACTTTTTGCTTGGAAATATGGATGTCACCCCAAATATAAAAAAAATATTAACAAAAAAAAAACTAAAATGTCTGAAAGTAATTAAGAAAAATGTTACCCGAGTAAGCAAATAAACTAAATTTCTTGTGCTTCCTTCCTTCCTTTCGACTTCAAAAACTCTCAAAAAAGGATGAATATAAAAAAAAAAGTTTAAAAAAAATACACCACGAATCAATAAACACGTCGCATCAAATAATTTTCGTAAGATTATTCGCGCAACAAGAATTATTTTTTTCGGAAACAATCTAAGCTAAATATTAGCAAAATGAATATGATAACGATGTCTGCGAAGATTTATTCAATTTTTTATTTTTTTTTCTTAGTTACTGAAACCTCTAAAAGACGCCTGATTCAGCTATCTCGTTCGCATTTTTTCAACATTGTTATATTTAAAATCACTGAGTGGAAATTAAAAACGCTATCGTGATATCGAGAGATACCTTTCGAGTTTTTTTTTTTTAATGCATATATATATATATATATATATTATAAATAATATATATATATATATATATAATTTGTTATATATATATATATATATATATATATATATATATATAACGATACATAACAATAATTCTAGCGAGATAGCGAGAATCAGAGGAGCTTGCTCCCCTGATTGTAAAATAACGGATAAAACCACGGGGCATAGCTATATTTTTAATGCATGGTAATTTGTTATCATTTTGGAGACAAATAAATATTTTTGTTTTTGTATTTGTAACTTTGTCAGTCCGGACCATGGATAAATTATTCCTCTATGGTCAGAATACATATATGTAACTAATCTTTATCTTGGATATAAGTCAATTGTATTTTTACACTCCTGCGGAATTGCTCTTTTGCAATTTCCCAGAAACCTTGCTCGGTCATTTCTTTAAAATATTTTTCACATAAAAGACCGACATTAAAAATAAAAAGATTAACAATTTTCAAGACATAAAGACTAAATAAAAATGTTAGTGCCGTTTCACATCTCAATCAGTCGTTCGGAGAGAAGCGCACTAAAGAACATCCATAAAGGCCGGTACAATTACTGGGCCACGTCTCGGCTGGAACCGACTGTAAAACGGATCATAAACTGAGTAGCTTTCTTCATCGCAAATCTACTGACGACGTTCAATTTGTGACACGACATAGAATAGGCTAGTTGGATGTTTTCTGACTTTTCCAATGTTGTTTAGTTGGATGTTTGTTTGTTGTTTTGTTTTTCATTATGAATTTGTTATTGATGGTTTCCCCCCTATGTTTTATTTCACCCACGGCTTACATAATGACGTTCGAACACAACCATTGCGCTATGATAAGAAAACAAAGTCATGGTTTTACACTCAGAAATAATTTTATGAACATTTCATTATTTACAACTGGCTATGCAACTTAGATTATGAAGAAACTGAACAATTACTTATAGTTACAAAATAATATAAAACTTCACGCCTAATTGTACCTTCAAAAGTTACGATTATTTTATAACACTTTATCGAAATCATGATAAATTAAAAACTAAAACTACTTAACATAAGTACTAACATTTATTGCTATTAATAATACTAATAAAAAGCCTTGGCAGCTCAGTGGAAGCACGCTCGCTTCATATTCGTGGGATCGTGGTTTCGAACCCGGGCGGGCCCGTACCAATGAGTTCTTTGGAACTTATGTACCTATGGATATACCATACGCTTTGCGGTGAAGGAAAACATCGTGAGGAAGCCTGCATATGACCGGTGAAGAAATTCGATGGCGTATGTGAATCCGCCAGCGAGGTGGATATGGCCCAATTACCCTTCGAGGGAAGACTAATATCTCAGCAGTGGGATGCTTAAAGGCTGAAGCAGACTACGATACCGAGATATCACAGAATAAATCCTGTACGCATACACTAATATCCAACAGAATTCCCGACATGCAGCAACAAGGACATGCCGCATACGACACGACACAAGATTATCTTAGTGTGGGTGCTGTACGACATTCTCACGTTCAACAAGATACATAATTATTTATATTGTTTGTTGTCAACTATGTAAATTGCGATATACTTGGAATTTGGAAATAAATTTTGATTAGATTTGAATGAAAAGCCGAAATGCGTTCAAAAGAATAACAATGCAATACCACACAGAAAGCTTTCAAACACACTCGGAATTTTACTGTATTTGTGCACTATTCAATTTTTCAATCGGATTTGTGAAAAGGGAGAAAACTGAACTAACCCGGTATTCTAACTAGAGAGAATTTTATATTCTGCAATATCCGTCTATGTAGGGTAAAAAACTTGAAGAACTTTTTTCAGATTGACGGTGCCGGTAATGGTCCTCATTTCAGCGAAGATTGCTCTGTTCTATCTTAAGTAAAGAAGAATAGATTTTCTTTTTGGTGCAACGGTTCGTTCAGCACGTCAAATGCGGTTTTTGTCAATTTGTTACACTTCAATTACTCATCGTGGGTTCATTAAAACCACAGAATTCTCCTTATAAATAAGGCCGGTTTTGCGCTAATAAATTGGCTGTGTCAAGAAATTACAGTATATGTTTAAGTTCATTTGGCACTACACCAAAAACTAAGATGAAATTTAGATTTATTGACATTTGTAGCTACACCCATGTAAAGTTGAATGCTCGATTCGAAAATAATTATGATCAGAGAACAATTAATGCTAGTTATCAAGAACTAAACCAAATAAACGTCTTTAAGAGCTTCACTATTTGAGGAAGTGTTGTCTTTAAGGCTGAACGTATTTACTTATCAAACAAATATACTCAAAGTTTTCCAAACTTTAATTTCAATATTAATCAGAAAACAAAATTTTGTTCAATAAATTTTTAAGTCCTGTAGAGTTTAGACGATCGGTCGCAGAATTTTTGCTAAGACTAGATACTTAAATCATTTTGAAAGATTGCGTAATTTTCATTTACTCTTCATTAAAATTCTCTCTTTAGGAAGAAATTTACTTGGAAAATATTCACGCTCAATAAAACGAGTCATTGGAGTGAATAATTCCAATGTTAGAGATGTTTTTGTGGCAGGTTAATTTATTATTTGTTGACTTTACGTTTAGAATAGGGGTTTTCTTTATTATCGTCGAAAAGATACATTGGAAATGCAAGAAACACGTTTCGAAATCTTGAATTCCTATTAATGTATATCCTATTTCTGTGAGTCAAAAAATATGCTCCGCCGTGACAGTGAAACACTGCCGTGACCAGGATTCGAACCTGGGTTACTACGGCCACAACGTAGGGTCCTAACCACTAGACGATCACGGCTGTCGGAGCTGGTGAATGGTCTACCAAACCCTCCACTGCTTAAGTGAGTTAAAGTAAAGACACTATGTTAAAAAGGCAATCGATTCTGCAATATTCCTTCAAAGAGGTTGTGTATTTTAATTGTTCGGGTAGTGCGAAAACTGGAGCACTTTCGCTTGGAATGGCGGTGCTCAGCGTGCCGTGTAATTGCTCTTATGACACGGCTTATTTAATATACCTATGAGTCTCAAGCAGCAGCTTGCGAATTTGCAAATAATAATGCTGTGATAGTTTCATAGGTATTATACGGTAGATTAGTTATTTGACTTAATCATTTTAATGATAATTTTATCCGCCAACCCGCACTGGGCCAGAGTGGTGGATATAGCCCAAGAACCCTTCGAGGTTAGGCTGATATGTAAGCAATCGAAGCCAACTTATATAAATGTTTGTAAGCTAACTTTGTTGGTGATTCGACCCAAAATATGCCATGACCTCGGATACTAAAGGCGCCACCTTTCTCAAAACAAGTTTAGTATTTTCACATCATATTGACTATCATAAACTTTACAGCTTGCTATTGGATGAGTCTCCGGATATTTCCGCTATCCCAGCGTCAGTGTGCTGCTGACGGGAAGTGACGTCATGAATCTTGAAAAGGTCACGTTTCCCATTTCTCGTTTGCATTCACGGCTACATCGATTGAGTGGCGGTGTTCTATCCTTGGACGAATAGCGACCGGATAACAAGTCCAGGTGGTTTATTTGTCAGTGATACCGTATAATTAAATTAAATTATTTATGACTTGTACGGGCTTTGAAAACAAAATACAATTCAGGTACTAAATATTTTATTAGATAAATTATAGGAAAATAAAAATTTGACTCGTATGTAAATTTTGTTTGAGTAATCTGCGATTCCCAGGCCGCCTGCCAAGCGTGGGGATTATGCGCCAAATAGTGGGAGGCCATTTTTCAACAGTGGACGTTTTTCATGGCTGATGATGATTGCTGTTGCTAGGATAAGCTGTGTCGTAGGAGGCAGAAGTGTCTTCCCAACAGTACGAACAATGTATAACGATGAAATAGAAAAAGAACACAAAATTATTATGATACAATAAATGTTTTTGCTAATAAATTATACTCTTTAATTATTATTTTAGTCTAAAATAAGCAATAGACACTACATTATGAGGTACGTTTTTTAAGTTATATTTGGGTGTAAATAGGTAGTTTTAGCAATAAATTCGAAAAATTGTGTGAAAGATATTTCGCTCCATAATCTACATCCTAAAAAACTATTACACAATTTTTCGAATAGTCACTAACCGCATCGTCACTAACTATCAGAATTATTGTACACAGCTTTTTCGTAAGCTCAGAGGTATTTATTTTAGAAATATTTGTTATCTACATCCAAAACATGTTTTATGTCTGATTGATCTCGTTTCCCAAAGGTCACATATTGATACCTAGTAAGCGCTTTCGCAAAAAATAATTGAGTCCTGGCTTCGGACTTTCGCTTGTAAGAAAGATCACATCATCTCAAACATTATAATTATTATTATCAAAAAACATAACACAGCCTCGAAAATAAATTTTCTCTCCGTTTGAAAGTATTATAAAAATATGACGTCTTCCGAGACGTTGAGGAATACCTATCCGCATTCTGTGGAAAGATTTTGAATTATTTTCCCTTTTGTCGGGCCAAATGGGGGTTTACTCGTGATCCTGCCGAAATGAACACTCTTTCATGTAATTTTAATAATAAAGGCTTAATTTTAGTCCCCATTTAGAAATTCCTTCGTCATAGCTGTATTGTATTTTCACATTTCGTTTTTCCCTCGTATTTAAAACAGCCAATCAGACCTTAGCCAATTATGTGTCTATCAAAGCGCGTTATTACTGTCTAGTGTTATATATCGTATGACTTTACACTAATCGAACTTACCTGAAGTTAAGTTTGATTACAATCATCGTCAAAACGATTTCCTATACATTTTTACTATCCTTTCCATCCCAAGGTTGCCTGGAAGAGATCGCTTTCAGCGATAAGGCCGCCATTTGTTACACTAGTTAAAATGTTTTGTTTTCTCTCCTAGTTATGTACGATCTGGTGTGAACAATAAAGAGTTTAACTATCTATCTATCTATCATTTTAATATGACGTGTGGCAAAGACTACTTAGCTAAATGTATAGGAGACGGTAATCTCGGAGATGAAACCAAGATTAATGATATAATTGGGTCAAATATTTTGTGTTTGGTATCTGAAGAAAGGGCTTAATAAGTGCGTTCCAAACATTCATAATTTGTCCATAAATATATAACTAACAATATTACAAATGGTTGTGCAACAAACTGAATAATATATATCTTCGTACCTACTTAAGGTGCTTCGTTTGAGTCCGCTAGGTAGGTAGGCGCCAAGAGATGGCGCTGTCGTTGAAAACTCAATTGAGGTAATCTGCCCCAGTTTTAATTCACTTTGCGACCTCTTACTATTGTTATAAACACATCTCAAAAATAATAGAGCCCATTAATAGCTGCACTCGACTGAAAATTCAAATAATCTTCAACGCCTGTATGCACGCATGAACATTACGCACACATGCGAATTCAAAACAGTTACAAGCAAATACGAAATTTCGTTGCTCTGAATATCGTCTCGGTGGCCGAAGTCATCAGTTTGATTAGGTAGCGCTCGTGAGGTTCCGGGTTCGAACCCCTAAAATTAGGTAGAATTATTTTTTATAATTTAATTTCGAGAATACTATTTATTTTAATTTTTGCTGTGGGTTTCTTGAAAAACAAACTTATTCAAAATTAGTAACGAAACTTATAAAAGTATATATCTATATAAACCTAATATTGTCACACAAATATTTAAAATGCGAAAGTTCGTGTGTAAGTGTGTAAGCATGTAAGTTTTTTTTTTTTGCTATTTGGTGACGAGACGAGCAAGTCACTCAGCTGATGTTAAGCTTCACGCTTGCTCATAACAGTTCAGTGCCACCCAGAATTTTGAACCTCAACAGTTCAAAACCATGCGCGGCAATGCACTGCGCTCATTACTCTGAGATATTAGATGTTAAATCTCTGTGCCCAATAATTACGCTGGAAACATTGCCCTTCAATCCGGAACACAGTGATGTTTTGCACACTACTGCTTGACGATTGAATAACTGGGTCCCTGGAATAACCCCATATCGGGGGTTCTAAAGGCACCGAGTCTGGTACCTTCCGAACAAATTTTCCACTTTTTTTCGGTTTTTTTCAAATTAATTTCGAATTTTACATACCTAATACCTAATGAAATGAACCTAATGAAATATGCAATACCCAAAAATGTTGTGTTTTCCGCGTCGATAGACATTATTCTGCGACTAAAAATATGGATTTTAGACCCGGGTTAGATTAATTTAGTCCATAGTAGGTACTGTTGTTTGTTATTTGTTATTTTGTGTGTACACAACACACAAAACTAACTAATAGGTAGGTACGTAGGTAGGTAGGTTTGTTGCTTGGTTGGTGGCTAGGTAGGTATTATTAGTATAATGTGCATATTTTGATCGCGCAGCACGAAATATTCAAGATTTTCATATACCTCTATCTACCACCTTACCACCTACCTATATAGGTACCATACCTATATAGGCACCTTTTACAAAAAATTTATTATTTCACTAAGAAGGAAGTTTTTCAGAATTTTTTCAATATTTTTCCCGGGATCAGTGAGCGTGCGCGCAACGAGATCATACATAAAAATGCATTCATCATCATTATTGAGGTGAATTTTTTCCCCGAAATTTTGCATTATTTTTCCTGGCAGCACTGATGGAGCGCGCACCGAGCCCCATACTCAGAAATGCTGAATTCCAACAAATTTTAGATTACATACACACAAACTTTCGCATTTTGGTGTGACTAACTACTACTACTTAGTAGTAGTACTTACTACTACTAAGGTACTACTTAGGTATGTTAGTATGTAAGTGTGTTTGTTCCCGTTCAAATCTGTAACAGCTGCACGGATTCTAATGCAATTTGGTATGGAGGTAGCCAAATTTAGGTATGGTAGCCTCCATACCAAATCTCATCCAAATCCGTTCAGCCGTTACAGAGTTTATACCGCGGGTGAAACCGCGGGGCGTGGGTAATGGGTAAGAAATCTCGGTACGATATGGAACAGGCTGATGATGATGATGATGAATTTTAAATCTATGACCGAATCACATGCGAATTCAAAACGGTTACAAGCAAATACGAAATTGAGTACCCGATTTTCGGCATTCCACCTATCAGATCGACTGGCCGAGCGGTCGAGTGGACGGATTTTCGTTATGCTTCGTTTTGTAGTGTGTATCAATGAGACGAAGGTCCCCGGATCGAATCCTCATTTGAAAATTACTGTTTTTGTAGATTTTTGTTCCTTTTGTGCTATTTTTTTACAGAATAAGTTATCAAACAACACAACAAACACCACACACAAAACTAACTAACTAACTAATAGGTAGGTAGGTAGGTAGGTAGGTAGGTTGGTTGGTTGGTTGGTTGGTAGGTAGGTAGGTATTATTAGTATTATGTACATATTTCAATCGCGCAGCATGAAATATCCAAGATTTTCATATACCTCTATCTACCACCTTACCACCTACCTATATCGGTTCCTATACCTATATAGGCACCTTTTACAAAAAAACTATTATTTCACTAAGAAGGAAGTTTTTCAGAATTTTTTCATTTAGGTTATTAGTTAGTCACACCAAAAATAAATATTATAAAGAGGACAGATTTGACTGCCCGTTTGCCCGCATTGAATAGGCTCCGAAACCACTGAATCGACCCGAAAAATCCCCCCGCTGCTGGGCAGCCTTTCAGCCCTCCTTACACTTCCTTCTTTTCTGCAACTTGACGCAAATAGAAGGGTTCTGCGTGTGCATTATAATTTTCATTCCCTCGTCAAACACCCGTGCGAAGCTGGTGCGGGCTGTAAAGGATTCAAACAGACAGACGGACAGACAGACAGACAGACGGACATGACAAACTTATAAGGGTTCCTTGTAGTACTACGGAACCCTAAAAATGTATAAATGGTTACCTATGTCAAAGTCCTCAAAATATATATTTCGCGAGGCTGCGCGGGCCGCGAGCGGCCCGCGGGGCGGTCCTGCAGTTGGGTATGGCTGGATCGTTTAGGTCGACTTGTAAAGTTAAAAAAAAAGGAGGAGCATGATGAAAACGGGTAAGAAACCTCCATACGGTAGCAATTTGGCTAATGATGATGATGATTATGGTTAAAATCTATGACCGATAATGAACGTCGCAGTTTGACGGGTAGAAATCCCCCCATCACCATGAAAATGGGCAAGAAGTCTCGATACGTTAGGAAGCGTGCTGATCATGATGATGATGAATTTTAAATCTATGACCGCAAATGAAAATCGCAGTTGGAAGGGTAGAAATTTCCCCCATTGCTATGAAAAATGGGTAAGAAATCTCGGTACGATAGGAAACAGGCTGATGATGATGATGATGATGATCCTTAAAATCTATGACCGTACATGAAAATCGCAGTTGGAAGGGTAGAAATCCCCCCATCGCCATGAAAATGGGCAAGAAGTCTCGAATTATATTTTTTATTTATAAATTAGGTAGGTAGGCACTTACGAAACACCTTCGCCATGATAATATTTCAGCCGAGCACGAACACGTTTCGTGCTCATTTTTGGCCAGAATATTGATGGCGTCTATAGCGCAACGATGATGTCTGCTGCATTCTATTATAATTATGTACGTTATTATTAGGTTACTAGCAGCCCGCCCCGGCTTCGCACGGGCACCCAACAAAAAAATAAAAACCATAATACACACACGAAAACACCTCCACCCGCGTCAAGTCACAAAAAAAAAAAAAAATATTAAGAAAGCCGAAAAGCCACCCAACAGCGAAACAATTTTTCAAATCCGTTCAGCAGTTTCGGAGCCCATTCAATGCAAACAAACAAACAAACAAAGAATCAAATCTTTCCTCTTTATAATATTGGTATAGATAGATTATTCTATCATCATCAATAGTTGTCGCAACGCACGCGATGTAAAGGATATTTTAGGTATTTTTTTTACATCTTGGGTTACATTATTCGAGTTTTAGTAAGGATCCCAATTTTTTTTTAAATAAAATGTAGTATAGTATAGGGATAGTGTAGCTTCCCAACAGTGAAAGAATTTCCCAAATCGGTTCAGCAGTTTCGGAGCCCATTCAATGCACACAAACAAACAATCAAATCTTTCCTCTTTATTATATTGGTATAGACTATTCTTTCATCATGAATAGTTTTCGCAGTGCACGCGAAATACATCATCTTGGGTTACATTATTGGAGTTTTAGTAAGGATCCCTAATTTTTTTGAAAATATAATATAACCTATGTCACCCGGGGATAGTGAAGCTTCCCAACAGCGAAAGAATTTTTCAAATCGGTTCAGCAGTTTTGAAGCCCATTCAAACAAACAAACAATGAAATAAATAAACAATCAAATCTTTCCTCTTTATAATATTGGTATAGATAGATTAGGTAACCAAATCAAACACTGCACTGCACACCGATACCGAATCTCGCAACGTCGCAATTATCGAAGACCGCGCGCGGACTAAGCCGCGAGGCAAGAATACCTAGTCTCGCTCACACACGCTCCGACAAGCTGGCAACGTCGCGTAAACCGCGTGACGCGCGCGCGGCACAACCAGTGTACACGATTTTTGCAAGACGCACGCACACATCAATATTTCACGCACACCATGATCGCATGATTCGCATGTAAAGAACACACCACTACAATCGTAAAATTTGTCGTAATTATTGGGTTGAAAGATGGTATTTCCTAGCCATGAACATTTTAAATTATCGACTTTGCGATACTTAGAGGCCAAATTAGACCTATGTTAAGTCATGCCCAGTTCAAAATCGTAGTAGGACGCCTAAAAAGGCATCGACAGTTTTGTATGAAAGTCGTTTATCCTTAACACTAAAAATATCTAAGTAAAAATATAAGTTTAAAAACGAATGCCAATATTGGTATTTAGCTAGTTGGACTTTGGTAACATTATATGGCCATTTTGAATTTCGAATTATATTTTCTTGTTTAATACTTTTACGTAGGCGGGTTTTAGTTTTAGAACTTATATTTTCAGTTTTAGTTGCGCCACTTTCGCTTTTGTCATAAATACACAAGGTACGTGCTAAAACGTAATAGGTAACTCTAAATTCGCGTAAATAATTAGTAGCCTAATTAGCCTAATAAAGGTACTGCTTTTTTGGGTTACTTTAGCTGTATATGTTCTAATTTTTATTTTAAAAATAGCCTATATGTCATAATGAAAAAAGTATACGGTCACTATAATCTATCAACGTTGATATGATATGGCCTTGTGCCTCAGTGAGGGATTTCTGCCGTCTGAGCCATAGGTTGTGGGTTCAATTCTTACCTAGGATAAACATTTGTGTGATGAACATGGAAGTTTGTTCTTTGTCTGGGTGTTTCTATGTATGTATTTACAACAAAAAAAATATATTTATGTATTCTATCAGTTATCTGGTTCCCATAGTACAAGCTTGCTTAGTTTGGGGCTAAATGGCGCTGTATGAGAAAAAATAATATATATATAGCTACCAAGTTTGAACAGGCTTCACTTGGCTATTATATTTCGAAGAACCAAGTAAACAAGGCGCTACAGAGTTGTTGCGCCGCCGCGAGTAAACAAGCCGCAGTTGTTTTAATTATGTATGTAATCAGTGCCAAATCGTTCACAGAAAAGCTTTTATAGATGAATTTCCGTTTACAGCTAAAATAACAATGGTTATTTTTGACGGGCTGAGTGATTTTTGTCGTTTTATGTTGTATGTTGTTAATTTATTTTTAGTGTTTAATTTCCCTTAGGCCGTGTACGAAACCAGAGCTTCGTAACCAGTTCCGATCCGAGTATGTTTAGTCCTTGTACGCAACCAGTTGTGAACGAAGTTTTTTTTTGTAACCAGCTGCGATCGAAGATTTTTCGACCTTGTACTAAAGCAGTATCTTAGAACAACACGTCGGAGCGAGATCAAGAACAAAGTATATTTTAAAGTAAAAGTTATTCTCCCAATTTCATATAAATTAATTGTGTCAAGTAACAAAATGTTGAACCGTTATCTTATTACCCGACTGCCCAAGAAGAAAAGAAGACGTTATAAATTTACAATAGTGTCGTGACCAAATTTATCGCGTGCTTGATATTACTGTGCTAGCACACCTAACAACTGGGTTGGCGCTGATCGCCGTCTATCAAACTAGAGAGAAATATACCTATTATTCTATTTTTTTCTCTCCTTTGACTGCGACTCGCAGTTGTCATACATAACTAAAGTATAAGTAGCATTAATAACAGTTAAAAAATTACTGTACAAAGATAATTAAAACATAATCTGCTTACAGCTTAAAATGATAATTTACCGCATTTCATAATTAAAAGAAAGCAATTTCCGTTAATGACGGAATTAATTAAAAGTTTCAATGGGCATCACTTATCGTTAAAATTCAATTGAGGAAGACGACTAAGAAAACCTTTTCAGGGAGACTATTAAATATATTTTTTTGTGAAAGTAATCACTAATACCACATACACCAAAATTTATAAGTTTGTATATACTGTATTTTGAGAAGTATCTCAGCTGGATCTGAGTAGTAGAGCATCTCTATACGAAGTCACCAACGCATTTGGAAGAGCTCATTTTTTTCGCTATTTCTTATAGCGAAAAAAATGAGCTCTTCCATAGAAAAACGATATTGACGACAAAATGTATGGAACAGCTGTTTTTTCGTAAGTCTAATGTTTTGTCATAGTTAAAGCAGTAGGTATTGAACTACTCAATCAACTAGTTGCCGCTCATCCACCTCTCATAATATATCCTATGTATCATCATCATCAACAGCCTGAAGACGTCCACTGCTGAACAAAGGCCTTTCCAAAGACCGTCACATTGCCGCCACATGAAACCATTGGAATCATGTCGGTATCCTACGTATATGGAAATGTTTTTACTCTGATCCAAAACGGATGAATAGATTTGGAGATATTGTGATTGAAGAAAAAAAAAATCGATGCTCAGCGAAAAAGATATCTGAAATCTTTTTGTCGTCAAGTTTTGAAGAGGTCTCTCACCTTGCCTTCAAGTAATCCATGGATAAACTCTAAGGGTGCCGGTAAGATAAGGCTAAACACACCGCGAGCGAAGTTAATTCATTCTATGATTACTGATGCCACCGCACTAGTTATAAGCCGAAATTTAGCGTTTATTAAAAGTCGTTGTCTTAGACTCTTGTTTCTTTGACCCATCCTAACGTGTGTCTAAAAAACCACGTCGTCAACCTACGGTGGGTCTAAGAAACCACGTCCTCACCCTAACACGGATCTAAGATACCACGATGTCAAACTAACATAGTACTAAGAAACCACGTCGTCACTCTATGGTGAGTCTAAGAAACCACGTCGTCACCCTAACATGGATCTAAGATACCACGTCGTCAACCTTAAGTGGTTCTAAGAAACCACGTCGTCACCCTACGGTAAGTCTAAGAAACCACGTCGTCAACATAACACGAATTTAAGATACCGCGATGTCAATCTAACGTGGTTCTAAGAAACCACGTCGTCACCATATCGTGGTTATAAGAAACCACATCGTCTTGTTGACGTAGACAACGACTTGTTACCACTATATAGATTTCGCGGCACCGCTATCTGGAAACCTAATATGTAGCTACGTAATTGCGGTGATTTTTCTACGCATCTCATTTTCAACTTGAGCTCTGAACTGAAGTCTGAAATGACGCCACAGCTATGTTAGCCAACATATAATCTTGCAGTGTGAAGCTTGCTTAATACAGTTCCCCAATTTGGGCGCCATTCGGTATCGAGGACGAGATTATCTAACGAGAACGTGTTCAAGCAGAGTAATTAATAAGGATTTAGGTAAGTAATTTCGAGATTTAATCTGAGGGGCTGCGGTGTCACCTTCGTGAAGTAGATGCCTATGGGTCAGTTCACGTTGAGGTGACTTCAACCTGCAACGCATCGGAGAACCATTTCAGTGCCAAAATGCGAGTATCAAAAGATGGATTGCCTTCACCGACACCATTAAAAGCCCATTTATATTATTAGAGATGTAAATATTTATTCATTAAATAAAAGTTTATTTATACTTATAATTTTATAACAATTTCATAAGCCTAAAAATATTTTGAGTCGAAAAATTTTGTAACTTTTAAAAATGTATAGCCTACAAAGATTTACTGCGAAGCCTATTCTTTACAAACTTCTAAGATTAATTCTTTTATGTTTGCACTATTTTATCTAGAAATTAAGATGTTCAAATACTTACTTCAACTTCATACAGAGTGAGGATAAAATATCCTCTTATTTGGGGTGTGTTCAACATAAATTTAAGATTACTAGAATTATCAGTTTCATTCTATAATATAAATTTAGGATTAGTATAATAATTGCCATCGTTGGCAGTATCGATTGTTACGTAATGGTTGGTTAATAGATTCCCGAATGAAACTTAGCCTATTCGGAATAACAATTAGTACGACTTACGGCTGTAGTAAATTTTCCCTCGCTTGGAATGTGTTTCGAGCTTGCTTCAAACTGTCGATTAGGTAAAATATATAGAATCGGTTACTTGGTGACCACGTTGACAAACCCAAAGTGTGTCCTCCGATGCTATAATCCATTATCTATAAGATGATTGCTGTTAGCTACAGTGAATTGTAAAATGCTGGATGAAAACATTATATTTTCCAAAGCTTTTATTTAACTTGCAACGTTAGTATATTCGTATGTAAGTTAAGGTAAATTTTAGACTAGTTCCCTTTGTTCAATCCAGTTGACATTTTTCATGCCTGTCAAGTTTTGATGACAATACAATATCAGACCGAGCTGATGTGGTGATGGATACGGAAGGTGGAAAACGAAACTCCTCAGCAACAAACAGTAGAACAACGATTTGGACTCATTTTGATCAGCTTACATTTCCAATAATATACAAAACAAATACAAATATCGGATTTTAAAACTAGACTGGAAAAATATTTACCACAAAAACTTATTCATATTTCATTTAAGTATATTGGCAAAATTGTTACTTAAAGTTAGTTAACCTATGCCTAGGCTAATGAATAATTATAATTTTGATTCACATTTGGTAATAAACTGCAGGTGTCAGCTATAATTCGACATCAAACGGACTAATTATTACAGTAAGCCGACTTACTTGAGGCAAATAATGCTAACTATTCAGCTTACCAGACTAGTAAATTTACTTATACATTAAATGTATTTATTAGTCAGGTTGCGCTGTTCTTAATGCACCCAAAACGGATCCAGAGGCCAACAACCTCTTTGTCATAGATTTTTATTTTGCGATCTCACCACAAGTCTCACTTCAATTTTCTCCAGCCCTAGTTGCGAGACCCAGAAAGAATTTATTTTGAAAGGGGAGAACAGCGGTAGCTGATTAACAGAGTAGCTTAATACCTATCGCTTTAACTACCCCACAAACCACAAAATTCCACAATCAATCAGTTAACCTTCGGGGCTGACGCAAACCCCTATTCTTGACCTATGATTTTTTACATATTTCCCGTTTCCAGATAAAGACATTTCACTATTTTTTTCGTGTAAAATGATAAAGGCGCTTGTCAAAAGAACGTAAAAGTAGTAAGTTGGCGACTGTTAGTGTCATAAATATGTATGTCCAGCCTTTTAGACAAACATTCTATATTTATGAATCGTACCATCCAACTATCTGCACATAACTCGGGTTTGTACCTCTAGTATTTCTGAGAATGGTTTGGCAAAACTCCAAATGACAGGAGTTTTGTCATTGACAAATTGAAGCAAAAATTTATACTCCGCCGTGACAGTGCGACACTGCCGTGACCAGGATTCGAACCTGGGTTACTACGGCCACAACGTAGGGTCCTAACCACTAGACGATCACGGCTGTCGGAGCTGGTGACGAGAGACACGAAAATTTGGCAGAATTTTTGTATCTGTAGCGTACTTTGCAACGTCTTTTGTAATCGAGACGTGATTGCGATACGCTCGATTGGTTTTATTAAATTTTGAACGGCTTGCTTCTACAGTCTATAATGAAAAATTACAGCGAATCATTTACGGGCATTTGATGTAACAACAGTTTCACTAAACTGATGAATTCACATAGATTAGCAAGTATTAATTAAGCAAGCGAATGTATTTCGAATATAAACAAACTAATATTAAGAATACGATGAGAAAAATGTTTACTATCTTTCTCTTTTCTCTGATAAAGAGCATAGACTATAATTCCGCACAACATCACTTGCAATTTTATCGCGTTTTCTCGGAATCGAACCCGACGTCACCACATTTCAACGAATTCTGCTCAGTCAATATGGAGCTAAGTGGCAACATCATGCCACTTACGAGTACGGTACTCTGAAATCTTTTAGTTCGCATTTTCGGCAGCTCTATCATTTCGGACACTATTTCCTCGCTAAATTTCATCACGATCAGTCAAGCCGTTTAGCTATGAAAATGCAATTAATATACAGGTGCAGAAAGAGCTAAACTACGATTTGACCGAGCGAAGCGAGGGTTTCAGAGTATACAAGTCGGTGTTAGTAGGTATTTATATCAGTGTATATTTTTCATATGATAATTTACGAAACGTTCATTTTTCCTTTTTTTTTTGGCGTATATAATACAATGGTCATTTCAATACAATTTTTTTAATTGCAAATATGTGGAAAATCACACCAGGGGTCACCAGGTCTCAGGCGAGAACTACTAGTAATATTTATTTAGTAGGACTTAGTGACTTTCATTTAGTCGTCTTCAGCGTCCTCACACACGACATGGTTAAACGGAACATTCTGAACACGCAGTTAGTTAACACGCGCATCAATTTACAAGTACAACTGAATTGTACCAAGATGTACTGATTGTTGTTTTGTTGTTGTTTTCACCTCCAAGTAAGGTTTGGTATCAACGCTTTCAGCTTATCAAGCTCTCAAAGTCCCGTGACTCCTTGTCGTCATAAGAGCATTATATCGAACACACCACGATAATGGAGACGCATCCATCAACTCACGTCAGCCTCGTTCCCCACCTCACATAATAGAAGGATGACAAAATGAACACATTACATTGCAGGATTTTCAACGTGACGGGTGAAAATACAACGTCTTAAGGATTTTGGAACGTATTGTTAGCACAGTACGGTGGATAACGAAGGGTACTTACGTAATGTTATGATAGGTTTATCCCTATTTTATCCATGGCTCATGATAAGTATGTGTAAGAGTGCGCGGATAAAGTTTTCTCATTATTTCCTCAACTTCTTGCTGAGCGTGTTACGATCTTAAGGATTCCCTTGAAAGTGACTTAACATAAATGTCTTAGCTTAGCTTAAACGATCCAAAACGAAGCACATCAAGATATTTCTCTAGAGTTGGTAATCCGAACAATACTTCCAATTATGTTTGGTATTTGTAGTATTTTTTTTTTAATATTACTGACTGACGAGACGAACAAGTCACTCACCAGATGTTAATCGTCACGCTTGCCCATAACAGATAAATGCCATCCAAAATTTTGAACTTCAACAGTACCAAACACCAGTAGCCCAGTAAAATACCACTAAAAACATTGCCCTTTAATCCGGAACACATTAATGTTTGCACACTACTGCTTGGCGTTTGAACAGCTGGCAAACGTGTGGTACTTCCCCAGACGGATTCTTACAAAAGATTCCTACAACTACACAAATTTATTTTATTTCATATTTATTTTATTGATTAGTGCTATCCGTTGAAATCTCTACTAACTGTGACACATTGCAACATGATGTGCATGTGTCCATGGTTCACAGAAGGGGCGCGACGCCTGCTCGCTAGCGCGGGCCGCCTTTGACCAAGTTCACAATGGTGCCTTAGTACACTTATACGCATCATGTATTCGGTAATTTTTCTTCGCCAGGTCCTTACGAAGTCATAAATATGTCAATGGGGAAGAATTCTATTTTTATCGTGGGCACACAGCACATCATTCAAAAAATGTGTGAGATGTGTACACAGCGGCCGTTGGCGCCAGCGGAATACAGATCCGATGACATTAAAAAGACAGCGATACGAATGGATGCGGGTGGCAGGATACCAAACAGTAAGAGAGGCCTTTGCCCATTCCGGACTGAATATGATGATGAACAAATTTTCATTTTCAAATTCTTATTCGTGATTTTATTTGAAAAATCCAAAATGAAATGAAGACAAAATAAAACAATTATGTCTGGTCTGTCTGGTTATGTTAAGTACAGCTTATTCTAATTCTATGACACATTATTTCAAGTCTGGTTTAATACATCCACCATATTGCTAAGAGGTTAAATATCTCCAACTCTCTCATCAGTAAATCAATACATAATTGTGTTTGTTTAACCCTCGACCGTAGATTTAGGGCCGGTTATCCCAAGATCCTCGTCCCATTTAAATTCAATTACATGCCTTCACACCTTTGCACGTCAAGATTTCAACTATTTGAAGGCAGTCTTATGTGTCAGGACGCACGGACGCACGCCCGTAACTTGACATCCTTAGCGCGATAATGGTTAGGTTCAGCCGCCGACGCTGCGCGGCCGTGAACCTTATCGAGCCGCAATACAACTCGCGGTCGAGCAACTTCGGCAGCAGCTGCACGTAACAATCATCGCGCTAAGGATGTCACAGTACTGGTCCTGGACAAAATTGTAACTATAACCGTGCCAATTTAGGAACCAAATTTTGAATAACGGTAAAGGTACGTTAGGTAAGGTACGTCGGTGTAAAGTTGCGAATGAAACAAATTTACTTTAGCGCAAAAAATAATAATATTCATGCGGAGCTCTCTCCATTGCCCACTGTGCGACTCTGAGTTTCTCCTAAAGGCCAGTAGTTAAGTACCACGTTTCAGTTCCATTTTTGTCATCACTAGCACCTTGACTTCAGGTACTGCGGGATTTGGGAAGATATCACGCAATTTCCTGAACGCCATCCATCCGATTTGGATTCTTCGGGCGACCTTTTTTGTCAATGTTAGACCCACAGGAGATTTATTTTTAGTTCTGTTAGACCTACCTAAATAAACAATCTGTCTAAGTTCATATTTTTACCAAGGTTATATTGGTCAACAACTTGGAGTATCGTTCCCAACGACTACCGGCAGGGGACAACATGGACATTGGATAGGATTTTGTTGATTGGTCTCGTCCTTGTTCATTTTAAAACCCACCTGTTGGAAAACACTACTGAGTTCGCTAAGCGTAGTATTAATATCATCCAGCGATTCTACCATGACGAAAAATCATCGGCAAAACGAAGGTGAGTGGACATTCGCCATTAATGTTGATGCCGAATCCGTTCCACAACGTTGCAAAAGCTTGAAAGCGTCCTCCAGTTTCGAAGAAATAAAGTATCCTCTCTCACGCCTTCCTGCAATTGGATTGGTTTCGTGCTCTCGTCCAGCAACCGAATTGACATGGTGACACACCATGCCATGTCGTGTGGTGAGTTTATATTGACACTTCTATATACTTAAACGTATGTAAACCAAAACAAACTACATAAACTACTTAGCCTCATTAGCCTCACAAAACAAACGGATAAAACCATTGAAGGTCTAAAAATAAGTAATTGATTTTTGTAGCGAAAATATGAAAGTTGACAAATTCGCTACTTTCAATATTCATAATTATTTATATTATTGTAACCCACTATGGGCTATACAATAAAAATATAGGTTTTACAACTAGCTTTACAACTAGGCTTTACATTTTTTATGGAAAAATATAGCGTATTTCGAACGCCTACTATTTCATATTCTTTGCCCGCGAGTTAATGTAATTATATGAAATCGACCATTTTCGAATGGTCGCTTTTCAGACCAGAGAACTGGAAAGCGCTCTTTTTCCCAGACCATTTATGACGCTGTCGACTGAATGCATAAGTTTGTGATATGACCCGTTCTCATTATTACATAATTTGCATAATTCAATATGTCACACGGCTCTTGAGCTCCCTAAAACTACGACTTTGTGATATTGCCAAGGGTTCTCGAAACAGCAATTTATGAAAACACTTGAACAAAAATAGTTAGCAGAGCAAGTGAACCTTTTTTTTCTGAAAAGGGATACTCAACGTCTAGTGGTTTGTGCCTGATCAGCAAAGCAACTCGAAATCCGATACAGGTGACCCGAGAAGATTGGGGTTGAGATGTTAGACCCTCTGCCTACATCACTTCTATTTACATAATTTAGCATGACTTTAGATTTGCATACTAAAAACGTATGTAAATAAGTGCATAATGTAAGGATTTCGAGGAATTATTCACCAGTGTTTAGTAGACTGGTGCATAATTCCTATAGGCACTTAGAAAAGAGTCCAAAATAGTAAGTGTAGTCTACCTTCTAATCACGTCAAACAAAAATTTTAAATGCTAAAGTTTGGTAGTGTGTTAGTGTTTGTTTTCACTTTTTTTTAAATTGAAAGTAGGTACACGTTGAAACATCAAATTGCCTCATGGTAATAGCTACGTGGCCGAGGAAATCGAAGCTTGTCGATCTCGAAGAAATCTTTTTTGCTTTAGCTTTGAAAATGTCTAGATTGTCGTTCTCAGGCTTACTTCCTGGCTAGGAGATGACTCATTCCTGGAAAGTACTTAGGTAATAAGAAGGTCATGTCAAAGAGATTATCGTCTGGGCAATGCTACCAGCAAAATTCCTGGGCACAAGAGATTTTACATGTAATATCCCAGGAAAACCTCATTAATATGCTCAACGACCTCAGTAGCCTTTCCCAACAGCTGGGTTAAAATAAACATTGAATATAGACAAGACGAAAATCATGCCAAATGTTCAAGTTGTACCCGTAGTGGTAGATGTTGACAACGTTACACTCGAAGCTGTGGACCATAATTACTTTCGATAGATTGTTCAATTAGTAGGTAGTAGTAGGTCAAACTACAAATATGTACGACAAATAGGTCGCCCGAAAAATCCAACTCGGATGGGCAGCGTCCGGGATATGGCGTGATATCTTCTCATCCAAAAGCCCGCAGTGCCTGAAGACAAGGGTCTTCAATCAAAGTGTGTTGCCAGTGATGACATAGGAACTGAAACGTAGTCCTTGACTGCTGGCTTTTTGGAGAAACTCAGAATCACGCAGCGGGCAATGGAGAGAGCTATGTTTAGAGCTTTTTTGCGCGATAAAATCCGTAATGAGGATATTCGCCAAAGAACCAAAGTCGCAGATATAGCTTCAGAGTTTGCAAGCTGAAGTGGCAACGGGCATTCCACATCATTCGAAGAACTGATGGATGGCGAAGAAAGGTTTTGAGTAGTGAACCGGAAGACGCATCGTAGACAGGCCTCCCAATAGGTGGATCGATCGAAAGTCGCGGGCTACCGTTGGAAGCAAGTGGCACGTTGTCTGTCGGTGTGACGCTCTAAGGGGGAGGCCCATATTCAGCAGTGGACGTCTTCTGACTGTTGATAATGATGACAAGGTGCTTCTGAAAGATGCAACAAAATTGAAAACTATGTATGTACTCATCATTATGAACAACTTTTGCTATGGAACTAACCCTGAAATCGCGAAAAAAACTGTTCCATACAAAAATGACAATGACACTCGACTAAATGTATGGTACAGCTGTTTTTTTACGCGATTTCAGAGTTGGTCCCACAGTAAAAAAAAAAGATTGGTACATTTCAATATTGTTGCACGTTAAAGTAACAACCCGTATATAGATTTAAAAAATAATCAAGTTACAAAGTTACCCACTTCGAACTTTTAAAAGACTTTTTTTAGTAGCAGTTTTTGTTTTATTAGTCAAAGTTACCATCCAAGTTAAAAACTGAATGCCCGAAGTGTTGTCTCTAAAAAACTCATTAAATCTAGAAGAATATTGGCAACTTTTAAATATCGAAAAAAATTACAACACAGAGCTCTTAAAATATAAAGAGCCAAAAAACAAAGAGCGAAACAAAGCCGTAAACTATTAAAATTTTAGATTAAAGCATTTAAGCACTAGTTTTAACTCGGTCATGAATAGCCTTGTTCAATTTTTAATTCTTCCACTGAAGAGTGAACAAGAAACTATTTGGTTCATTGTTCTCGGCCCCTTTGTTCTGGAGAATCTCAAGTGTTTTTCAGGAACAATGGTTCTGGCTCACATAATACTTGTGAGGTTGTAACGTTCTAACACCTTCAGTAGGCTTTCTGACCTTGTGAGGGATGGGCTTAGACTTCATACTAAAAACGTCCAAAAATGTATGCAAAAATGTTTTATCCAAATAATGTATCTATTGTTTTACAGCGACTACAAATTCATTTAGAAAAACTCATATTTTAGTTTGAGGGAAAGCTTAAAAAGCTGTCCTTGTATGCCCACCCCCTGAGCCCTGAAGCCTTTGTTTTCGTTATACCATTACGAGTTGTGAACTCAAATTGAAGCTTTAATCCTTTTTTATTTATCTAAGAAACCCAAAAAGGGAATATGCAGATCACAGTGAAATGGCGTCAAAGCCTCGGAACTCGCTAACTCTTGTTGAACTTTGAAAATTGTTTGATCCGTGAATAAATTTGTCAAGATTTTTTGTGTATGATTTTGCGTTCAAAACCTTCGGCCTTTGCTTAGTGTCGCAATACCTAAAATTGTATAGTAATATTTTTTCGAAATACTAATTAAAGTTCCCATTAAGTCATCTATCCAATCAGCCTGTATCCAGCCACTGCTGGATAGTAGAGGCCTCTTGTTGACGCCATCCTTTCCGGTCCTTTGCGAACCTCATTAACTTTATTGTCGTCCGATATGCTAGACTCGTGAATTTATTAATTATACCCAACGATAATTTGATGACAGAGCAATTAATAGACCTTATTGAGAGACTAACGTACTGGACAAGTACAACGGCTACATATATATTTTTCTCAAATCAATCTAAAACAATTAACACGCCTTTTGCAAAAGTAACATAATATCACATAATGATGGCAAACTGATGGGACAAAAATTATATAATAAGCTACCCCAACACATTCAGATTTAGAAAATGAAGGTAAGTTCCGTGCCAATGTGATAAAGCTACTTCTGTCAAAAACAATATACAAAATATCTGAATTTTTGGATAATAACTGTATAGACTTCCAAGTTTAGTTACTACAGTAGTTTTGGAAGGTTATTCTTAATTTCTGGGTGATTAATTTTTGCAATAATTTTACTATTTTGTATAATTTGAATGGATTAGTGTTGTTATTTAATTTTATTGTTTACATTTTTATTTTGTTTTCTGACCTTTTTGACGAAGCCAGCTGACGTGATATTTCAGTAACTGAATTTAACTTTTCTCAAAAATAAAATTGATAAATCCTCCTAAGATTGTCGTTTTTTGAGGGAGACAACGAATACCTAATATAATTATACAGTGATATAATAATATAAATAATATAATAATAATAATATTGTAAAAATTGTAGCAAGTTGACGAGTCCATAATGGAAGCATTCTTAACTTTTTTATATTATGTAATTGTTAAGAACGCAACTGTATGACAATAAAGAATATTCATTCATTCATTCATTCATAGTTTTAAAAAAAGCATTCTTAAATTTTTATGCTAGTGTATTTATTAATTTTACAAAATGCATCACATACTAAAATAACCTACTCATAAAATATAATTAATTATTTAACTTTATCCCGGCGCCCGGGGTAGGCCTGCAGGTGCTTTGGAATGGTATTACCTAGAACCAGTTGATTTACAGAAACGCCTCCTGAATTTCACGGATAAATACAGCAAAGGCGCTTAGAAAACTTACTTTTGATGAATAAGAAAAATGAAGAAAAAGAAGAAGGGGTTCTTTTTTTTATTTAATTTTATTCCCTTTATATTTGAGGTACGTGATGGACTAACAATATTTAAAAATACAAGGTCAAAAATAAATGGTATTTCCACGCAGCAGCAGCGCTAACCAACATATTTTTTTTAGTAACTTTAAATGCCCTATATTACATATACCTGCTTATGGGGTGGGTATTGAATAGTGATTGAATTCATAGTACGTCATAGTTGAACATTAATTTGCATTTATATTATAACTCCCGGGATATTTACTAAGAATTTGGTCGTTCTTGAGTTCCCGACTCCATTCGTGAGTACTCATTTCAACGTAGTAAACAACCGCGAGAGTGTTCAACAATTATTAATTTGCATTATTAATTTTCTCATAAACGAAACAAAATAAAGTGAACTACGAAACAAAATCAATTAACTTTGTATACATTCAAATTGGGTGAAAAATCATTGTTACGTTTTATTTTTTAAAGGTTTCTAAAAAATCATTGGCGAAGCGTGAGGCTTAACAATTAATTTCATTCTCTCTAGTAGAATTTCATTAAAAGACTTATTATTTCGTCACGTCTTGTTTAAAAAACGCGAACTTAGTTTTCTTCAAAGGAAAAACAGAAGCTTTATAATTATTATAGTATAGACGTTGAAGTATTTGCAATGCATTTTAGAACATTGTACTGAAACTGGCGAAACGAAGCTACATTTACATTTAATAAAATTAATAATATCATGTATCATCATAATATCATGTTAATAATATCTACATTTACGTACAACTACATATTAGCATTTCTTTATCTGGTTTTCTTCCGAGCGCTACAATGTTCTCCGATGATAGATTCCAAAGTGGCTGCTGCCAAAAAAAACAACTCTGCGTATCAATTTGATATAAATACATTACATTCCAGCAGATGATTTGTTGTTTTCGGCGTCTATGTAGAGCTTGTTTCGGTTCTTCGATTTTTTTATACTTGTCATATTTGTATGTACGAGTATATCTTATGTTTACAGTCTGTACGAACTGTACGAAGATGGTAAACGCATCTAGCCTGAAATGGGAACTGGCTCTCAAATGAGGCTGCCGAAATACATCGCAGAGCTTGGCGAAAGAGTTTTCAGTTTGAGGGTGGTAGCTAGTTAGCCGGGTACTTGACAGTTCCCTACCACCATGCTATAGTTTTCAGATTGAGGGTGGTAGCTAGCTAGCCGGGTACTTGACAGTTCCCTGTCAACATGCTATAGTTTTCATCTTGAGGGTGGTAGCTAGCTAGCCGGGTACTTGACAGTTCCCTGTCAACATGCTATAGTTTTCATCTTGAGGGTGGTAGCTAGCTAGCCGGGTACTTAACAGTTCCCTGCCACCATGCTATATTTTTCAGCTTGAGGGTGGTAGCTAGCTAGCCGGGTACTTGACAGTTCCCTGTCACCATGCTATAATTTTCAGCATGAGGGTGGTAGCTAGTTAGACGGGTACTTGACAGTTCCTTGCCACCATGCTATAGTTTTCAGCTTGACGGTGGTAGCTAGCTAGCCGGGTACTTGACAGTTCCCTGTCAACATGCTATAGTTTTCATCTTGAGGGTGGTAGCTAGCTAGCCGGGTACTTGACAGTTCCCTGTCACCATGCTATAATTTTCAGCTTGAGGGTGGTAGCTAGCTAGACGGGTACTTGACAGTTCCCTGCCACCATGCTGTAGTTTTCAGCTTGAGGATGGTAGCTAGCTAGCCGGGTACTTGACAGTTCCTTGCCACCATGCTATAGTTTTCAGCTTGACGGTGGTAGCTAGCTAGCCGGGTACTTGACAGTTCCCTACCATCATGTTATGGTTTCCTCACGATGTTTTCCTTCACTGGTAGCTGAAGCTATTGTTGCGATTTTAACCCACGCCCTGCGACGTGCGATTCGAACGCGTTAGCCACTGAGTTATCATCGCAGAAAAACTTAGAAAGTATTTTTTTTGCAATGTATTTCATCCAATTTATACTCTTGCCTCTTGTATCTCGTATCTAAAAAGTAGTATCTTGCAAAAAGTTATCTCAGCACGTAAAAATAGCATGATGATAAAACATAAGCTCTCACTAGAAAAATCCAACGATTTATTTATTTGATACGCGCAGATTTTCCTTACTATGGGCAAAAAAGGGCACGTTTCAAAAAAAACTTAAGGTACAAATACCTGGACAATTTGTAAGTATATCCTCCGAATACTGAAACGCTTGTTAACTTTGACAACAGATTAATTCTAATGCTGCCTTTGTCTGGCACTAAGCAAAAGACAAAGGCAGCAACAGACTTAATCTGTCGTCAAAGTTAACAAACGTTTCAGTATTCGGGGGTATGACATGTACTAATAATAACAATTTATTTCTTTAACTGAGTTTCAGTAACATATAAAGTAGGCAGGACTCATATAATGCCTGTGCCAGAAGACCCCGCTCTTCCATTTCTGACGAAAGTTTATAACTTAAATATTTTATTTTACTTCCACATCTTGGGATAATAAGATACTTCAATAACATAAAAATATTGATATTTTATAAATTTTACAGAAATCAATCAAACATAATACGAAAAACAGATAGACGATAGGTACTAATCAAATTTTGTGTATATGAGTTGTGTAAGAACAATTTTGCATGAGTGTGAGTTTTGTGTTATTTATCTACGTGTGTGCGTGTGCGGGGGGAGTGAAACGTGTAGGAGTCTCTGTGGGTGTAGGGGTGCGTATGTGGGTATCGTCGCTGCGATACTCAAGTCCTCGTACATGTGTCGTATAATGACGTGTTATTTCAGTTGAGAGTTTCAACAGAATGAAACAGCATTCTGTTTCACTCTGCATGATAGTTGATTAGTGTGCGGAAAGTACGGTTCCAGGCATTTTTCACGAAGATGAAACTGCGGGGCGCAGCTAGTATGGAATAAGGCAATTACATATGTAATGACTCTATGATATGATGCCAGTTAGAACTGAGCCTTATCGTGAGTCAAAGGGCCGGCTTACCTGATCCTCGCTTATAACATTTTAATTAAAAAAAATACAATTTATCAATAAATAAAAATAACAATTATTTTTAATTTCACTTTTTTTTTTTACGGAAAACATTCATTTTTCCTTCTTCTTCGCCAAAATAATAACATCAAAATTGCTATAAAACATGGGCAAAAACATTGGCATTGGCAATCGTGGAATATCTTTAGAATACCTAAAGATATTCCATGATCTTTTTTTTTTAATTCTGCTTTTTTTGTCATATGACAACATCAGGGCTAGCTAAATAACCTTATTTTTAACTAGATGTTTCCCGCCACTTCGTTCGCGTGGACCTACAAAAAAAAGGAGCCTATGACCGTCTCCGACCCTTAAGCTATATCTATGCAACAATTCAGCTCGATCCGCTAAGCCGTTTAGCCGTGATCACACGACAAACACCGAGACAGAGAGACAGAGAGACAGAGAGACAAAGTTACTTTGGCATTTATAATATTAGTTAGGATACTGGGTGAAATATTTTAGTAATGTTTATTATAGATCTTGTAGTCTTAGCTTTATGATGGAAAAATCACCGAGCATTAGATTTTGCGCCAGTGTGCACTTAATTATGTGCCAAAAGCTTACTACGCTACCCGCTACTACACTTAGTCTGATCGATTGGATCACGCTTTAACTACAAGTAAAGTGCTACGAAAAAAAAAGTAAAGCTTGAAAGGGTTTTCAGGGTTCCGTTATACAACAACGAACCCTAATAAGTTCGTCATGTCCGTGTGTCTGTCTAACTGTCCGTTTATCTGTCTGTTTATCTGTCTATCTGAATCCTTTACAGCCTTATAACTTCCATACTTATAAACGTTCATACATGAAATTTTGCAAAACGAAAGTCTAAGTATAGACCTGTGGTTTCAAGTTTTTTTTTTTGTATAATAAGGGTAGCTCTCAAACATGTAAAGAGGGGATGAAAAAAATATTGGCTGTACATCATCATGTAGGGTGTCATAGAACAGGTTTTTTACTGTTGACAATTTTGAAAGAATAAAAAAATCATAACTTTATATTCCTGGGGTGGCACATGTAAAGTGGGGATAAAAAAGAATGTTTTACCTGTCCCCCACATGTGGGGTATCATTAAATAAGTCTTTTAAAATGAAGTTAGGGTTTCCTACACCATTTTTTTATGAGACGCACCGCTTGCGAAATGTTTCTGGTCTATAGTATACCTAAGAGTTTTTGGCGGGAACGTGAAGAAGTTATACTGCGTCATTGTATTATTTTCCAAAACTTGTGTTATTTCGAGTGTTAATGTGTAAAAATGGTGATTTTATTCATTAAGTGTTCGTGAACGTGCACGAGTGTTGGTGAATCGTACAATATCGTGAAACGTGACTTTTCGTGCTGTTTCCAAAACTCCATAGAAACCTCTAGTAACGTCTCCACCACATTACTGGGGCATGTCGCTTACTTTGCTTGACTTAGACTATGACTGAGACTTATTTTAATTGTGAAATATTTGACTTCATTTGAAATATTACAATACTTAACACTGGCTATATACACAACGTGTGGAGCGAAAACCTAAAGAAAAAAAAAAGTATACCTAATGCAAACCTGGATGACTATATTCCACCAAGTATAAAAGTTATTCCACCAAGTATAAAAGTGTTTGTTATTCTTGTCACTCTTTCTGTTTTTCCCCCTGGGACACAATCTTCATCATCTCAGTATTCAATGTAAACAGTCTAGTTGAAATGAAGTAGCTCGGGCATTAATTTCTGTTTACGTTGTTGAGTAGAGCTGCCGAGGAACTGCGCAGACGAAAGACTTCCAGAGTTCAAATTTATCTGAAGAATTTTTATGTTGCTGGAGCTTGTCACGACATCGCGATGTAGACTTTGCGCGAAGGTTATTGTGATATAAGTTGTGTCGAAGTCTTTTTTGTACGTGATACCAGAATATTAGCGAATATTTTAACGTACTGTCTTTGTCGTACGGAGAATATTTTTTTATGCACGTGGATTAAATTACCAGAACTATGTCATGTTATGGTCTGCTTAAGCCATAAGATTCGACGACAATATCGCACTAATTGTAAATTCATTTGTCAAAACAAGAGATTTTCATTATTATTTTTTTGCTTCAGGATTATTTTAAAGTTTAGTATTCTATATATTAGTAAAATGTAATGCCTGTAATGTGTACTAGCTGCGCCCCGCGGTTTCACCCACGGTGCAAAAGTAGCCTATGTGTAAGCTACCTCCATACCAAATTTCATTCAAATCTGTTCAGTCGTTACAGAGTTAAACGGGAACAAAAACACTTACATACTTGCACGCTTACACTCAAACTTTCGCATTCATAATATTATTGTGATGTAGAAATACGTATATACATATATATAAACCTATGTGTTAGCTTAGAGTATAAGCTAGCTCTTTACCAAATATCTCAAAAATCCGCTGAGCGGTTATGGAGTTGAGTGAGAACATACCAACTTACAAAGAGCATGATTCTTAAATTTTCAAAGAGTTTCTATCGAGTTACCTTAGAATTAATATCCTGCTTAATAATTAAAGTAATTTCTTCCTTAATTGTTACACACCCTACTCGTGCTTGAAGCTGTAACAAAAGGGAAGTTAACACGACCTTTTCATTCAAGTCCTGACCTACTCTGTCGGTACATGGAGATCCTTTCCTTTTGACCAACTTCAAGTAGTTCTTTTTACAGAGAGGTTATCGACATCCATACATTTTATTTCCCGTTCAATATATTTTTTTTAAATAGCATCCAAAATTCACTTGCTAAAGCACATTTTTTTGACGATTATCCTAGTTTAAATGGTAGTCTGCCTTATTAAACCTAGGTCCTGGGTTCGATTCCTGTCTGAGCAGATGTTTGAATGATGAATTCAATATCTGCTGAATTTAATATATTTGGGTAGTTTAGGCCTCTTAGAGACTTCATGCAAACGTATTGGGCGGCGCACGGTCGGGGCGCTGTGACACAAAAATTTAAGGCGCTCTATGGAACACATAGTAACACTTGCATGGTAACAAGCTTGGTGAGTACACAGCCTAATAGGCGGTCGACGTCCACGAAAAATAATAATTTGTCAACTATTGGTCGTTTCCTCATATATATAGTCAGATTCAGGTTCAGGTTGCCGCACCTGAATTCTGCCGGCTACCATGTGTTATTCAAAATTTATAGCAAGTATAGTATAGTATAGTATAGTAGTATACCACTTGTAGTATAGCACTTATAGCTCACTACAAGTGCTATACAAAATTTTCTAAAAGCATTTCTAGAAGAGGCAATTATTTATAATGAAATCCAGTCTTCATCTCGTTATTATATTGTGAAAACTGACGTGGTTTTGACACGTTAAATTGAGTCGGTTATTCCAACTATAGTAACGCGCGTGTAAATAGACAATAGACAATAGTTTATTTTGTAGCAAAAACATATAGAAAAATAAATTAAAAAGTGAAAAATAAACAAAACGTATACAGAGTTTTTTGCCACAAACCAGCCCCAACTCAGCAAGATGCTGGTTGTACCCAACCAGCGCTGGTCTTCCGTTGGGACTGGCAGATGACGTCACGCACGAGAACAAAAAACACGCTGTCACGCTTATAGCCGAATGGCAGGTCACCGAATGTGATCGAAACTATAGTCGGAATAACCGACTCAATTTAACATAGATCTCGTTGGTTCATCTAAGTATTAAAAATGAATGTGGGGAAAGACAAAAGTGGCGTCTCGTTTCCCTGATTCAGCGAGTTTTTTGAATCAGAAATGGTTTTCTATTTCTTTCATGAAAACGTGAATTTCGTTTCTTTGTGCCCTAAAGATTATTTTTGTTGTTTCCTACGATATAGCTTCTACGTCCTCCACTATAAGCTACTTTTTATCCCGGAAAATTGAATAGTTCCTGTAGGATAGCGAGTGAATATTGTATCTATATTATAACCATATAATTATATATAACCAGGCAACATACATACAAACTACAACTACTTAACCTACTACATAAAAATAACAGTTGAATTATCCAGCGACCATTAAAGGTCTATCATCATCATCATCATCATCAGCCATAAGACGTCCACTGCTGAACATAGGCGTCCCCCTTAGAGCGCCACACCGACCGACAACGGGCCACTTGCATCCACCGGTTGCCCGCGACTTTCACAATGTCGTCGGTCCACCTAGTGGGAGGCCTACCTACGCTGCGTCTTCCGGTTCGTGGTCGCCACTCAAGAACCATTCTTCCCCACCGGTTATCGGTTCCTCGAGTGATATGGCCTGCCCATTGCCACTTCAGCTTGCAAACTCTGAAAGCTATGTCGGCAACTTTGGTTCTTCGACGAATATCCTCGTTCCGGATTTTATCGCGCAAAGAAACTCCGAGCATAGCTCTCTCCATTGCCCGCTGTGCGACTCTGAGTTTTTCCAAAAGGCCAGTAGTCAAGGACCACGTTTGAGTTCCATATGTCATCACTGGCAACACACATTGATTGAAGACCTTCGTCTTCAGGCACTGCGGGATTTTGGACGAGAAGATATCACGTAATTTTCCGAACGCTGCCCATCCGAGTTGGATGAAAGGTGTATAGATAATATATAATATTGATTATTTTGCTTTTATTTTCATGATATCTTTTATGGCCCATTTTTAATTCATTCAATACTAATCATCACTACTCAAATTCAACGACAAATTAATAGTCAAAGCATATTCTCAACAACTATCAGGAAGGTATCGGCTTTCCTTCCATCTGATGGAGGTCGGCAGAAGTTTATCAATGACCTTCGACTTTATTTCTATTGCCATAGATAGACTTCCGATTATAAATCAGATCTATCTTCTTAATATATAAAAGGCAATGTATCTATGTATCTAATGTTTGATGAAACTTTCAGGCAATCTTTAGATTTAGCCCAGCGGGTGATCCTCTGAAGTTTGGTATCCGTGCGAATCATGAGCGGGTCGCTAGTCTTAATATATAAAAGGCGATTTATGTATGAATGTGCCCTATAGTCTCTAAATGGCTGGACCGATTCTGATGGAACTTTCAGGCAATCTTCAGATTAGCCCAGCGGGTGATCCTCTGAAGTTGGATACCAGTGTGAAGCTGGAGCGGGTCCCTAGTCTTCATATATAAGAGGCGATGCATGTATATTCTCTATAGACTCCAAAACGGCTGGATCGATTTTGATGAAACTTTCAAGCAATCTTCAGATTAGCCCAGCGGGTGATTCTCTGAAGTTTGGTACCAGTTCTAAGCCGGGCGAGTCGCTAGAAAAACACCCTGCCAACATTACTAGTACACGTGTACCGTACACGTAACAAAGTCGGATCGTAGCTGGATTTGGTGAGGCTGAGCCTTAAATGTTACTATGACACATCGACGCGTTCTTCGGCTGTTTTCAGAGAAGAGAAAGTTTGAAAGCTTTACCTATTGTACAAGTGTATCTGTCCCAATATTTGACCGCAGAAAACACAATTGCGGCACATGTCCCCAGAGAGGTTGATTGGCTATTCTATTGGCTATTCGTTCTATCTGCCGCAGTCGCTTGAGATGGGACGGACGTGTAATCATGGCTTAGTAAGCTCTCCGGAATACACAACATAAAAGGAAACTTAATAAGCGTAGTCATAACGAAAGTGGAACAGATGCCGTCTTATTTGTTTCCTTAGTAATAAACAGAGACAGAAGTAAATGCAGTGTTGTCATTTTAAAGTTACCCACGTTAATTAGTACCACTCTACCCCATTGCCCTATTATTATTGGGCTAAGTCTCGAGGTCAATGGTATTATAATGTAAATATTTTGGTAATATTGAAAGGGCAAATCTGGCTACAAAATCTTTTGTTTATGATGTCACTAGCTTGGATAAGC
The DNA here is from genome assembly GCA_947579745.1 of Apocheima hispidaria. Taxonomy (NCBI): domain Eukaryota; kingdom Metazoa; phylum Arthropoda; class Insecta; order Lepidoptera; family Geometridae; genus Apocheima; species Apocheima hispidaria. The sequence continues at coordinate 1,646,978 of OX388145.1, forward strand.
CAAGCCGCTGTTTCGTTTTAAAAAAAAAAAAATGGTATTCTAATAACAACTAGGTACCTATCTTCGTCGTATTTTCGACGCAAAAAAGTTGTAACTTTAAGTGCCTTGAACAATGAAAATATTGCGATATTAAAAAAATATATTATAAGCATATTTTTCCACGGTATATATAACATATAAAAATCAAACTACGATTTTTGTAAGGACAAGACGGCAGTATAATCTATTCTTAACATCAGGCACCACCCTGTCAAAGAAAAAAAGAATCTTCGATAGCCTTCGTTATCTTAAATTGGCTCGTTTTTATGCTGTCTGCCTCGATTCGTATGTCCGCATAATGATGGTAGTTAAAGTAATTACTGAGGTTAATAAGATAAGATAGTAGGTCGGTACGTCTCAGGGCTGTGGTCGTGTGTGCTGATGTGGGATGCTCTGATAACCATCGAAGCCGGTGATCCGAGAAAGCAGTAATTGCGAACCCAATTAACAGCCATGGATGAAACGATGTACTTACATGACGGTGTAGACGAATAATATTAAAGAGAGCGTTACTTCCCCTTCGCACTAAAGTCAATAATAAACACATTTTTCATTATAAGGTACTAAAGGTACGTCCTAGAGAGTTAAGTATGATCTCAGGAGCGTCAAATTTAGATTCGTCTATATCAAGAGTTGGGATATTCATAATTTAAAAATGTTATGTTTGTTGTAGAGGTATTGTAGGAAAATTTCAAGTAGCGATATTATCCTCATATTATATATTATCAAATTTGTATATTATATATTTTTTTAAGGTAGCTAAAAATGTATCTTGATGTTCGACTCGTAAATAAATATTCCTTTTAAAAACAAATACTGTAGGAAAATTTCAAGTAGGAAAATCGCTACTTTAACGCTTTTAAAGTTTGTTTTTTTTTTGTTGCTAGTTAAAATAATTTTGTATAAAATCGTTTACCCAAATATCTACTCTGTTGCTTTAAAATACCTTGAGACGACATCCGCTTGTAACAAAATAAGTCGTAGAATTTAACTTCCACCCCGATTAGCCGACGGACTTTGTCTAAAGTCAGGATTAGCCCAAGTGCTACACATTCACACTACAGAACTGTTCTTGTTACTCAACTCAATATCGTAAAATCAGTAATGGGGTATACTATGCAAAGCAAGTCCACTTTGTCCATTCATACTCCAACACAGGACCCCTATTCTTGTGTGCCCGAGATTACTTCTGTCCTTTACATTTTTCCAATATTTCTAACGAAAGAGAGGGAAACCAAAATAATAGCTAGGCCATTCCCACGTTCATTTCTGTATTCTGTACAATACAAAATCTAATCATAATAAAAAAATACAAAATTGTTAGTATAACTAAAATGTTATACATACATTATTTTACAATAAATTAAAATAAATCTTAAGTACTAAATAAAATAAGTACATAATTATTGTACACAACTTAAAACTAATCTAATAAGCGTATTGTTTTAATAAAACGGTATAGTAAACTATAGTTTCGATCAAATTCGGTAACCTTTATTAAGGAATGGTAAGCGTGACACGCGCGCGACCTCGTCTTGCCTTGCACAAAATAAATTTTTCATGGTATAATCTAATAAGCCACTACCAACAGCCATCGAGCCTAAAATGCATCTAATATTAGGAAATAAATAATCGTTTTTCACACAGCGCCATCTAGCCCCAAACTAAGCAAGCTTGTACTATGGAAGCCAGATAACTTATAGAACACATAAATGCTTTTTTATTTGTAAATGCTTACTTAAAATACATAGAAACACTCAGACAAAGAACAAACATCCATGTTCATCACACAAATGTTTGTCCTGGATGGAAATCGAACCCACAACTTACAGCTCAGAAGGCGGAAATCCTCCCACTGAGCCACAAGGCTAGTCAAATTGATAAGCAGATAGACAATGAAAGGAAATAATATGACAAGGATAATAATAATGCAGTACAGTAAATAGGTAAACTAATATGCAGGCAAGAACGGAAGTTTGTGTATGGCTCCTTATTGCCACGAGCACACGAATTGGATCCCAACTCGAGCCAGACCGCTCCCACGACACAACTTGTCTAAACTGTCTCTAGTTTGATCCAATTTCTACTCCGTGACCTTTGACTGCTTTATCTACTGGCCAATGCCAACTTTCCTTGGCCCTGTTTGCTGCAATCCAAACTGTCGATCTTCAATAACTGACTTCAGTATCGGAAAATATAAGTTTTATGGCGCAATTGTCTGTGAAGAACGTTAAAGCTGACACAAGACCGGGACATAAACTTCGAAGGGGTCAGTGTTGGCATACCTCACGGATACCGAATAGGACAATAAGAAAACCTAAGACTTAAGCATTTTTTTTTTAATTACCTGAGGTGACTATTAAATGAAATACTTTTTAGTTCATGCTATAGAACAGTAACGGACAAATCAATGCCCTAAAGGGGTTAAATAAGACGTGAAATTTTGTAGGGAAATTCGTCACTTTTATTTTATTTTTTGAGGCCGAAAGCCAAGCTTAGATCTTGAGCCGTAAACCTGCGAAGCCTTAGGCATTAACTAGTTCTCATATAATTAAAATAACTTGTCTAATATTATTTTGTACGCAGGCCCTAAATTATTTCTAAAGAAAAGCGATGTCAATCCTAATAACTAAACTAGAAATGTAATGTGAAGCTTTGGAAAATTCCAATCTTGCTTACAGATCCCAGCAGTCTAAGTATTGACAAAGGCATCTAAAATTTATTTAAGACTAGCTATGCCCCGCGGTTTCACCCGCTATTCTACAGAAACCGAATATTTTTCCGAGCTAAAAAGTAGCCTGTGTCAATCCAGGTTGGAAAGTACCTCCACAGCAAATTTCATTCAAATCCGTTCAGCCTTTACATAGTTAAACGGGAACAAACACAATTACATACTTACATACTTACACACAAACTTTCGCATTTAAAATATTAGTTTGATGACTGTAAATTTTCGACAGTGGGATTAGATAAGGATAGCCGCTAAGATGTATAAGGTATATTATACCGTTGCTCAATGATTATAACTAAGGTTTTTTAAACGCTTATAAGTTTGCGTTTGATCACCAACTCGCCTGCAACGTAAACTAAAAGGATGGCGTCGATTCTGTCGTACCATTTTCTAAACTAAACTAATTTTGACAGCTCTTAAATCATTAACATCTTTTTCACACATATTGCAAAGAAAAGAGACGCTGATAATTTTATTTCTGTCATATTGGTTTAGTTTAGTGAGTTGTACTACAGAATCGACACTATTGTCAGTAATAAAAGAAAATAAAAATATTACGAGAAAAAGATAGCGCTTTACACTTTAAAGTGGAGATTAAAAGAGAGGGCTTGGCTTATGTCAAAAACGCTTATTCAAGAAAATAAACGCATTAACATCTGAGTCGTCGGATCATAAAGCATTCAATCTGTCTATCTCGCTCGCACTTACAGGTCTTACGAAGTAACGTTTATTGCTCGACCACTTGGATGAAAATGCGTTTACTATATGATAGCATAATCCTATAAATTATTATAATCTCACTATTATAGTAATAATCCGCTTAATGCACACTAGGGGTCAGAGATCTAGTGAATAATGTGTGCTTATAAAGGATTTTTCAATATATTTTTTTTTCTAGATAATGCCATGTATTTTTGTTTTTCCGAAATCTCAAAAAACGTAATATATCTCAACATAAAATCACTAATCAGTATAACCAGTAGTTCGCGCGGAACTGAGACCTCGCGACTCCTATAACTTCACAACCCTTAGACCGATTCAGCCTTAAAAATTGTGTTGAAATGAACTACTTGCCTACAACATTTTATGAAGATCAGATTAATGAATCTTAAGTTATCGTCGGACAAAAATACATACAAACATATAAACATACAAAGATATAAGGAAAGGGTATGCTAAGCCTAAAAGGGCTCACAGTACTGTACTCATCATTACGAAGAACTTTTACTATGGGACAAACTCTGAACAGCTGTTTTTTCCCCTCGATTTCAGGGTTGGTTCTATAGTAAAAGTTGTTCACAATCATGAGTACTATGAGCATATCCTTTCCCTGTATACAACTGTCGATTTTCTCCTGTAGACTCTGAAACCTTCGCTTCGCTCGGTCAAAATGAAGTGCACGAAATAGTTTTTTTTTTTTTTTTTCAGATTGGTCTCGCAAGTTGCTTTTCACTAAGCCCGTCAACGAAAACTCCTACTAGAGAAGGTTGCTCTACAAATCTGCTTACAATAAATTTTCTTTTCGATATCAACATTAAAATGAGTCCTTAAGAGTCAGAATCGCTTAGTCACGAAAAAAAGGATTCAAAAAATATAATATTATTATATAGGCGCCGAAGTATACCCTCACAAAAGGTGTTTAGAAACGCGCTGAAAATCGTAAATAGTGAGCCAGCCGATTCTATTAACGGCACGTAGAGCCGTACGCACTTTACAGCAAGCGTAGCATCTAGTTTCATAATGACACAGTAAATAATATTATCTACCTTATCCAGCGTGATGCAATGACTCGGGACATATCAGCGCAAATACGCTGCGATAGCTGTCGATTTGTTTGTCCCAATACGGATTTATTTGATCACTACCTGATGCCTGCAATTCCTTACATAGTACTGAGCAGCTTTCGACCTCGCAAATACACAGTAACGGTGAACTTCCATACAAATTTTCATCGTTTAGGGGAATTATAGAAATAAACATTCAATGTTTATATTTCATCATCATCATCAGAGATGATACACAAACGCATACATTCTCACTAGGGACACGAAAAAATGTCTCTAGTGACATGTAAGTAAAAAAGTATCGATACTTTGTGGTATCGAGTACATTTCCATTCGATACCGATACTTTTTTACTCGATATTTTGCATTCGATACTTTTACTCAATGAGTACTTTTTGGCAGGTATCGTATCGAATAAGAAATTAAGAACTATTGAGTTTTCTATTGAAGTTAAACTGATGTTATTTACTGACTGACATTGACCTATGCTCTATGCACATTAAGCCCTAAGAAAAGTACTCGATACCTTGAAGTATCGATACTTTTGTTTCGATACTTTTATGAGTACGATATTTTTATTATTATATTTTTTTCGATACTACTCATGAGTACAGTATCGATACTTTCTATTCGATACCGTGTGTGCAATGAATATAAATAAATTGCTTCTTGTGTGAGTGTGTAGTGATTTATGAATGGCTGTGACAATTACCATAATTCTCACACCCATTCATAAATTACTACACATCATTACATTACATACATACTATCATTGCATTCATAAATCACTACACACTCACACAAAAAGCTTTCAAAATTTTATTTCAATTTATTTATATTCATTGTCACATTTATTTCTGGTCATCACAACAGGGGGAGCACGAATCTCTGAAATACAAGCTTTAGCTTAGTTAAGAGATCCGAAGCCCACAGATATTTTTAAGGTCAATGTTGAAAATAAAGAAATTTTGTATTGTATTATCAGCTGAAAGACATCCACTTCTGAACACGGGCCTCCCCCTGAGTACTGTAAGCATGAAAGATGGACACCAAATTGGAAGTACCGGTTCGCAAATGCCTTCGTAACAAAACGCTAACACGGCGAAATGACACACCATGAAATATCTGAACCCTGACTGCTGAAAAACTACCTATACCTAAAATACTGAATCACGGGAAGAGATGTATTTTTTTTATTTTTTTTTATTTTGTTGTTCCACCTGTACTTCCCCCAACACAAGTCGGGGACGGGTTGGTCATTGGTCGGGAAGAGATGTAGGTAGGTGCCTAGTAGATATAGGAAATTGTTATTAGGGCCGTAATCCTGGCTACTCAAGTACTCATCCACAAACATAAAGGAAAGACATAAAAAGATACAACCAACCCGTCAGGTACTATAACATTGCTATCTTTCCGATAACAACGTGCAAACATGTCGTTGTTAGCGAGAACGTCGAGCTTTTGGTAAATATCGCCCGCAGAGACACCCTCGGGTGTGTTCGTTACGAAAGTACGAGCATACAAGTACCTGAATGTGTAAGGGTTTGTCAAATTAAGGCATTTGGCAGCCAACTTGATCATTTGAACGATCTGTCTGTCTGCTTTGTCTGTCGAAGTCGAGAGCTGTGCAAATATGACAACTCGGCGTCTGAAGAGGATTTGGTAAATACTTTACCAGCGATGTAATGAAAATGTAGATACCGTTTGTGTGTCATGTTGTAAAAAGTACTACTTTTTTAATTAGCTTTTTTTTGTTATTTTTACAAATTATATTAATAAAATTATAAATTACATAAAAGAACAAGCCTTTTTCTAGGAAACAACGCGCAGACCAAACTTCTTATGATATTATAATGTCGTCTCTGAGCAAGGTTGTTCATCAATAATGACTGTATCCATACGAATATGACACAGATCCCTCAATAGATTTCGCACTCAGGACGATTGAAACACCACGCGTCTGTCAATATACACTCTCATTGGTTTATTGGAAAGCGCAAGTTGACGCAACCTTGGGATAGCCAATGGGAACGCTTATCCTCAGTCGCCGAAATCCGCGTTTCCCTCCGATGATTCAGTTTCTTTCGTCCAAAATAGATGGCTTGGCAATTTTCAAACAATATCTTTCAACTTTGACGGATATTGTTTAAAGATCGCACCACGATCCTGTTGCGTTGCCTATAGGGATATGAATATTCTATCATTGTAATTATACTAGCTGATGCTCACGACTTCGTACGCGATGAAGCTTAGCCTTCGGCCTCGCTAAACTCTCCATTTAAACCTTCTTGTGACAATTTCGAAGGCAAGCATCAAAATCGGTCAAGTCGTTTTTGATTAAAGTTATCATTATCAAAGTACAATATTTTTACTGTTTCTCAGAGATATTTACTTACACTTGAATATTTGCAAAAGATATATTTATACACTGATTTAGACTTGGTTGTTTTCCGTGATTAATTCACATACAGCTGCAACTGCGCCTAAATATCGGGAAATCAAAATAAATCAAATCGTAGTAAATACCGCCGTATCGTGAGTTCTAATTTATAATATAGAAAACTTATATTCATAATTATTAAATGCGGAAGCCTTACTGTTCTATCTTAAAAAGCTTTCATAACTACACCCACAGAAGAGACTTTTTTTACTATCGTTCTCTTTTATGTGACTGCTCCACACTAACTTCTCGCTACAGAATAGATAGTAGACATTTTCTCAAACAAAAGACAACGCGGCATTACATACTTGCGCCAACTTTTCATGTTTCAGCGCAATAGTTGGCAACATTACTGAAGTCTTTACTCGAAGAAAATTGAAGAAAAAAAAGAAGATATAACTTAACGACTATGGCAAGACACTTGTCTTGAACTCTGAAAATCTCTTTAGTAACGGTAGTTAATTTTGCTTCATGCGTTTGTCTCTGTTCAAGATTTTCATCTATTTTCATGTTATATACCTATCTGTTTCGTTTGTGTCGTCTTTCATTTGATGGAGTAAAACTTTCGTTTGTTATCGGATCATGGACTTGATAGGTATATTTTACTTTGTTTATGCTACTAATGAGATAAACAAGTGGCTAGCCTAATGGTAAGAAGCATTACACTTACACTCAGAATTTTGGAAAACTCTGTTCAAAGCCTTGCGCGGGAATTCCTTGCGCTCGAAGTTGAAGTTCAAAATTCTGGGTGGCACTGAACTATTATAGGCAAGCGTGACGCTTAACATCAGGTGAGCGACTTGCTCGTCTCGTCACAGAGTAACAAAAAAAAACCACAAAAGCACCTAAGTATTTGGTCCAATCAGATGAAGATAAGATAATCAGATTTTTGTAGTGGTAGGGCTCTCTTGCAGAGTCCGCCTGGGGAAGTACCACACCTTTGCCAGTTATTCAACCGCCAAGCAGTAGTGTGCAAGCATTACTGTGTTCCGGATTGAAGGGCAATGTTACCAGCGTAATTACTGGGCATACAGAGATTAAACATCTGACATCTCAGGGTGACGAGCGCAGTGCATTGCCGCGCATAGTTTTGAACTGTTGAAGTTCAAAATTCTGGGTGGTGCTGAACTGTTGTGCTGGGCAAGCGTGACGCTTAACATCAGGTGAGCGACTTGCTCGTCTCGTTACCAAGTAATATAAAAAAATAAATAAAAAAAAAGATAATTCAAACAAACCTGAACAATACTGGGTTGTCCAAAGGTTGTCTGGAAGAAATCGCTTTAGGCGATAAGGCAGCCCATTATACTACCGTTTTTTAAAATATTTTGTTCATTTTTTTTTAAGTTTGTCTTTTTGGTGTATAATAAAGCTATATTGTATTGTATTATATTGTACTGGCCGTCCTGGGCTCTTCGGGCCGGTACCGAGTTGCTCGGGTCAAATCGATTTTATTTTTCCTTTCTCTCCTTCATTGTGTAGATTAGTAATCTTGTCGTGTCTTTGTCTAATTGGAAAACACCACAATCTCAATTTACACACATTTTTCGCCAGATCTTTGAATCCCTAGTCATTACTCTCATAGAGATGATTTGTAGGTACTTTTCACAGAATTTTTATTAATTTCCTAGTTTGGTTGTACTTGCCATTTATTTATTTGATTTTTTACTTGCTCTTTCAATCTGCACGCGAAAGCTTATAGCGATAACTTTTCCTTTACTTAGCCCCATAAGATAAGTTGTAGTTTTGTAGTTATTTACTAATAACATTCAAACTACTGCATAAACTACTACTGCACTCTTCTCCTTCACACACACACAAACACAAGCACGCACTCACCCTCCCATACATACACGCACCCAGAAACATACACGCACGCACACACACACATAGATAACTTTGTCTGTAGTTAAAAGTCCAATTATATAATATAAATCCATAATTGGCTGTTAGTTAAGTTTTGTAAGTTTTTGTCTGTTTTTTCACTAAGGGCTGTGGATTTTGTAAATAAATAAAATAAATAAATAAAATAAATAAAGTGTAAATCTTTCGTCAAATACCTATCAGCTGTCAGCGCATTCTAAAACCTCGTCCCAGAGCGAGACGGTGTTATACAGAGAGATAAAAAGAAATGAACGCAAGTTAGTTACAAACTGCATGCTGCTTGTTTGCAACCTATGGCAAAAAAAAAACATACTCGTATATATTTCCTTCAGGCTGAATCTAAATATTTAAAAATAAACCTCTATTTTTCCTGGCCACGCTGTAACTTGAGAAAGGCTGAACCGATTTTGATGATTTCTTTTTGTTATGTTCCTAATTGTGTGTTATCAGTGTGTTATCAGCTAGTAAGTTATAAAGTGCACGTCGAGTCACGTATATATAAAAGAATTCCGTTGACTGACATTTTTCCGACAAGCTCAAATAGACATTAGGAATTGACATTTAACTTAATAAAACTCTCCTGCCTTTATTTAAAAAAACACCTTTATTACACGAATGGATGCAAAAAAAAAATATAACTCCGTCCCATGTACAGCAGCTACCTTTTATTGCATACCTAATTATGATCTATGTCTAAACATTATCATGGTAAGTACAACATTATTGTCCGTACTTTGATTAATTTATGTAGAAACGTTATGATAATGTATAAAACTGGGACGGCCATACGGTTGGACAGACGGTCGGACCGACACAACGATCTTATAAGGGTTATTGTAATACGGAACCCTAAAAAGTAAAAATCGATCGAGACTTATCTTATCAATGTCCTTTCTATATCGAATATTCGACTACCTAGTTTCATCACCATGACAAAAGTTAGCAAACAAAATACATCAATATCGCTATATGTCTGAAAAATTAATAAGTTTTCATTGATAAATGATCCTTAACAAAAATGATCCTTTATTTTTGTAGAATTAACATTAATAACATAATTAATGAATCAACATTTCTTACCCCGACGAAAATAAAATCCGGCTTTATCTCGATTTCCGTTCAGCTTTTCTTCTTATCTCCTTTCAAAACGCGTTCTCCATCTTATTTTGATAATAATTACGTTCGTTTTAGTTCAAAACCATACAAACTATGTCTTATGGAAGATTAACACGTATTCTACTAAAATTGAAAATTAGTCATCTATTGTTTTAAATTCGATTAAATATTACATATTTCAAGTTGTGAAAACACTACTCGAACACTGGCCATTGAAAGCTTTTTTAAAGATTCAAAGGAGGTGTTCATTTAGATTTTGGTGGAAAGTTAGAAACCAAATTGTTAATTAAGTGTTGTTTACAGTTCGCGGGTTGTTAGATGAAAAAGCCGCGTAGAGGGGGCGTGCTCACGGCGCCAGGAGCGCGCTTCGACTGAAGTCGCTGAAATGGGAACGGTGCGAGCTTTCAAGATACGACACATAGGAAATATCGCTATACATTATTTGGAAAAACATCTTGGTGATATTTTATTTCGGAAATGTTTGCTTATCTATTCAGGCATGGATTCGATTTGTTTCAAACATTCATGACATTGATTTGAATCAGAAAATACGTAAACTTTATGCTAGCTTTTCGCGCAGAATTGTATACCTAGTCTTGAGTTACGAATGTATGTGATGCTACTTACATTGTACACTAGCTTCCCCTCACGCAGATGCTGCCCGCTGAGAAGGCCTATTTAGCGAAGCAGACGCCTAATCATCTTGGCCGAAAAGCTTAAAACGACGGCGGCGGTTGGGCGTTCACTCATCACCACCTAGAACGCTACCGCAGGCCGCGTCTGTGTAGAGCTGGCTTTAAATCGACCATCTTTATTATCTGTTGAAGTACGATTATGTAATAAAACTAAGTAAATGAGTTTTTGGCGGCAACGCGAAGAAGTCATGTCGCGTCATTGTATTATTTTCTAAAACTTGTGTCATTTCGAGTGTTAATGTGTAAAACTGGTAGATTTTTATCCGTTAAGTGTTCGTGAGCGTGCACAAGTGTTGGTGAATAGTATAATGTTGTGAAACGTGACTCTTCGTATTGTTTCCAAAACTCCATTGAAACCTCTAGTAAAGTCTCCACTGCTTTACTGGGGCATGACGAGGACTTGCCTTGCTTGACTTAAACTATGACTGAGACTTATTTTAATTGTGAAATATTTGACTTCACTTGAAATATTACAATATTTGACACTGGCTAAATACACAACGTGTGGAGCCAAAAAATAAGAGAATAAAAAACTAAGTAAATATTTTTGGACCAATATGGAGGCGTTATCTCAGATCAATTGCATGCAGGTTAGAATTTGTCTGTCGCTGAAGTTTTGAAATGTTTACCATAACATATAAGTCAATTTTAAATGTGGAAAGACTAAGAAAAGAAGTTCTTTCACCTCTGTAGAATAGCGCACATATTATAGCATATCTCTAGGTGTAACCGAACACCGCTGCGACACGGCCCTTCGGATGGGTGACCGAAAGTGGCATTTACAAATGGAACGGTACCGTGGGTAGGATGACACGTAAAGTTGTAAAAGGTTCACAACAACTTTTCAACCATGTCAGAGGCCTACAAGCGGTCTAAAAACCCTGATACCGGGGCTAGACCCTCGGCTTATACTAACTCACTATTTTATCCCTACAATTCTATACCTATAAAAAATGGCGTTGGTAAAGAAATTTCCTGGTTTGTGCTAAATTTCTGTGAAGATATCACAGGAAGCGGTCTTCGAGGTAAAATAAGGAAAAGGATGAACATTTTGGTGCAATAAGACTAGACCGGCGGGACCTTGTAGAGAATTAAGAACCTTAGCTGAGCAAGATAAGGTTGATTTTGGTACTGAATTTACCTTTTCAGCTTTCGTTCCACTCTTTTCAGGTGTGAAATCAAGAAGTAAGCTTGTTCCTGTAAACTTTGCATGCAGAAAAAATAATGGCAGGTAATAGTTAACCTTTGTTTGAAATCGTAGGGTAAGAATTGGAATACAATACAAAAATGAAAATAAACATAAAGATTACCAGTACAAAACAAATAATTTAAAAAAAAATATTTTTTAGGAAATTAAACTTTATTCTGTGCTATTATCTTACGCTGTGTGGGAAACTGTATAGCTAAGAATTTGAAAATATAAAAATATTTCAAAGTGTCTTCCAGATTGGTTCTGTTTTTATCCAAATCCATTTCTGATAATGGAATTCATGAGGAACTTCTCAAATATTATAGGAAAATATATATTAGGAATTCATGAGGAATTTCTCAAATATTATAGGAAAATATAATAATATTATGTATATTATGTATAATATAATAGCGATTTTTGTATTTTCACAAACAAGTCACGCATTTGCATTCTGAAAAATCATTTGGTGGAGTGGAACTGATGAAGAAGACCCCAGATGGCCACCGGACGTCCTCAATTATACGTATTTCTCGGGTGGCGCCAAGATAATCTCGATAATGATAGTTGCTTAACTGTTTTGCTTATGACAAAACAAATAAATGGTTCTAGAGAAGTCCGTTTTTTTTAATTAAAATGATATTAACTTAATTTATCAAAGTCAAAGTTATTTATTGGTAAATATTCATCTACAAGTCAAAAATAATAAACTTTTTATACAATAGTATAGTATCTTTCTAGTTAACAGCAGCAATAGGTTGTAAATGCAACTTTTGGTCAATCATCCAATCACTTTCAGAAATAAAAACATAATCTGAAAAAAAACATACGTCTTCGTTACGCATTACAAGCGTTTGATGTGAACGTACCTTCTACCCTTAATTAACTTTTTTATTGTCGAGGGGAAAATCTGTACAAGATATCACCCGCTAAAATTACACCCACTAAAACCCGCGACGGCGACCTGGCGTTTTCTTGACAGAGGGCTCTGGGATCTCCAAGGGAACACATCGGGACTCTTAGCACTGCTCTTCAGCTCTTCTAGGGATTAAACCAAGGCTAGGCTTTTCTGGAAAATCTACAGTTATTGTAGGATACGATATAACGTTGTATTATGTTGATATAGCTACTATAGAACACATCCCGTTCCTAACTTTATAAATGAGACAGGTGTCCCTAAACGACGGGTGATTCCCTACAGGTACTGAAGGGACAATTTGACGCTTCACGTGACATTGATGTTTAGAATTAGGACCGTTAAGTTGGCGCCAGTGTAATTCCACATATCATTGCGCTTGATTGCACTTACTTCCTGCTTGTATTTAAATATCTTTGCGATTGGATAAATGCGTAAAAATTTTGTAGGAAGAGCGTAATCAAGTTGCTGCGGTGGCGTATAGCTATACCATTTAGCTATAGGGTTGTTCTATTATGTTATTTCGAGTGTAAATGTGTAAAATGCGTGGAGGTTTATTTATTACACAAAATAGGTACGTGTTACGTGTTTACTATTATAGACGTCAGTAACTACGATAAAGGGAATAATGATTAATGGATGTATTCTTATTGGTTTCAATAATATTGATAAATTAGATAAAACAATCTTATTGAAACCATAAAGAATACATCCAGTAATAATTATTTCCCTTATCGTAGTCATCATCATCATCATCATCAGCCAGAAGAAGTCCACTGCTGAACATAGGCCTCCCCCTTAGACTGCCCCACCGACCGAGAACGTGCCACTTGCATCCACCGGTTGCCCGCGACTATCACAATGTCGTCGGTCCACCTAGTGGGAGGCCTACCTAAGCTGCGTCGTCCAGTTCGTGGTCGCCAGTCAAGAATCGTAGTCACTGACGTCTATAATAGTAAAGTTATAATAAAGTAAGCATTACATTGTAAGCTTAATAATTATGCCTAAAGCCCCAACCACGTGTCAGAGGAGGACCGATTAGGAAACTATGCTGAATTGTTGTTTTCAGCTCTCAGCCAGACACCGGAACATCTACGTTAATGTTTGTAACAATTGCTTTTTAGCTAAGGAGCATATCTAACAAATCCTAGCATTATAATTGGTCACTTATTATTATAGAGGCACTAACATTCATAGTACAGTATTCGTAGGTACCTATTATAGACGTCAGTGTGTATGTGTCTGGTGGCTTTAGATCTGCACGAGGAATGATGGTATCAAATGGCAAACGTACTTCTACACAGATTTACAGATTTATTTATTTATGGTACACAAAACAGATATCAATCAATTTCTTAATTAGTATACAAAATTTTAAGTAAAAATCTGAACTGGATTGTAATCCAAAATATGTGTAGGTACACAGAAAAGTAAAACAATGAGACGAACGTGATGAAAGACATTATTTTACTGTACTGTTTGTGAGCATTGATATATGTACTACGACCCGAATACTCACTTAGTTCAACTGTACTACAATCCGTACTTACTTACTTTAGTGTGGCTTTGACCTTCACGCGTACGGAGCGGCGCTGATAATAGGAGAAATCGAAAAATTCGAAACTGCGCTGTTGATCTCATTTTCAAACGTTTTTCGGGATTAATGTATAATGTATTCTTCCGCTTTCTTTGAAACGAGCAGATTAATTGAGCCGTTTGATCATGGAAAGGTAACAAAGAGCGATTGACAGATTGAGCTACTTTTGTAATAAGATAAGGCCCTTAGTTTATTGTATTTTCACATTATTGATAATATGAAAATTTGAAGATCACATCACACCAATATTATATATGCTAATAAAGTTTGTGTGTTTGTCCCCTGTCACTCTGTAGCGATTGAGCGGATCTGGAAGAATTTTATGTATATTCTTTTTTATGGCGGTAGCTGGATAGCCTGGATCAATAAGTAGGCTACTTGTTTTAATGAAACGAGAATGCTCAAGTTAAATTGAGTCGGTTATTCCGATTATAGTTTCGATCACATTCGATGACCTTTATCAAGGAATGCTATAAGCAATACATATGCAAGGCAAGACGAAGTCGCGTGCGTGTCACGCTTATAGCATTCCTTGATAAAGGTCACCGAATGTGATCAAAACTATAGTCGGAATAACCAACTCAATTTAACTCGAGCATTCCCGTTTCATTAAAATAAAATGTGTCAAAACCACGTCAGTTTTCATAAGCTACTTTTAATTATAAAAAATATATGGTTCCTGTAGAATAGCGGGCAAAACTGCACGGCGCTGCTAGTTGAAGATATCTCTTGATAACGAAATGAAAGTTGAGGTACAAAAGATTTCCTTCCAAATCTTTCCTTCCATATAATAGGATGAAACAAAAGACCCTTTTGAGCCAAAATCGTTTGAAACTAACAAGAAGATTCGAATACAAAATATATTTATTCAAATGAGTATATTCCCCAAGAGCTTCCGTGGAAGTTGGGTAAATCCTCTACCGCGGTGACAAGAAAAACAATTTCAGAAAATAACAAACATATAATAAAACAGTTCGTCATAAACATAGTTTGTTGACACAATAATTTTATGAAAATGGATCAGATACATCATCATTATCAGCCATAAGACGTCTACTGGTCAGAACACAGGTCTGCCCCTTCGAAATATAAAGACAGTAGTAATTGGGTTGATGTTGATTATGATGGTGTAGTATGTATGATACGATTGATATGATGGTGTGTGGGGTTACAATGGGCTGGTTAGTATGAGTTCGGTGAAAAATAAATAAATATCATGAAATAATGACCACAGATCACTTTTAGTGAGATTCTGATCTCAGGATCTCGTCACCCTGCAAACTCGTCATTTTTGTGATCTTGTCATCCTGCGACCTCGTCGGTCTGAGATCTCTTTGATTTGAGATGTTGTCGTTCTGAGATCTGATGATTCTGAGATCTCGTCATCCTACGGTCTTGACAATCTGAGTTCTTGGTATTATGAGACAGACTCATAATTTTCGTGTAATTAAACTGACGCAATTTATAAGTAGAAGATACTGAGTGTACACTATGGAGCTGACTAGTCGCAAAGCGACTAAAGCTCCTAATAAACAAAGATTTAAAAAAAAAAACTGACGCAAAAATATATTATCTATATATTCCTTAAGCTGCGTCTCCACTGAGGCGGAGACGAGCTGAAATGAGCTGAGGAGCTGTGAAAAATTGGTGGGTGCTTCCACTGAAACGCGAACAGCGAGTCGAGCGGAGCATGCCATGATAAATGTATCGATTTCTTATGTGACACGCACTGACGTCTTCGTCATTATTATTAACGTGCAACGTTTTGCTCAGCGCGCCAAATTCAAATTATTGCTTGCGTTACAGCTCAATTACTCATCGTGGGTTCATAAATTTAGCGCCATAAAGTATCAAGAAATTACACCAACCAAAAAATCAAGGTAGTACAAATACACTTCTCACTAAACCAAAACCAAGACGAAAGTCAGCTTATTGAGACTGGTAGTTAAACCAATATTATCTAGGTAGTTATTTTAACCGTAATTTCTTGACTCAGCCTATTATTTATTGGCTCAAAATTGGTTTCAATAAGTCCAAGATCAGTAGTTGTCAACATAAAGCTGTAATTGACAACAAACTCAAGAATATTTAAATTTGGCGCGCTCAGCGACCTTAATGAGCCTGTAACTTCAGCTAACCCGCATCATACTTAGTAATTTATTTTCCATGAATTTTCAAACAATCAAACATATCCCTAATTTCACTGTTTTTGTTTCGGGACAATTTTTTTTAAATCAAAAGTCGTGGAAAAAAATTGTTAAGGTGATTCACCGAGGCGAAGTGGAGAAAACTGGTTTTTTAGATGACATATTTTGGGTATTTAATATCATTGATATAAAGCCTTGGTAGCACAGTGGGAGTAAGCTTGCCTCTCATTCGTGGGGACGCGGGTTCGTACCCGGGCGGGTCCGTAACAAAGAGTTCATTGAAACTTATGTACGGATAAGCCACTGGCTTTTCGGTGCGGGAAAACATCGTGAGGAAACCTGCATATTTCCGGAGAAGAAATTCGATGGCGTATGTGTATCCGCCAACCCGCACTGGGCCAGCGTGGTGGATATGGCCTAATCACCCTTCGAGGGTAGGCCAATATCTCAGTAGTAGGATGTTTAAAGGCTGATACAGAATTGAAATCCTATATTTATTAAATTCAAATTTATCTCAGAATCGGAACGTTGCGCAGTGGTTTGGCAACTCGTCGCGCCGCCCGTAGCGGGCTCCAGTACCTCGCCTTAAGTATGACGTAGGTAAACTGCCTGTGAGAGGTTTTAGGCTTCGACCAAAGTAAAATGAATGGACCCAAATAAGAGAGTTTTGAAGACTTTAATGTGAGGGCCGTCGCTCATCTTGCTTCAGTCGCTCACAGTCTGAAAAGTGCGAGACGTACGACATGCGATCCAAATATCCGCAAAAATATGCCTTGATATTTTATAATGATACTATATTCGCTTTTTTGCGACAAATTTACTATACATACTTTTAATTACGTATTGAAGGCTAAGTTCGATTGTTTTGACTTGTTATTTTTAAGGATGTTGTGAGGTTATGGACCGTCCGTACATTTTACTTTGATCGAAGGTTATATGTTAATCAAATCAAAAATAGCCCTGATAATACTCGCTGCTAAAATAGAAATCAATGGTACAACGGTATTATCAACTGTTCAGTGGGTATAAT
Organism: Apocheima hispidaria; assembly: GCA_947579745.1. Taxonomy (NCBI): domain Eukaryota; kingdom Metazoa; phylum Arthropoda; class Insecta; order Lepidoptera; family Geometridae; genus Apocheima; species Apocheima hispidaria. Next base: position 1,664,543 of record OX388145.1, read on the forward strand.
CCCACATAAGCCGGCTGCACCTCAAAGCACCAAGATATCTTGCAAAGATCCCGTTGTCAACAAAATAGGGGGTACAGTTTCATGATTGAACTAGGATACCCTAAACGTCACGTGTGATATAATGTGAGATATTCGGAATGTCCCGTCATGAAGGAACAATTTGTCGGCTGAAGGAACATCACAATCTTCTACGTCACCGCACACACCTGACCCAACAGATGACCTATAAGGAACACGATACATTTCTGTTGTGGATCTCATCTGCCCATTAAATTGTATTACGGCCTACGTTTACTGTAAAATCTGTTACTTGAATAGTTATTTATCTGTCTCTATCAGTTAAAAGTGATAAGCTTTTGCAGTCGATCTGCGTAACTTTTCCTGCGATGTTCACCGCGCCAACAACCTCGACGAGAAAACTTATTAGTGCATGACGGGTCCACTAAGTTTATAAATTCAAGGGTGAACTATTTTGCGGCCTACGCTGTCGATTCCAGATGGCCGAATACGGTAAGATTATATAACCTGACCAAATACGAAACGCGCTTCGCCTCGTGTCACGCTTCGAACACTGCACAAAACACAAAAAAAGTATGCAACCTTCTTGAATCGGCAGTGCAGAACTTGAAATTGTACCGAAATATAATATGTTGTAATCGTTATCATTTTGTAATACATAGTCGTAATACTTATAGCTACAATCGGCACATATTTTATAAGAATATTTTGATTTCCTCCGTGATATTTAAAATTTCAAAATTTAATTTTATTAGTTGTTGTTTTTTACTGTTAACTAGAGCTAACTAAATTTTTAGAAGAAACCGTATCAGATCCCCGCGATACAGGCTTAGCCTAGTGCGGGAATCGCCGTATTAACATGTTTTTGTATATTGTCATTCTTAAACATAATATAAGCCTGCTTGCTATATGCATTTATTTTTAATATCTTGCTGTTTGATGTACCTTATGCTTATGTTTATGTTCATAAACTATTTTTCATTTCATTTTCAATTATTGCATTACGATCTTTTACTTTGACGCAATAATTGCAAGAATGTAATTCAATTGTAATGAGAAGTGAGATTTACAGCAGTAGTTTGCAAACATCACTGTCTTTCGAATTGAGGGGAAATGTGTAATTACTGAGCATAAAGAGATTTGACATCTAATACTTCTGGGTGACGAGCGCAGTGCATCGGTCACCACGCAGTGTTTCAAATTGTCGAAGTTCATTATTCAAGGGCCACTCATCATGGGCAAACATGACGCTTACCGTCAGGCGAGCAACTTGCTCGTGTTGTCACCCAGTAATATATATAGAAAATAATAATATTTCGCATCAATATAAAGTACGTCACAACCTTAAAACGTAAAAAAAATATAAAGAAACACCCTCGAGCTTTTCTGGATCCTAGCGCAAAACGAAATCCAAAACTCGATCCACGATGGACGAATTCTAGGTATCTACTTATAAAAATCCTAATATTGTAAATGCGAAAGTAACTCTGTCTCTCTGTCTATCTGGCTCTCTGTCTCTTTTTCTCTCTGTCTGTGTATTTGTCGCGTTATCACGGCTAAACGGCTGAACGGCTCGACCTGAATTTTTGCATACATCTAGCGTATAATTTTGTAGGTTCACGCGAACGAAGTCGCGTGTAGCAACTAGTATTTAAATAAAAGCGACCTACATATTGTTCACTACATTAGCCTCCTTCGCTACGTGTAGGCAAACGCTGGCAAAGGATATTTGCATTTCTCTTGAGTTAAGCCTGTTTGAATAGGAACTCTATGATTGATCGAAGCCCACTTTCCGTAGCGAATTGTCATCGTGGGTATTTCTTATTATACGGAACCCGAGGGTCGGGATTGATGAGTGCTATAAATAACTTACGGCGATATGTTAGCTTATAGGAACGTGGAAAATGGAAGAAGTGTGGAAATTAGGAAAGTTCTAATAAGTAGTGTGGTCACTGGCTCTCAATGATCTGCATTTTTCAACCGATTCAAAATATTGAGATATTTGTTTTTTCGTAAAGACACTTTAGCGCTAATACAGTATTTAATAAAACTAATCTCTTATGTAGGTATCACCCGGCAAACATAACTTTTTTTTAATGGATTTTGTGACCAGATTCACATGTTTTTATTTTTTTTATTTATTTATTGAGGCTTCACATTTATAACAACATTAATTCTAACACCATAATCTTACACTAAATTTAAACAAAATGCGTTATATATCTAAGGAAGCACAGCATCCATAACTTAAGTTAGCTTCACGCCTGTCCATAACAATTCAGTGCCATCCAGAATTTTTAAATTTTTATTTTTTGAAACTAGAGGTCTATACTTAGACTATCATTGTGCAAAATTTCACACATACAGACAGACATATATGCACATTGTAGTACTACAGAACCCTAAAAACGGCTAGACCGATTTTTATGATCTTAATTTTGTTGGATTTGAACTATTAAAAAATGAGAAAAATCCAAGATTAGGGAAGCCAAAGGCCAACCTTGCATCAAGCTTGCTAAATAAGCTTGCGTACAAAGTCGCGGGCATCAGCTATATACTTACAAAATATATGTCACACTAATATAATATGTGTTAAATATAATATATGTAATATGTGCTAATATGTGTTGCACTTGGTGAATTTAAACAAGCATTGGATGAAAATTTACAAGCACTAAGCTGCAGCACTTATATACCTGCATACTCGAGGACTCGACTTTTGTATTACGCCCCCTCACCCATGCACTTAAGACAGTGTTACCCTTTCAATTCGTCCCCCGTGCACCGAGGACCTGTGAACGCGGTTTTCTTTCACCGCCGGGGACATTCAATTACGATCAAAATTGGAGATTGAGAGCTCTTATAAGGTAAATGTTTACTCTACGAGAGTGGTTACTCTGTAGTCGTAAGTGATGCCAATGTACTTATAGATTCTTTGACGTACGTACTTTAGGGTCGAAACCGAATGTTTTAAACTAACTATTGAACTCATTTGTGCTTAAATTAAGGTCAAAAAGTACAGTACAATGTATATAGTAGGGCTTTGTATATGAAATACTAGCTGCGCCCCGCGGTTTCACCCGCTATTCTACAGGAACTGTTAATTTTTTCAGGATAAAAAGTAACCTATTGGTTAATCCAGGGAATAAACTACCTTCATATTAAATTTCATTCAAATCCGTTCAGCCGTTAAAGAGTTAAACGGGAACAAACATGGTTAAAAGTAGGCTATACCACGGAATAGATAGTAGCACAAGGTTATCGCGTTTAATCAACATACCTGAGCAAGACCCTTAGACAATTCACTTGGCATTTTCCATTCATCAATATGGAATGATCCCGATGGACCGAGCGGTGGAAATTATCCTAGAACCAAGGACCGGTTTTGTTCGGTGAAACTATGCATACTTTCAATTACGCCCGAGTTCTATTGGAAAACTAGTAAAAGTTTTTTGCACTTTTTTACAGAGCCGCTGAATAAAGGTTTACGAGCTCTCCTATTGTATGCCTATGACATTTTGTTAAATACTTCAATCACGAACTTTAGTGCAGCGCCGTTTTTCAATTTGCAAATGAATCGTTTTTTTAAATCGAATCTTTGATTACTCAGAGCGTGGTAAAAATCTCACTGCGCACCATTATTTTAAATATGAAAGCGTGTATTAGTATGTGTGTTGGCATTCACCATTTGCTAATAACTTGGATTGACACAGGCTACTTCTTATCTTGGAAAAATTATAGTTTCTGTAAGATTGTAAAATATGGGTGCAGCTACTAAATAATAAATTACTGTTTCTGTAAGATTGCAAAGCATGGGGTACAGCTACTAAATGATAAATTAGACCCATATTTTGTGTAGCCTAAAATGACACAAGCGCCACTTTATCAAAATAACCGGCCAAATGAGAGTTGGACTAGCGCAGGGAGGGTTTTGTACCACCAAACAAAATATTTGTGTAATATTTTTAAATATCAATGATCAAAAGTATTATATTGAATACTTAGTGATTAAAATTAAAAGTTTTAACGCGAGTCAGTCTTGGCCGGTTTTTATTAAATATTTGTTGTCTTATTGAAGTTACAAGTAATACATACAAATGCCAAACTTGTGTGCTACCCATAAGTACGGCATTTGTGTATATTACCTTTTTTACAACAGTCAAAATAAAATATGTAAAATATATAAACTCGTTTGTTGTATTTTGGTTACTTGTTACATGGATGGATACACCCTTATCTTTTATCTTTTACTGTTTCATATTTTTTATTAAGAAATCCACCATAATCCTAACTTCCTAACTAATATTATAATTCAGAAGAATATAGTCGCAGTCGTAACGAGACCAGTAAAATTTCTAGGTATGTAAATGAATACGTTCGTCTCGAGGAAAAAACTTCACTTGCGCAATTCAGAACTCCCTACATTACAACTGTCAGCCCATACAAAACGAAAAAAATTCACAAAAATGGATCAATGCCATCTAGCGAACTATATTCATATTCATATTCATATTCATATATTGCGTAAGTTCTATTTACATGTCAAGGACTAACTAGGAAGTAACTTTGTCCTTCTGTCTGGATGTTTGTCGCAGTATCACGGTTAGGCGGCTGAAGGGATATTGATACAATTTGATAAGGAGTTACTGTTTATCACAAAGATGACATAGGATATTTTTTATGTCCACGCAAACGTAGTCATGGTTAGCACTAGCCACGAACGCAATCGTGGGTACCATATTCAACTACCGACTAACTCTAACGGAGAAATAAGATAAATCATACATCCCTTAATAGGTAGGCAGACCACAGCGTAGGCTCAGTATAAGGTTCCGTTGGCATCCTTTGGGTAACGCTAAAAAATAAGTCACAACAAATTATCAAATTACGCCATTGCTTGTGGTACTCATTGCATTTTTATCGACTCTTGCGCAAGCCGTAGCGAATTGTATAGTGAAACTGATCCAGTTTTTCTGCACGAGACTCTACAATTTGGTGGGACAGTCACCAGCTCCGACAGCCGTGATCGTCTAGTGGTTAGGACCCTACGTTGTGGCCGTAGTAACCCAGGTTCGAATCCTGGTCACGGCAGTGTCACACTGTCGCGGCGGAGCAGATTTTTTTGGTGATAGGTTATTTACAGATTTTCACTCCGCACGACAAAGTCAGTTTATTTTTTGGCAGTTACAGCTTATTTAGTTATCGTATCAGTTGTAATTTTGCTATAGTAAATACGTTGTATCAATAAAACCAAGATGACGATCGGTCTTTGTACTTGTGTAGATTTGTAGCTTAACCAAAAACCAAGACTAAGGCAGTCTATGTAGATTTATAGCTAAGCACTGGGTAACTTACCCTTGAAAATTAGTCACAAACAAATTCTCCAATCACGCCCGTGCTTTGGTACTTACTCTTTGCATTTTTATCGACTCTTGCGCAAGCCGTAGCGAATTGAATAGTGAAAGTGATCCAGTTTTTTTGCACGAGACTCTAAAATTCCGTGGTACAGTCACCAGCTCCGACAGCCGTGATCGTCTAGTGGTTAGGACCCTACGTTGTGGCCGTAGTAACCCAGGTTCGAATCCTGGTCACGGCAGTGTCGCACTGTCACGGCGGAGCAGATTTTTTGGGTGACAAGCTATTTTCAGATTTATAGTAGAATTTTTCGCTCAGAGCGACAAATTCAAAATTTCTTGTTTTTTTTTTTAGTTCTTTTACTCGTTTATTAATTATAAATATGTGTGGCACCCAGTGGCACCCAGAATTTTGAACTTCAATATTTAAATAACCCTCCGTAGCACTGCGCTCCTCACCCTGAGATTTAGATATAACATCTCTATATGCTCAGTTATTTTCCTAGAAACATTGCCCTTTAATCCAGAACACAGTAATATTGCACAGTTATACTCCTTGAAGAAGTATCTCCAGGCGGTATCTGCGCCTCTAGATGGTTAAAATAAAGCCTTCACAGTCACAGCTCCTCGGTAGCAATCCCTTTGTTGGTGATGCCATAAAAGACTCACTAAGGCGCGGACAAGTGAAATCCAGACTCAGAGCAGATATTTAGATTCATCATTCAAACATCTGCCCACGCGGAAATAAGAGCCCGTTAATAAGAGAGACGCCCTACCAACTAAGCCAGGTGGGTCGCCAGGAGTCGACGAAGTAAGTAACTAAGTATACGTCAACTACTACTGACTAGTACTGAGGAGCCAACGCCCTTGTTTTTTTAATATCTAATACAAAGCACATAAACCGTATGTATTATGAGGGTGATACCAAACCAACCGTTTTTGAATCGTAACTATCGGTGTTGTCGAAGATAGTTAACACACCTAGCCTGGAATGGAAACTGGCTCACAAGGCTGCCGGAACATCGCGTAAGTGCTTGGTGAGATGTTCTACTTGAGGGTGGTAGCTAGCCAGCCGACTACTAAAATGTACGCTACCACCTTCTACGATGCTATGATTCTGCATACCTTTTCAAAATTGAATTAATCCCCTTTATCCTTAATCCCTTTGGCTCTTTAATCGATTCAAACAAATAAAGAAAACCCGACGTGCGCAGACGACAGACATTTAAGTCCATGAGTTTTTTTCATTTTTTCCCTTGCTTGGTTTAATTCAAGCAAAAATCTCTCACTTTCCGCCTCTCACGTGATAATTTCAACATCTGCGTGCAATATATCGTCTGCAAAGGGATTTACGTGGAACCGCATTATTGGGGCAGTTGTTGTAGGTAACTATTTCAAAACTCGATTGGTCCGTCTGTGGTCAACATTATCTTACTCAAGCGCAGTAAAAGTGAAAGTGCTCTGGTTTTGGGGACAGATATTCGAACCAAAGGCAAAATCTGTCATACCTCTCACCAGCTCCGACAGCCGTGATCGTCTAGTGGTTAGGACCCTACGTTGTGGCCGTAGTAACCCAGGTTCGAATCCTGGTCACGGCAGTGTCGCACTGTCACGGCGGAGCAGATTTTTTGGATTTATGGAACGAATAGGAATAAATTTTCGACTCTCTGTTTCTTACGACAAAGTCTGCGAACGTCATGGTAATCGCGATAGTGACTGGAATTATGAACTTTGAGATCATACTTGTTCAGCACTGCACTGAGCTCGGAACTATATGTGTTTAGGTATTAGCTAAAGTCTGTTTCTGCTTTTGATATTATTTGAAAACTTAAAATACAAGTTGTAACTTATTAAAAATCAAAACGGGAAAATTCAAAGTATTATAAACTATTTACAGACAAAAAACAGAGCTTAGTTCACTATCCGCAGGCAGGTACCCAAAAGGCTGGCGAGGTTACCTCGTCCAATAGCAATGCTAATTCTCTGGCCGAGGTTAACCGGCCTTTAATTAAATTTGACTTTTTCTTCCTATATTTCTACGTCTACATTATTATAAAACTAGTTGTTAAATAATAAAGAGCGCAAATGTGCTCCCCTAATCTGATACCCACTCTTGTCTTGGTCAATTCAATTAACTGATCCTACAATGGCTGCTTCAGCACTGAGTAAACGCTACATACTTATAAGTTTTCTTGCTCTTTCACACACTTAACCGCTTACAAAATACTAGCTGCGCTCCGTGGTTTCACCCGCTATTGCACAGAAACCGAATATTTTTCCGGGATAAAAAATAACCTATGTGTTAATCCAGGGTGTAAGCTACATCCATACAAAATTTCATTGAAATCCGTTCAGCCGTTACAGAGTTGAACGGACAAACACTAAATACTTACCTACTTACAAACTTTCGCATTTATAATATAAGTGTGATTGTACTAAGGCTGGGTTACAACATAATCCCAGTAAAAGTTACCATTACAGTTAAATTAGCTATAACTTTAACCTATACCATAATGTTTAGCTAGTATGTGCTATCCGTCATTTTGTGCATAGTTAAAATGGTGCAACACATTTTTCTGTTTAACGGGCGTTTTAACTGCAGTTATGATTGTAGTTTAAAGTTAACGTAGATGGTGCAAGCCGGCCTTACTAGATATTTTCGTAGAAGTAGAACATACCTACTATCACATCTGCTAGGTCTACAACCGTAGTCTACAAGGTCTACGGCGTAGCGCTACGATCGTCCTGCCTACGCTTTGCCTACGATGGTAAAACAGTATAAAAATAAATGTGCCAGATTATGAGACACTGAGACAGATAACGTGAAAAATGAAACTCTCTGACAGAAGCACGCTAATGACCGGTTTAATTTGTTGGCGCACTATTAGCGTACTAGCAATTTCAACTGTGAGCGCTGTGAGCGCATTTTAAACCGTACTCAAAGATTACAACTGTAACGTGTCACTTCAGTTGACGTTCCATAGTTCCATGACGCACGTCAACCAGCATTAAGTTATGCGTTCCATATTATCGTAGAAACAGGCATATTATAAGTATTCAATTCAATTCATTTTTATTTCCAAATAGGTATTAAAAATACTCTTATGGATAGTCATCACTAGATATAACTAGGTTAGATAAACAAAACGTCACAAAAGCACAACAAGAATTATCAGCACTACAAACATTTGTAGGCTTAAAATAAGTGTCAATAGTAATAATAATACTTAAAATAAAAATAGTATTAGATAAGTAAGTCTATTCCATTATTAAAATTAACAAATAATAATAATAGTAATAATATATAATTCGTCGAGCGTGAATAACATTTTCGTGTTTCTAAAGCCTCATTCGTAAGTGTTTATTATCTCTTAACAGCCTGGCTATAACTAATCCGTCACAATATTAATACATGTTGTAAAAAAAAATATTTGGGGAAAATGTTAAGTCTAAGAAATGCTACTGCGTTTTTTAAGGTGATGTTAAAATTTAAAAATGAAGATATTTGCAAGATGTCCTTTAATCGATCGTTGGTTACAAAGTGAAAGTCTTATTTCGTCTATCTTGATATCCCTCCCTTATCTCCCAGGTTGCCAGTGCATAGATTGCAATTCTATCTATATTTAGTAAATCAAAATGAAACAAATGATAAAATTAAAATTAACTGGATAGAAATGAAAACAATACTTAAGTTATTATTAAAGGTCTACGCACATTTTCATTTGGATTTAACTGATTAATTCTCGTACACCTAATAAGTGTATTAATTACTTAAAACTATTATTATTGATGGCGGCGGTAGCTGGGAGTTGTAATACAAAGATGTTACCGTGGTTAAATTAACTGCAAACTTTTGAAAGCAGGCGAACTACACCAAGACCTCTTATCAAGTGTGTTTTCAGACATGCACTAGTGTAACTTAGTGCTGCTTGCATGAAGCTCTAAATCAGAGTGAAAGACGCCAGACTAAGTTCATGTCTCTCTCCGTAATACAATTTCTCACAGCTTATACGGACTTGCAATGCCACAGATTATATATAGATACCACATTACGTTATCGATGTTCCGACAGCCAATCCAACCGGATACGCGTTTTGTTTAACTATTGTTTATTATTATGAGTTATTATTAGTTTATTAGTAATTATTTATTGCCAAACTTAATAATATAACATTATTCTAAGTACTAATGCTATACGTTAATTTTAAATTATTTTTTATACTAATATTCATATAATATATAATTATTTCGAACATAATATTAAATTCATCAAATTATATCACTATTAACTTCACTTCTATTGTCACATACGATATTTATATCTATGTCCCTAGAAGAGAACTAGTCATCGTAACACGGGGAATCCTACAGCGATGACTAGCGACTACAATTCACAATTTAACTAATTAAAACCAAATGTAAATGTAATTTGTAACAACAAATTTTGTAAATAAAATTATTATGACCTTCACTGTAACTAAATGTAAAAACAATAATACTATGTACCTTATCATACTATTAATTGTACCAATAAAACAAAATTATTCTTATTATTATGATTCTAAAATTATGTACAGAATAAAAAGACGTTAATAGTTGCTTTCGGATCAAACGCTAAATTGAGTGGACTAAAATTGTGGCCACAACTACTTCAACGTTTTGAACTCAACATATTCTAAGGTGTTCTTACAAATGTTTTAAATGTTTAATGGCCGCAATTCCACCGTGCACTCACTAAACGCAATTAAGCTATCGCTGTCTTTTACTAAATAGATACACAAGATAGAGATGGCATGAATTATAGTGCTGTCAAATTAGTCAGATCTTAGTTCTCCATACAAACTTAGACAAGACCGTAGTGGGTGCCGATTTATTACAAGTTTTAAGTGTTGCTAGTGTACGTTTTTCTTCGCGGCTTTAATCGGTAAACTAGTAAAATCTTTTTCTTGTGTTTCTGTTAGTAAAAGACAGCAATAGCACAAGTTTGGCTTAGCGGTAATCGACGCCAGCAGTAATTTCATAGGTTGCTTGTCATCTGGTAGTAATTTATTACGGCTACTTCAGTTGGAATGAAACGTTTCTCGTATTACGCAGTAAGGTACCTATTTTAAGTAAACGATCGCACCATCTGAATCCATTCCATCATTTCTAAAACAAACTCTAAGTAATTTCTTTAAAGCAAACAATCCATCACGCTTATAATAAAACTTAGCTCGTTATAACTTGAGATAGAACCTTTATGTTTTGAACTTGATTTTGTAGGAACAGTAGTACCGCAATCATAGAAAAATTATACGAGAAGTATGACAATCTTCAGATAATATTAACGAGCAACAGCAAAATCGGACAAGCCGCTGAGGCAATATGAGATTATAGGAAAACACAAACATACATACACATATACCCACATCCTTCTTTAGCAGTCGAGTAAAAACATTGATATTTATATTACCCGTCCTCGGAACAGAGTATACCGCAGTCTCGTCCATACAAAAAGCGCAGTCTGATAGTACCCCTAAATGTTATCCGATTTCGAAAACTATGCTTGTATGTTTGTTTTTTTGTAAATATTGCAATACCTTCGTTGTAGTAGGCACATAAAGTGACAATTTTTTTGCGTCGAAAATACGACGAAGGAAAGTAGTTTTTATTAGAATACCATAAACATTTTTTGAAAAAACAAAATATAGTGGCACAGATTATGATTTATCCAAGCCATTGACATCCAAAACAAAAGATTTTGACGATTTCGATAGAACGGACGAGAAACAGAGCGACAGCTATACAATTTCAAATATCGAATGCGCGAAAACCTCGCGGAAGGACTGTCTAATTTGCTGTGCCTTACGGGGTCCGTTGAACCCATGTACCTACACTTACAACGTGACTCAGAAAGGCGCAACAATATTGAAAGGTATGTGAATGAATATAATTATGAAACTACACCCTACATTGCGGTCATATACCAATACTATGTTTCTATATTAATAATAATAATAATAACATTAACCATATTTTTATCGGCTTTTATAGCGCTGTTACCGTGATTTTTTGCATGTGGTGCCAAAAGTGTACGGTTCCTGAAAAGTAGTCCACGTGGGGGAAACCGTGTGGCACAGTTAGTAGGTACGTAACACAATTGTAAAAGATATCCATCAACACGAAAAAGTTTTTCCTATATCAAAGTAGGTCTGTATAAAAACCTAACAACAATGAAATGAACGAAGCCACGTAACAGGACCAGAGAAAAGCAAAAAGGAAATTCAAAATTACCCAAACAAAATGAGTAAACAATAAAGTATGAAATTACACCCCGTTGAGAGTCTAATGAAAATAAACATAAATTTTTCATAAAAGAAATTAAGCCATCCCTAATCCCTCAATTTCTGGGAAGTGACGCGAAATTACTTCATTACTCGTAAATTACATTTTATCTGAGAAACTGTTTTAGCAACAGGAGGTTGAGAGAAATTAAACACTTATTAAAGGAGGGCACAATCCCCACGCTTGGCAGGCGACTTGGGGCTTGGGCCGGTGGTTCTGGTCGCAGTTTTAGGACAAACCCGGGTCGAAACATTCAATTTATTCAAATTTATTGCTAGATACACGTTTCAATGAGCATCGCAATTTTGTAAAACATAGTAACACTTAGTTACCTACAGTTTAATAAGTGGCTATAAATTTAATTCTTCTAGAATACGTGGCGCCTCGTTTTACAGCTTCGAACAGCAATACAAACGTGCAAATTGCACTTTGTTTAACTTGTTACAAAATAAACAGACTGAATCTTAAAACAACCAGAAAAGGCTCACAATTTCTTAATAATAGAAGCGTAAATACCTTTGAAGCGCCTGCTTTAGAAATGTATTTGTTCCACTGCAGTGGGTTGCCGTTTATTTTGCTTCAGGCGTCCTATAAAACAAAAGACAACGGAGATTAATGTCTGAATATTTAACATTAAGTGCTAAAGTCATTTTCTGTGAAACGTTACAGTTTTTTTGTCTGAGTAACTCGATGATGGAACGCCGTTACTATGTTTGTCTCTCATTAGCACATTAGAGAAAAAACAAAAATACCCCACTGCAAAATGTCGTCTTAAACACACTCTGGACATAAGGAGAAATCCTACATCTCACTCGTCAAAATCGGTCAAGCCACTTAGCCACTTAGGCTACAGGAAGTAATAAGTACGTAGTAATTAGTAACGGAAAGTAAAAAGTGACATTATGCACTTCTCCGTACAATCAACTTACCAAAGATTTCTATACTGTCTTTCAGCCCAATGGGCAGTAAATGAGACAGCCTGACAAGAAACGCTACTAAAGTACGTTAGGTATTTCTAAATCTGAAACCGGTTAATGTCGGTAACATTTCCGTAACTACACATTTTACTCATAGATGCGTCCGCTCCAAGATGTTTGAAAATTGTCATTCTTGCTTACAGATCAAATCAAATTATATCTGCTATCAAATCAATTATCTGAGGAGACATAGCATAAATATCGTTTAAAAAATATGTTCATTTCATAATTTAAGCATATCGATGTTGAGTCGTTTAGCCGTGATAGCGCGACAAACATCAAGACAAAGTTACTTGCTATAGTTTGCTAGATGGCATTGATTCATTTTTGTGCCTTTTTAACCTTTTTATGGACTGACACTTGTAATGTACGGAGTTCTGAATCGCGCAAGCGAAGTTTTTTCCTCGAGACGAACGAATTCATTTTCACACCTCGAATTATTGGTCCTGATACGGCTGCGGCTATATTCCTCTGAATTATAATATTAGTTAGGATTTTTAAATAAAAACAAAATAGGAAAATAAGTTTTTGTGCAGCTGACGAGACTCGCTCGGCTGATGGTAAGTGTCACGCTTGCCCATAATCAGTGCAACCCAATAATTGAACTATTGAAGTTCTACTTTAACAGTTCAAAACCACACGTGGTTGTTGCCACACCACACCACAACCACCCGCTCTCGTTACCTTGAAATAGGAGATGTAAAATACTTTTGTGTCCAATAATTTCACTGGCAACATTGCCTTTCAATCCGAAACATACTTGGCGGCCGTATAAGTAGCTGCCCAAGGTGCGGTATTTCCACAGGAGGCTTCTGCAGAACAGTCCTACACCTTTAGAACTTAATTTTAATTTCACTTGATCAGACATCACGATGGTCCAATAAAAGATACGGAGAGTACATGTTATCCGATTGTCCCCAATTTCTCAGCTCGACTGGACAAAGGGCTGTGACGTTAGATCTTTGTCTCCACAAATCGGCGAATTTATCTAATAAAGTTCGAGGCTTTCATCTCGACTCTAAGATACATCCAACTTCAATGCCATTCAACTTATATCATTAAAAAAGGTGATCAAAAACTTTTCTTTTAAGTGATCATAAAAAAGTTTTAATGCTTTGTGTATCTTGAAACAGTTAGTTAAACTGTAACTCATATTCTTAAAAAAAACCGTGTAACACTTTTTAAGAGGAACAGGGGTAGGTAAGTGTGAGTATATAGGATGGTCTACCTACATTGATTACCAGCAGCGCTAGCATTCGCAAGCCGACAAAATCTCTTCTCTTCATGACGTGAAAAATGAGACAAAAGTATACAAAATCGTAGCCGTGTCCTGTTCTTGCAACAAAAAGATTTTGTCACGGTGGTTTGATTGCTCTGCTGGACGAGATTGGCACAAAACATGGAAGATTGGCGAAAAGCTGAATAAACCGCCTACCTACATAAGGTACATGTAGTCACATATTAATTATTCTTTATTACACTAGTGTACAAAGGTCTTAAATTTAATTAATATATACTTAAGATTTAGTCCTTTAGTCGCCCATTTCGCAAAATTTGAGTTGTGAGGGTGCTAAATTTTAAAGTTAAGCATCTCGATCTCAATCTTATTTATGACGGAGATATAAAACAGCGACGTAAAGCTAACCCCTTAGTAATAAACACGGAGAAACTTGGAGCAGTTACTCAGTCTTCTGTCTTTTTTATTCGAGTTCTAATTTCGAAACAGCGAAAACTACTAAACACTCGGTAACTAATCTCCCTTAGATTAACACTCGGTAACTAATCTCCCTTAGATTACTTTCCGAGTGTTTCACTCCACGAAAAACACTTAGCATTGAAAAAAAGTTGTATCAACGTTGTTGTAACAACTTGCGGCCATTGTATCCAATCGAGTACGCCCCCTGAAAACCATGAAAAATAGCAGTTTTTCTATTTGTTTTGTATTATCCATTTCTTAACTCCTTTTTCAATATAGAAATAAAGGAAAATTAAAATAAATGTTTTTGGTTTCTGTTTGGCCATTAATGCCAATCTTCCATGTTTTGTGCCAATCTCGTCCAGCAGAGCAATCAAACCACCGTGACAAAATCTTTTTGACTGCCCCGGTGGCTCAGTTGGTAGTGAACCTACCTTCTGTGTTTGGGGGCGTGGGTTCGATTCCCATCTAGGACAAACATTCATGTGATGAATATTTGTGTTTGTTCTATGTTTGGGTGTTAATATCTATATAAGTATGTATTTAAAAATATCTATGTACGTATATCAGTCTCTGGCAGCCATATTACAAGCTTCGCTTAGTTTGGGGTCAGATGACCGTGTGTGCAAAAATGTCAAAAAAAAAAAAAAAAAAAAAATGGGTTAATACGGGGGGACTGTAGCTTTGTGAATATTTAGTGAAAACCTCTTTGCCCACGCCATGTAACCTAGGCATGCGAGTAAAACCACGAATTACAACAATATCGATAAACATGTAATTATTTATTACCCGTCTACGAAAAAAGAGGGTAATGAGATTTGTATGTTCATATGTTCCCTCTAATCTCATAAACCGCTTATATTTTGACACGATAGGTGTCTATATCGATGCATCTTCACACTCCGCGTGTCATAGGCTATACGGAGTTGTACTAAATCCAATATGGCGGACTTTATGACATTACACAACAAAAAATAAATATATTAGAGGTAGAAATATCGTGTTTGGTATCAAAGGGCTGCATGAGTACATTCAAAATATGTATAAATATATAAGTTAGTATTTGACAAGAAATTAAACAACGGGTGAAGGGACTTTACAACTCATTGGAAAAATATTATGTTCACTACTATATATTATAGACCATGGCATTTTGAATTTCGAGTAATATTTTCTTGTTTCATACTTTTAACAATGTTAAGGTACGTATAGGTTTTAATTTGTGAACTTATATTTTACTAGCTGTTACCCGCGACTTCGTTCGCATGGACCTACAAAAAAAAGTAGCCCATGTCCGTCTCCGACCTTTAAGCTATATCTATGCAAAAATGTAGGTCGATCGATCCCATCAGTAGTTTAGCCGTGATAACGCGACATACACTCAAACACAGAGACAGAGAGACAGAGTTACTTTCGCATTTATATATTAAGGTGGAACCGCATTTAGGCGGTGCGGCGCTGCAAAATATTCTCCCAGAGGCAAATCAGCCGCGAACTATCTCTATACTGCGAATAGCGTCATACAAATCCATAGAAAGTATAACAGTATTACAAGTGCTGTGTCGCGCCGCTCCGCGCCTCCTAAATGCGGTTCGACCTTTAGTTAGGATGTGTCCTTGACTTCTTGGGTTTATGGCTTCTACGAGTTGCACAATTCTGCCGATTTGTTTGTCCTTTTCAACCCCTTACACCTGTTTATCTTTCTCTCTCGTTTGTAACTGTGCTAACAGTTACATCGCATGTTTCCGCACGTGTCCAAGCCACATTTCTAGTTATAGTACCTAATCTGTAGAGCAAACGAGTAATTAGGGATTACGTATTCAATCGCCACAGGCATCGAGTGAATGTGAATCAAAAGCTTGAAGCTTGGCCAAATGAACCACCGGGACACGACGCTCGAATGCTAACTTTGGGCCATTCGTACACGAGGCGACATAAGCCGTAAGCATAAGCCCGTTTTCCTGACAAGCTGTCTCGTTTACGAATTTTCAACATTTTGAAGATAAAAAAAATACTGAGTGGTTATTTAAAAAAAAACTTTACCTTCAAATACTGCCTTTGTCTGGCACTAAGCAAAAGACAAAGGCAGCAATATACTTCATCTGTTGTCAAAGTTGACAAACGTTTCAGAATCCCAAAGTCAGAAAAACAAATACCAATGTTTAAAGCAATATTTTTAACATTTTCCTTTGACGAAGAATAAGGGGGAAAAAACGTGAAAATTGCCATAAAATATCGGTATTCAAAAGATAACTGAATGTTTAATTTTATTTCAAAATCTTACTCTGTGATTTAATCTTCAAAAATGTGACTCGTGACTCGCGTCGTTTTGTGTGCAAAAGCCTTATTATTTTGCCTAGACAATATACAAGCTTGATTTAAACGAAGCCTCATCTGTATACACAAACAGACCTTTAAATTCAAATATCGTGTCTCGTACAGGAGTAGTTAGAACCCTAAAAATCGATAGGCTTAGGTTCACCACATAGGCAGAACAAAGAAAATATTTTCTGGTACCCTCAAAAATTAACTAAATCTGATTTCATACGCCATTTTTCGAGTGTTTCTGGTCCTAATGTCCATTTGTCAATAGTTGGAAGCCATGCATCAAGTGATTTGAAAACGTGATATTTCACCACAGGATTATTGTATGTAAATGAGGAATTTAGCCAAACGACCTCGGACCGATGGCCAGTTTGACATGTTTTCATTTTAATCGTACGTTTACGCGATTGTATAATTATAGAAAAATCGTTCTAATACCTAGACTAGTAAAGGTTAATCCCCTGCCCAGGGGCTCCACGTGGGAAAAATATCTTTCATTTTAAGGTTTAGGTAAGATTACCAGCAGTTTGTTTTGATATATCTTTCTAATTATGTCCAGTAAATACTCCTGCAAGGTGTTTCCAAAAGGAGGTGTTTTTTTTGGATGGATTTATAATTTAGGACTTTTGCAGGTATCGTCTGCGGAAGTACGTCACTTATGCCAATTATTCAACAGCTATACAGTATATATTATACTATTATATAGTAATATAGTAGCTATGAGTGGGAATCGTTCGTCGGTCTACCGTTTCGGAGCTACGAAAGCACAGACAAACACAGGCAGACACAACACCGCTGGGTTTTCGACGTCGGAGGTAAAAAATTACGTAGTACCTTTTTTGCAGGGTTCGCCTGGGGAGTACCACACGTTTGCCAGTTATTCAACCGCCAAGCAGTAATGTGCAACATTATCGGTCTTTGGCGAACGCATATAACGTTTAGCCCTATAACTATTATTTAGGGTGACTAGCGTAATGGTACGAACCTCGGCTTGGACGACGGCCCAAGAGGGGGAAATCAGACTTGCCCTGGCACCCCGGAAGAGGTGTGCCCTGGGGCCTTAGCGTTTGGATTTGGATTTGGAGAGAATCTAATCGATTTTCTGACAGATCCTGGGACTGTTCGACAACACCGGCGAGGTCGATGTACATGCCTTTGGTAACCAGCGCCTGTAGTAAATACCAAAGAGAATATAAATAACACAGAATTCTCCCTATAGATAAATAAATACCATATACTAAAAACTTATTGACGGGACCTGTCGGATCGGGTTGACGGGAGCTGTGGGATCGGGAATTATTTAGAACCAGATGCTTCCTATTTAATTACCTACTGACTCTTGAAACTTTTTGTTACAGATTTCAGTTTTTATCATTGAAAACAATTTCAAGCCATAAAAAATAATAGGAACCCAAAAGAAAGGAAACAGATGAATATTACATTTGGACTTCAAACTCTCGTAAGCTCTAAATGATCACACAATCCAATTAATCCCCTTGCTATAAATCTCACTCAGAAATAAAAAGAAAACACTGTACCTAACAAATAACTGTGTAATTTATCCCCGAAACTTTGGCTATATTTCAACGTATCTTTGCATAAAAACTAATATATTTATTTGAAGCGTCGCTGCACACTTGCGTTTTAAAGTAAGACTTGCAGGAATTTTGCTGCGATTTTTGTCTGACTGTTCGTAAAGCAAGCTACTTAGGCAAAATTTCCATTTAACCGCCGGTTTTTGACTACATCAGTTACGGCTGCACAATTTTCCGGACAATTTTTTTAAGGTCGCGCCATTCTTATATGCAGAATTCGAAACGCGGGTTATTTTGATTAGATTACATATGTCCAGCTTCGAGAAACAACGCATGAGCTGAAAAGCTCTGCATAAAAATGGCCCGATCGAATGGAATCGGCACACAATTAAAATTATAGATAATCAATATAATCGTGTAATGTAATCGTTGAGCGGCGACCACGAACCGCAAGACGCAGCGTAGGCAGGCCTCCCACTAGGTGGACCGACGACATACTGAAAGTCTTGAGGAACCGCTGGATGCAAATGGAACGTTGTCGTTCGGTGTGGCGCTCTAAGTGGGAGGCCTATGTTCAGCAGTGGAAGTGTTATGGTTGATGATGATGATGAATGGTTGGTGAAACCTAAGACTAAGAGTGATACACAACTACTTTGAACTATTGTAGTTCAAAACCCTGGACGGCTTGAACTATTATGAGCAGGCGTGAAGCCTAACATCAGGTGAGCGACTTGCTCGTCTCGTCACCAAGTTACATAAATGAAAAATATAAAAAACGTTGCAAAAATTGTCGTCCAATTTGACGGTCTAAGGGGAAGGTCTTTTTTCAGGAGTTGACGTCTTCAGGCTGTTGATGATGATGATGAGTATCGAGCGCGGCTGAAAAACGCTCGTGTGCAGCGACTAACGAGCCCAGTACGTTGCTAATGAGAAAATACAGTTGTTCCTAATTAATTTCGCAGGAACCGTTGTTTGAGCTGTTTCCCCCAAATGTGTTTGTTTACGAACATTAAACACTTACACCTTTGTTAGTCTAATGGATAAAAACAAAACATATAAATACCAGTTACAAGCAACGTACAAACCGTTTTGAATTTACTTCGTCTAATCCGTACATTGTGTAAACTAATGTCGTCGTTCCACCTAGCGGGAGGCCTGCCTACGCTGCGTCTTCCAGTTCCTGGTCGCCACGCTAGCACCTTTCTTTTCCATCGTTTACCGGTTCTTCGAGTGACGTGGCCTGCCCATTGCCACTTCAGCTTGCAAATTCTGAAAGCTATATCTGTGAATTTGGCTCTTCGGCGAATATCCACGTTCCGGATTCTATCGCGCCAAGAAACTCCGAGCATAGCTCTCTCCTTTGCCCGCTGTGTGACTCTGAGTTTCTCCAAAAGGCCAGTAGTCAAGGACCACGTTTCAGTTCCATATGTCATCACTGGCAGCACACATTGGTTCAAGACCCCTTTCCTCTGACGGCAAGCAACGACGGCGAGGTCTATGTTGAACAGTGGACGTCTTATGGCTGATGATGATGATGATGAACCCGTACAGCCAGAACAGCCAGGTCGTACAGAAGAACAAACTGCAGGCTTCTTCGTTTCCTGAAGGATATGATCTAGGGCTTCTCAAAGCCAACTCCAATGACGTCCGCATGCTTCATCGTCGACCACTTCGTCGTTTACCAACCAACCAGGTTGGTGGCCAAACGGCGTCTTATACGCGATAAGAATAAGAAACCTTACTTATCTGCTCAGACAAACATAAACAATACAGACAATATTCAAAAAAATATAAAAATATTTGTAGTTTTAAAGGATAACATTAATATAATTAATTAATTTAAAAATGTTATGTATTCATGGTAATTAAATCATTTTTCATTAAAAATACTGAATCACATGTATAAGAATGGATGACGATGGGAAGGCCACTCACCAAAATACAGATGTTTTCACATCTAGTTTGGGGCTATGCCTGCAATTTTAATTTTATATACCGTTATGCAATAAAATTATTTTTAATTTAACTTACTTCAACTAGAAGTCATTACACTATAACAGTAACTGTGAGTAACTCATTTGAAAGGACGCAATATTAGGTAAATTACTTTTCTTAAATGGTTTGACATACAAGTTAATAACGATAACATATACCACATTAGGGTCTTTATTTAGGACGAAAATTAGTCCACGTCTTTCAAATAGAAAATCACCAACTTCTGTGCTGTATAAGTAAATGAAATTGCTTTATTCATAGTTTTCCATTGAAGCATGGACCTGATACTCATACATATACGGGAATTGAGTTATGTTTTGTCAACAAGCCCAAGGTTCTTGCGTTTGATTAGCACTACCTAATTAGCAATATTTCATTTCATGAAAGCTTTAGGGTATTTTATTAAAATACTTTTTTTTTAACGCTGTTAAGTCCGCTTTTGGTCACCAACTCGCCTGTTGGTAAGCGATGATGTGGCGAAGACGAAACACGCAGACTTAGTAGATACCTATTCACTCTGACCTTGAAAAAATCTAGATTGTAACTCTCAGGAAACAAGGAAACCGGCAGTTTATTCCACTTCTTGCCTGAACGGATTAAAAACTTTGGTACAACGTTATTGATACTACGAAATTATCACTTCATACTCATAGCTCTTTACTTAGATTAACAGACAACCAACTCTCGGACACAAAACAATCATTATTCATACATCTGCTGGGCCGGAAATAGGTCCGGTATCTGCTGCTCATAAGGGAGACGCCACCACCATTGACCACCATTGGCTACCATTGAGCCATAACAGATCGTCATATAATTTATACGAAACTCAGTTCTTCTTGAAGACCCTAAAATAGAAGTTCGCGTGATAACAAATTAGGTTGCCTTATCATTAAAAAAATATAATTTAAATTTTGGCTCCACACCTAGTGCATTTATACAGTATAATTTAGTTTTATCAACATGCGTCGGCACGCTAGCAGCGTCTCACGTTTCATCTACTTCCAGTGCGACAGGAGCGACGGCAGCAACAGCGGAAACCGAGAAAAGGCGGAAATACACAGATGATCTGTGCGGAAATATGAATCCCTTGGCGATGAATACTTATTTTTATTTCTGCCTTTTGGTGTAGAAGCATTGGGTCCTTGGGGTCCAAGCGCACGGCTACTCTTTAATGATCTTTCTTAGCGTCTGATAGAAAGAACAAACGACCAAAGGGCTGGTGCTTACCTTGGCCAGAGAAGAAAGAAAGAAATAAAGAAAGAAAGAAAAACATTTATTTTACGCACAAAACACTGAAGCATTGCTTTTCAACGAGCTAACGGCGCCAGCCTTTTGGGCCTGCGGATGGTGACCTGAGCTCTGTTTTTATCTGTAATTATTAAATTTATAATAATTTTGGTTGTAATCTTAGCTCTTATTTAAGTTTTGAGTGTATTTAGAATAGTAATTATGTACTTTTACTTTTATTAGTGGACTTAAATAATTATTTATTTATTTATGATACACAAAACAGATATCTATCAATTTCTTAATAATAATACAAAATTTCAACTAGAAATCTGAACTGAAAATCTTTGATTTTAATCCAAAATATGTGTGTGTAAAGTAAAATAATGAGACAAACGCGATGAAAGTACCTTTCCGCAAAGCAATCTACGAACTATAATTATTGGTATATATTTCTATCAGTGGGATGGACTATTCAGACACAGCGCAGCTGTTGTGTCTGAACAAACCAGCTTAAGATTAGGATGGAAATAAATAAATTAGTAAATAAAATAAAAAAACAAGTAAAGCAAAGTAAGTCACGGTCAAGTTCAAGTAATGATCCGGTAAAGTGGAAGATATTATAAGATATGCAATGACATTACATTATTCACGTGAGCTCAAAAACTCTTAATCCTAAAAAGTTCATAAAACCGAAACGAATTAAAATACAAAACCACATCATAACATTTCTTTTATCTAAGAATCAGTTTTCTGTTTAATTAACTAAGACAAGGGATGATTAACTTTATATTTAGCCAGCTTTGTACAAACAAATATTTTAACCTAAGCAAGTTACGCTTTAGATTTTCGTTTATTCCCCCAAGAATGGGCTTAAGATTTTGTTCACAGGTAACTTAATCGACTCCTTTGAGAATCAAAATCTTCAAGCGCTTGTTCCGGACCAGTTAACCAAATTTTAAATTAAGTCAAACACAGAACGAAATCCAATGATTTCTTTTTAAAGCCAACAACTGAATCACTTTTTTAACGTGCCTTTTAGAATGGAATCTAAAGATCAATTTTTTTACAAAGTTTTACTTTAGGTTCATCTGACTGTAGATTTATGTTTATATTGTGTGTTTATGTGTGTGTGTATATTGTTTATGTGATTTATGTGATTTTTGTGTGTGAAAATCTAAGAATTCAAATTTCACCCATTTCTATCCATTAGTAACTTTCTAAATGTATCTATATATATTATATCATAGCTAATATTACAAATTTTAATACAACTCTGTCTCTATGAACGGATCAAACTGAATTTTTGCATAGATGTAGCTTAAGGGTCGGAGACGGAAATAAACTACTTTTTTTTTGTAGGTCCACGCGAAAGAAGTCACGGGTAACAGCTAGTCTTTTATAAATAGCTCCGATGACAATACAAGAATGATACAAATGAGCAGCTGCCTTATTATGTGATTTCTCTGGTAATGGCCGTCGCTTAACAGAAACCCAGGCCGGACTTCAAAGCGCGGACTGGGTTTCATGAAGTCAGTCAGGCATTCGTGAGAGCGAAAACCGTTACCAGATAAGTTAGTAAGGCCGCTGGTTTGATTATCGAGCTGGCAGGTGGGTAACGGAACTCGTCGTTAGATGCTAGCAAACCAATCGTGCTTTGGTTCATTAGATTCATCTTAACAAGCCCTATTCATGTTATTACCTAAGGCATGTTGATGGATGAAATTGGATGGGGTTTCGAGACACAGAAAATATATTTTATTTTATATTATTTTCTGTTATTGGATTTATTATAAGGGAAAAAATAGGTGGTAGTATGGATCTAGCAAGGCTGTAGCATGGCTGTAGCATAACTATAGCATAGCTGTATCGTAGCTATAGCATAGCTGTAGCATAGCTATGGCATAGCTGTAGCATAGCTGTAGCATGCCTGTAGCATGGGTGTAGTATGGTTACAGTATAGTTGTAGCATAGCTGTAACATGCCTGTAGCGTGCCTGTAGCATGGCTGTAGCATGGCTGTTGCACGTCTTTGCATGGCTGTTGCACGTCTTTGCATGGATGTAGCACAGCTGTAGCATGGCTGCGACAGCAGCCGCTTACAAAAGGTTCCATTAAAAATTCATCTTGAAGTACTATAGTTGTATAAAATATTATAATCTAAAAGCGTGGTTGATTATAACTACGAATACAAGTAGTGGATACCAGACAGTCGTCGTACAGGATTTGTAAAAGTCTATCTCAACAGACGTACGCTAATAAACGCTAGATAAATTTAATATAGCTGGTGTCCAAATATTGTGGTGTCAGAGGATATAGACACAAAGGATTTACTGCTTCACTGAATTGCCTTTGCTAGCCAATGTACATTTTGAGCTTTGACTTGTAACTATAGCCCTTGTACCCTCTTTTCTACCTTTGATCAGGTCGTATCTTTGATTCATAATCAGTCTGAATTTTGTTTTACTTGATTACAGTCGCCAACTTATTTAAATAGTTTACCAACCCTCTTTTACAATATTATAGTATTGTTGTAAAACATAGCTATAAAGCTGTCCGTCTCTCTAGCCTTTACTATTTTAGCTTTGCCCACAGGATCAAAATTACAATTTTGACCAAAATCTAATGAGCTACCACCTCAGTATGGACATTATGTAATGCTGAAATACATATATGAATAATTATGAAGTAAATAAATTTAAAATTAACCTTGATTTTTTAATTATAATTTGATGACTTTGGTGTCGATTCTAGCACTGCAAGCGTAGCTCGACTAGATGTTCGTAATTCAACACCGATGTTAAGTTTGCTTAACACACGGTCAGTCTTAGGATGGGTGACCGCGAGTGGCTTTACAACTGAGCGCTATTTTAATTCGTGACATGTTAAATTGTAGGTCCCTGTTATGCCTCTTAACACTACGGCGCTACGAGACAGATACGATAAGGTCTTGATGGTACACATATGGACGAAGCCTTAGTTTTTACTTCTACATGTAGTTACGAATCGGTTAAATTGCACTTATGGAAAAACATTAAAACGAATCTTAAACAAATTTTCTAATTATATCTCGATGACTGTCCAAGTCCTTCTTCGTCAGTGAATCTTGTGACCGTAGTTGTAGATGGCATTTAACTCCGGTAACCTAGCTTTATGATGTCTCAATACTCATACAGCTAGATAACCAAAGATAACTAACCAATCTACGTAATCTTCTTCCGAGGTATCTTCTTATGTTATCTTTTTCGGAGACTGTCTTCGACGGAGAACACATTTGATCTTCTCTGCATTAGCGTTGCGATCTTGGTTCATAGTTATGTCCAGCATCGACCTGAAATGTTTCAAAAAACCAAATCCATAAACTCATAATATAATTGGGCACATATTCTTCATACAACCTATCTTTCTGTATTGCCAATTCACAAAAAGTGTAGTTCATTTGATATTATTTAAAAAACCGCGACAAAAACCGTACTCGTTGCGGCCTTTGCCAAAGAAATATCTAAAAAAAAACATCGTTTTTGTGAGACAAAAAGTTTACAAGAAAAAAGGTTTTAAAGCGAGCCCACCGCGATCGTCCCAGCGCTGAGGCGCAAATGACTTGTGCAAAGATATTTGATGGCGACCAGTTTCGTGGAACTGTTTGCTTAGGTAAATATACGTACTATGGGAAATAACCAAAACAGTATGAACTCTCATGTTCTTCTCGAGTAGAATAACTAAGTGTGAATGCTAGGTCTCACTAAAATGGCCAAGCACGTGACCGTGGCAGCAAAGCAAAGGAAATAGCGGCCTAGAAAACTGCTGCTGTCATTGGAGAATTTTCCTTCCTTTTGTACGCAATTTTCCATGTAACTGTTAAATAAAAATGACTGAGATTGCCTTGTAGATGTCGCAAACGTTTTTAAAAGGAAATGTGGTAAGCGTCGTTTATTTGCCTACATATTTTATTTTTCACATGAACATGCAATACGAAATATTTATTGCCTTTTTCTTCTACAGTATGCCTCAAGCAATGTGCGGATAAATTTTAGTAAAAATAAAACAGGGCAGCAAGATATATGTATCTCCGATTTCTTAATTTCCTGTTTTTTAAAGGATATCTTTATGGTGGAACTCAGCGCCTAATTTTGATAAAATATACCTTTTTTTTGTTTCTTTTTCACATGGTCAAAGATATTCCGTAAAGTAAATATAAATAAATCGCAACAAAAATTGTAATTTTATTTAATATTTATTTATTTACGTCACGTGAAACTATTAGTATTACAAAGTAAATAAAAAAAAAATAGTTTTCTACCCTAAATGAATCGAATGGCGTGAACTCGTGAATACGATCCCTTATAAAACTTGCTTGAAAACGCCCAAAGTCAGGTGAAAAGTATATCTATCATGAAAATAGTCATAACCACAAAATAAATAAGTGCAGATGACCGGCTCTATTCAATGTGTGATAACATGCAAACGCATACACACGCGTATGCACGACAATTTTGAAATAAGTTTGTTAAACGGTTCGATCTACTTGATCCAAGACCCTCGCACGTACGCGTCTGTCTGCGTGCGCCAGTTATCGCTTGTTGGATGGATCCGGCTTTCTGTACCTATTCTGTATTTTGTGACATAACAAATAACACAAGTTGAAAAAGGTAAAAGTCTTAGATCACGAGCGAAGGCTTGTGACAAGGCAACGACCATCGACGGCCTTGCACGATGCCTCAGCCTTGTTAAATTGTTTGTGGAAGCAATAATAATGGTGGAGCTATTTTTCAATGGAGAAAATGGCGAGAAAGTGGTTATGAAGTTTCCGTGATTATCTTTACTTAAATTAGAATGTAAAAAAACATCTTCTGTGCTTTGAATGATGTCCGTGTGTTCCTTTTAGATCTTGTTAGCAAAAGATTAGAAATTTGGATATGTAATTAATTTAACTTTTATTTTTATTTTAAAACCAACCTCTTTGCATAGGCTTAGTCAAATTCAGATATGTAGCTCCGATTCGTATATGTTAGCCTTCAAAAATTAGTTGAACGAGCGAAGCGAAAGTCTCATAGTCTACGGGAATAAGTGTTTGTATGGTTTTATATTTGTCCGACGCTATCTTGCGAACCGTTGATTCGATCTTCTTAAAATCTTGTAAGCAAGTAGTACATTATAACACAAGTTTAAAGTTCATATGTGAACAACATAGCTCTCAGTTTAGCGCGAACTACTAGCTATTTATAATATCTCGCTTAACGTATCACAAGTAGGTTTTTCTTTCTTTAACGAGATCATATAATTGTAACAAAGACTGCACTATGGAATAAGTTAACCCCATCATACGAAACTGGCATTTCTCCACGTCCGTGAACCAGTGACGAATATACCTGTGGGTACGCGTCAGGATTCCATATCGATCCCAAAGAACCTGTTAATCTGTAACGGACATCGTGCCGCCAGGACGTTACGCATTTCGTCCTTCGCCACACGTGGATAGGATGCTAAACGCCTTTGACATAGTCGCTGGTGGCAACAGTAAGGACGCCTGTCATGTCATCTATCGAGTAGAGGCATGCACTGAATACTTACTATAGTGACCACGCTCTCGAAAATACTAGTTTTCGTGATTTGGGGAATAATCAACTTAGCTTAACTTGTATAACATGACTACAATTATTATTTCCAAGAATATGCCCGTCGTCTGCCGACCAAACTCTTGTTTGTCTAGTTATCACGACAAATGAATAATAATTACCTACTAATTAGTCCTTGATTATGTGATTATACATATAATATATAGATTGGTGTATATTTGAAAGGGTGCCTGAAAATGAAGTGGTACAAAATCAAAAAGACAGCAGAACACGGATAATGTGACTAGCAACAAATCGCCAAGCAGAAACTAAAGACCTATATG
Source organism: Apocheima hispidaria (assembly GCA_947579745.1). Classification (NCBI taxonomy): domain Eukaryota; kingdom Metazoa; phylum Arthropoda; class Insecta; order Lepidoptera; family Geometridae; genus Apocheima; species Apocheima hispidaria. Next base: position 1,691,895 of record OX388145.1, read on the forward strand.
GGAATATATGGGAAAATTATTAGGTTAGTGGTCAATTCTGGGCTGATAAAGAAATCATTGACAGTACGGGGCTCTTCAAAGTATCGCTGCTACCGCGACGTAAAAAGCAGTAGCGTTCATACTGCTCATATTGTACTTTTATTTGAATTCGATTGCGTACGAAGACACATTTGTATTCATACGCGTAGCGTGTACTGTGCGCGCGGTTTTTGTCGTCCCTCTCCGGAATCGCCTTGCGGGGAACGTGATGTGAACTTTACGGAGTTTGACTCATTATCCATCGAGTGCGTTTTGCTTAAATATTTCACATTATATGAACAAGAACGAAAGGATCACTGAATCAGAAATTGTGATAAATTGAATATATCTATTCGTCTCCCGTTAAAACATTGAACAGTAAGTAGCTTATTAAAACTGCATAGCATCGACATCGTAAATATAAAACAACCAATTATTTTTAGAACAGAAAAAAAAAACAATTCATAAACAAACCCCAGATGTAGGAGGCTGGCAGCGAGATGTTATCCGGTCACGACAGTGTCTCGCCGAGGTCGGATCTAACGACAGGCGTGACCGTACTCTGGCCATTTACGTACGCACACCTAGACTACTACTTGCCAAGTAATGTGCCAAAAAGGTGAGGTACACAGCCTTCGGATGGAGGGCAAGATAAGCGTAATGAGAACATCTCAGGTAGACTGAAACTTAATCGAGACCACAGATGAATAGAACTAGATACCTAGTCTAGGACGAGCCTAGCGCGCAACACATAAGTTTTATAAGACTTATATAACACGCCGCCCCAAATATTGAACCTCAGTTCCGACCAAGTGCCAGAGCTGTGCGTGCGTGCGTGCGGCTTACAAAATAAAACGGTTGTTTTATTTTCCTGACAACCAACAGTAAACAAAAATGACTATCTGTGCAGTGAAATTGTGTGGAAAGTCATCCGCGCACTCAAACTACAAAAAAGACGGAATAACTTTTCATCGGTAAGTAAAATAATTCAGTTTTACAAGACATAGCTGAGCTCAGCGTATAATGGACACGTCGTCACTTATCCCTTTTCCTCATTGCGGATATCCCATGCAGTTGTCCCTTTCTGGCGAACGCACGTATAAAGTAGTGTTGTGACTCATTAAACAAAACGCAGACTTGCATTTTCGATGTTCACCATACCGTAAAGGGATTTGAACACTGATGAATTCTAACTAACTAAACTGTACACTCGGGACCTTCTGCTTGGACTAAACTCGACAAGCAACGAAATCACGATAGAATCGACCGGCAGCATCTAGCATGTGCCTGAGACTGTGGTCTTAACTTGTTAAGAGCATGTCGGGCCATGCTTAGTAGGGTTCCGTAGGTGCGTAGGATGTTTGAAGTTTTTATCCGTTACTAGCTTCTGCCCGCGGCTTCGCCCGCGTTTTTCTGGTAAACAATAATGGCGTTTTTGTCAGTAGACTATAGTATACGACGTAAGTATTTCAAGGTTATTAGGTGTATGATTCAGTTGTTAATTTCGATACCCGGCTAAATAGATTTTTAGATGATGAATTGAAGTAACTGAGTTGATTCTGGGTAAACTAACATTATTTTTCGGACCTAACAAAACGCGTGATCTCGAGAAAATGTCACATTTTAGAATAACACATTCTATTGAAACGCGCAAAGAAAGCAGGGACCTCGAAAAAAAACATTCGACTTTACAGCTCGATCTCGAAAAATCCGCCGTCGTGCGAGTGCACGACACTGAGGAAGAATTAGTACTTTAATGGTGTTGTGTAGTAATGTTATGTTAGTGAGTTGAAATTCGAGTGAGTGCGATTACTATGGCAGAGCGGAAGTTCGCTATGTAGGTAAGTACCGATGTTGCCCTACTGCCACAGCCTACTGCTTACCCCATCACTACGGAACGTACTAGCTCGGTACAGTGGTGGGCGTAACCTTGATGATAGCCAATGGGAATTATTTGTCACGCTCCGCGCACCCCGTGCTTTCCTCAAACTGTGGCGACTTTTGATCGGACCAAAACCCGCGTGACGAGGTATCTGGTTCATCTGTGATCGAGACCTTTCAAACTTTTACTCAGAACGATATAAAGTTAATTAATTAAATTAAAGGAGACGTTCCAAAGAGTATGGATCTGGGACCACGTCTTTGTACACTATTCTAGAAAATCGGTTATAATAAATTTATATTTCTTTATATAGAATAACTTCGTTTTAAATTTTAAAACAAAAAAAAATATGTCACGAGATATATTTTTAAGCTCAAAATTATGTTTTGGTGACAATGGCGTTGCGATGAATAAAAAGGCGACAACTACTGTAAAACTGTAATTATTTAAATAACAACAAAACCGTTTGTTGCCCGTCGTACTACCAATATTACTACCAGTAGTATCACGGGTAAAAAAACTTCCCGTAGAACTACCAAGCGATCCAGTAGTACCACGTAAAGTTTTTTTTTACCCATGTTACACTCCTATTCGACATTTCATAGTTTGACACCTGTCACTTTGAAACCTATACGCCGTCTTTACAGGTGTCAAACTATGAAATGTCGACTAAGAGTGTATCAGGGGTAAAAAAATACTTCTCGTGGTACTACTGGATCGCGTGCCACTGGTACTCTTACGGGTTTTTTAACCCGTGGTACTACTGGTAGTAATACTGGTAGTACCACGGGCAACAAACGAACAAAACATTTGCTAACTTGTTTGACCCAAAATGTGCAATATAACGTGACGCAGTTATCCGAGAACACCGTCAGTAAAGCTAGAATTTGGGCCGAGCATCTGTGCGGTATAAATTTATGCGAACGAACCGGACCGGCCATCTAGGGCCATCGGTAATTGCCGTAGAAACTCTAGTAATGGCTTATTCAATGCCCTGACCGACCCGACCAGTTTCTGCGACGCCATTTGCGAAACCTAGCCCTCATTCACATCGGACCGTCTTACATTCGAGACCCAGTCTCAGGCGTCTCTAGATCCCGGCCTCCTTATAGCGCTATCGGATCTCTAAATCTAGCTTTAAATTTAATTCACATTCTATACGCGGCGGATGTTAGAAGACGCAGTGTGGAATTGCTCTTAGTTATTTTATGGCTCAAAAAACCGCTTGAATTTATAGCTGGCACATTGTAAATCACTGCAGCGAACGCTTTGATACATTCGTTTTAGATACGCGGATTCTAAAGGGCTCGCTTATTATTCGTATTGATATTTAAAGCTACTTTCCAATATGTTTATATTTGTTTGTATTATATTAGACTTCATTCGACGCGATTTTTCTTTATTCTATTATTTACACACTGTAGCCGAGTCCCAGGGTTCGGCTCCACACACAGAAAACAAATCGCGTCGAATGAAGTTCTTCATATAATAGTGATCGAACTTCAAATACCTGGGTAAGTTCGTTTGATCACTAATTATATTACAGGTATACTCATGGGACTCGAGTAAAAAGCAACTTTTTTCTACGCTTAAAGAGACATTTAGGGACCAAAGGAATTGCGTAATAAAAAGATACTATTAATAGCTACTATACCTCTGGGGCTACAACACGGCAGATTTATAGGATAAAACGATTACCAGATTATCCCTGAAGACACAAAGGGTGGCCTCGTTAGCTTTTCACTTGATTTTCCGTGACGCGACCTTCCTTCAAAGAACCCGAATAAAGGACCTCGATTCTTCTTTAAACAGGCCGTACCATGTTACCAATGAAACCTCATGTACTCTTTGATGTCCCCAATCCTGAAAGGAGATATTTCGAATATGTACTTTATAAAGTAAACCAAACGAAAATCATTGAGAATAGGATTTCGTTGCAAATACTACCTATTTAAAGAATTATACTTTCACCGCATCGAATATGAATAAAACTAATGTCAATGCAAGATTTCAAACATATTTACGTGGAAATACATAATCTTTAGGTACGTAAAAAAATCACCTTAACATAGCTCTTTTAATAATAACGGTTAACATGATCTATGAAGCCTTAATTTTTTATAACAACATATTCCTTTAGTTCCACGAGATAAACTTAATCTTGTGAAATGAATAACTAACGAGTATTTATTAGTAAAATCAAATTTCCTATATCTGCAAAGACTTTATGATTTAAATCGTAAAAATGCGCCACAAAATCTGTAACAAGAAATAGATGAACCGAATTCAATTTTGTTGTTAGAAGAATGTGAAATGAAATAATAAATATAATAATACTAGCTGCGCCCTGCGGTTTCACCCGCTATTCTACAGGAACGGTTAAATTTCCGGGATAAAAGCCTATGTGTTAATCCAGTGAATAACCTACCCCCATACCAAATTTCATCCAAATCCGTCCACCCGTTACAGAGTTGAACGGGAACAAACACACTTACATACTTACACTTACACAAACTTTCGTATTTATAATATTAGTGAGATACCTTAATAAAACCTAATACCTAACCTGGTAATTAATACCTTAATATAATTTGACGAACGTTTTAGCATGCTATATTATAAGTGGTTACAAAACTAGATAGCTGATTTAATTTTATTAGCAAGCTAGGTGTTCGACCTTTGCTCAACTGATGTTCCGTGGTTGAAGATGGTAACAATCTTAGCCTATCTCTGCTGAAAAAAGCAATGCTACAATAACGACTATTATTATTGCACAGTGCGAAAAACATCAATTTCTATTGCAATTGTTCTATGTATTTAAGTTTAATAACCAAGCAAGCGCATTGTATTCTGGGCTTTAATAATGTTATTATTCTGAGGATAATAGACTAACAAAAAAAAACCTACTATCAAAAATCTAACCACGGAATCATTTAATATGTCGAAAACGCAGTCAAACAAGAACTTTGTATGCATGACCGAGGCTTTCGAGCCATCGCCCGGCTGAATTTTAATAAGTGATTCAATTTGCCAGCACTTACCAGTTTGGATTCTTGTTTAGGCAATTTTAATGGGAATGTCCTGAGAATGACTGCTATTTTTTAAAACACCAAAAAAACCGAAGCATGAAAGAGCCAAGGTGCCCAAGAAGGAGGGTAATGGTTTCGGGGTGTATATAAAAGTATGTAAATATGTACGGTCGTGTGTTCCTATTTTAACTCCGGTAATTTAAACGGCTTGACCGAGTATGTCGATTGAGTTGTAGTAGGGTTCTTCTTTACGTCCGGAGTGATACAGACTACATTTTGCAGTCGGTTATTTTGTGTTTCTTATAATAACATTACTTGTGTTACTAATCATCGGTTGAAAAAGATGCATAAACATTTTTGATTTTTTAATTTTGTAATGAATTTTAAAAGGGTTAATTTAATTTAATTTTAATTTTAATACTTGTCCTAATCTTAGCATGTATTTTAAAATCTTGAATACAGGATTAGCATAAATATTTCCAACATGGTCGTTCATTCACGAGTATTAAAACATTCATTCGTTCATTCATTACGCGCCATCCCCGCGGTTACTTTTACGGTAAGGCTATGCATTCGTGGCGCCGGGTAATTTGTGCAATCATTGGAATTTATGTTGATTAACTTTTTTTTCATCGGCGTCTAGGATAATTGAATTGAATTAATGTTTTCTACTCGTACAACACTTTTTTGAACGCAAAAACTCTCAGATGATCCGTAAGGATACGGTACAGTTTTGTGTAGCCGATGGCTATAACGGTTGTCTTAATAACGCGAAAAAAACACAAAAAGGCTATTTTCGTATAAGCTTTTATTGTAAAACATTTTAAAAAAAATGTGCAAAACAATGAAATGCAACGAAAACAGATACTTTAACTTTAAAAAGAACCAGAATAAAATATATAATTATGTGTTATCTTTGAGTGTTTATTTATTGACCGAGCGAAGCGAAGGTCTCAGAGTACGGCAACAATCAGTGTTTGTGCGTATATTTGTCCGACAATATTTACGAACAGTTAATCCGATAAAGAGGAAATTTTCTTGACAAGTCTTGTTCTACAATATCGAATATCGATCCAGCGGTTGTTAACTTAGGGGTCGCAAGGTCTCAGTTCGGCGAAAACTACTAGTCATTTTAATTAAGTGAAACTAGGTATAGTAATTAACCTTACTTGCACATGTGTTCCACCTACAGACCAACATAATTCGAGGTACCATGGGAATAAGATATGAAGACAGTTGAGGTCTTCAATGAAGACTGCTCATTAATAACTAGGCATGAATGGACCTGGACGGATGTAAGGAGTTGAATACACTACACGACAAATTATAAATAGGACACAATGTGACTTATATCAAGGCGGCTCACGAGCTCGCGACACGAATGGAAGTAGATTTCAGCATTTAAATACATATTCATGAACCGCCAGTCCTACCATTGAAATATCAATTTAAACCCATCACGTGTTAGCGGAGACTAACGAACTCAAACAACAAACAAAACCGAAAAATTAACAGCAAATATTACACATTCGTTACCCACACGAGTAATGTACGATCGAACAAAGAACCTTAAAATAGCACACATCGACATGACGAAAAGCAAAAATGTGTATTTACCTCGAAACGGACAGATGCTCCTTACACAATAAGGCACTTCATCAATAGTTAGAGAACCGTGTAGCCTCACAGGTGGCTGCACAATACTGAGACGGAGCCGGCAAGCGAGGAGCTCCCCTGTCTCCCGCGCGGGCTTCACACGCGGCTGACAGAGGGGAACATCAAATAATTTCGGGGGAGCAAGTGCGGAACAGGTGGAGGGTCGCCGGCGGAGTACGCATCACTTACCTGCTCGACGAAAAGAAAAAGATAAAGATACCTGCGAGCCGGTTCGGACTCTGCATTAATTGGACGCCGCCCGCGCCGCCCGGGGCTCGGTTACTTTTGGTTATTTTGTAACTCGATCGTTCCAAGACTGGTTTCGATTGGTGGAACAACCTGATTATTTTAAGTACCTAATGCCATCAAAATCACTCCTTTTTTTTATTCTTGGCACATGAATATTTTTTTCCGCTCTTGAGTTTAATGTTAAATTATTCAGTAGAAAGATCATTCGCCTTCAGAATGGCAGATAGGTATATAAGCAAAACATTGAAGATTTTTATTTTTGGTAAAACGTCTATTTTTTAAGTTGTTTGAATGGACAATAGGTTCTCATGTGGAGCGACTGGCCCGCCTACTCCTTCCGCGTCTAATATACACAATTTAGCCCTACTTGGCCGCCACGTATCATTACACTTGGTAAATAGAGAAATTGACCATGGAAATGGTCATCAGAGCCAAAAAATGTATGGTATTCAAGAGCTCCACTTAGAACAATGAATTTGTCGTTTCTGTGAACTCAGGTTCAGTTTAAAAAGATTTACAGGAAAGTTTGAATACACATTGGAGGGGCTAAAAAAAGGAACATGATAAAACACTTCAGAGAATAATTCAAATCCCTCAATGAGTACTCGAGCCCCTGCTAGGCCGGAACAATGAGATCATTAATCCTACGACAACCTGTTGCTCTGCTTTGTCTACCGAACCTCGAACTCTTAATACTTTTATCATGTACGTTGTTTCTCTGTGCTCTCTTCCTTCTCAGACTTCGCACCATCTCTCTCCATAATTGCAGCTTTGTCTCGACATTTTTAAAGCCACAATTGTTCAGGCCACAATGATAAGCCGTATAAGTCTCTGGGACAAAGCAAAAAGGTTTTATGCCAGGTAGTTACTCTCGGGTTTCTCCGAAGCGATGGACAGTAAATTTTTATAGCCACCTCTCGAGAGTTATTGGTTTCGAAAATGCCATGTAATTATGTGTATTTTATACGGTTTTAAAGCAGATTTCTTGAATACGTGACTTTCTAAAATCTTCTGGAAACGTTTTGTATTTATGCGAATATAAGTGCGTTTTGTTGGCGGAAAATAAAATTATGATGTTTTAGCCATTTATTTAAATTTAATTTTGTTATATGGTAATGTTAATAAATTAATAGCACTGTTAAATAAGCACATGATTATTATGTTGTTTATATGATTTTCTTGAAAACTTAAAATATTATGCTTAAAAATGAAACAGAAAAATAATACGTGACTCAAATGCAGCATTGACATTTTGCACGACAACGTTTGCACATGCAAATGGTACAAATGTTGAAATAGAGGACATAATGAACATTTCTTAAAAAATATCAGGGTAGCTGTAAAGTGGAAATAGAAGAAACCCACCGAGTGGAATATTGTGAAATAGGTGTTTCAAAATGATTTTATGATTTATCGATTTATGATTAGATTTTTCGAAACTATACTCGATTTTTGCAGTATTTAAGACCAAACTGACTATTTTTTATTTTACTCTTTGTCGGTCAAGATTCAAAAATGCACACACATTTTTAACATAGCTTACTAAAGACACGATCTTTACGAGATATAGCCGACTAAATCAATGCTTACTTGAAGTCCAATTTTTTTGTAAAAACCGCTATATAACTGCAAGCTAAGAACTAGGCATATGGTAGCTGGCACACCTGACAACCGCGGGCAACGCACCAACGAAAAATAAGAGGAAAATATGCTAAATGCGCAGATTTAGTTCGTGTATCATGATTTATAGTTTATAGCTATAATTATTAATGGTCATATAAATATATATTTCTTACATGGTCACGAAACCGTACCATGAGCGTATCACGACACTCTTTTGGCATATTAATAATTTCCAATTCAGAAAAATTACTCACTTGGTAAACTATTGACAAAACTGGTATTTTTTTTTCTTAAATTATTAAATATTATACACACGTGATCTTTAAACTAGAACTATTTCTCAGCATTTCATCTTTTTACCATTTTTTTAAAAAAATAATTATAATATATAAAGTTAATTTTAATATAAAATTCGTATTGAAAAGAATTAACATTATTTTTTGCTGTTAGCAAAAAATCATCTATGCTAGTATGTAGTGTGTGGTATGTTAGTTTCTTGAATAAAAAATTAATTGGCATGTATATTTAATATATACACAGAATGGAATATGATCGTGCCAGCAGTGCGATCGCGGGCCAGATAGGGGCGTATTCAGCGGTCGATGTCGTGACGACACTTCTAATGCTGCCCATTACGAGGAAGGATGCGCATGAGCATAGCACAAATAAAAAGGACATAGAAATGTTCCTCAAACAACCACATATTTTGTATTTTTTACTTTATCATATTGTGATTTATATAAGTTTGAAATCAAAAAGTCGGCCCAGTCAAAAACAGCATCAAATAACAATCGAGCCAACACTTGGCGAGGCAATTGCTACGAACAAACTTTTTCACGACGCAAAAACACAATCTCGCATCGACACAAAACCATACCGTTTCTAATTTAATTTCGGCACTGGTAATAAAACAAAATGATCGAGTTGAGGCGCTGAACGCTCCGTCGCTCGCATTGAAGTGTTCACACGAGAATTCACGGTCACTGACTATGTAAATCGAGACTACTGACTAATTCTCGACAGCCTCAGACGAAACTACAGTTAGATCGTCGAGAACAAAGCTAGTGTTCCGGCGAAAACTGAAAACGATTCAAGCGTCGCTTCGTAGAGCTGGGAAATGTTGTAAAATGCGGTTAACAACAGCAGACATCGGTCGACGAGTGTGACACGATGGAAATGAATCATCGATTTCTGTGCGCCTCCGCGAATAGACAACATATCATACTTCTCTCGGATGATCCACTTACGACGTTTGTTTAATGAAATATTTGGACCTTGGTTCTATGATGGAAATTGTGTGTTACTCCAATTTCTATCCTTCTCAGGGAAGCCGAAGTTACTGGCAGAATATCCTTATATTCATGGCGCATATCATATGATAAATCTGTTGTAATATTTTCTAAGCTGAACTAAATTTGACTACTCTAAAATTATTGCCTTCCATTTTACAAACTTTTAATTTAAAAAAGGATGGTAATTTTAGTCATGTCATATTGGTTTAGGTTTAGTTAATGGTACAAAAGAATCGACACCACAGTCTCGTTGTTTTCATTTTCGATCATATAAGTTTAGCAATACTTAAATTTTCAAATAACAGCTCAGAATCACGTCTATACGATATATTATGGATTATATTATTATATTATATATTATGGATTTCTTTACTTTTCATTTAAATTAGTACACGCGGGATATTTACAATCAATTTAATCAATCAATCACAATTACAAATATTTTAAATCTAAATGTAATAAAGAGACGCGAAAGTCTATACCAGCACTCTTAACTGTATGTTGAATTTTCGGCTTTTAACAATGACTTTGATTAAATGAAACTTTCACTTGATTTCAACTCAGGTTGTATTTGTACTTTAATCAGGGTTTCTTAACCATATCTAAATAAGTACTCGCGCTTAAATAATTGTTTTCGAGCTCCCGATATTTCGGCGCAACTATTTTCCATACTCGGACACCTCACTCCCCAAACTTCATGGTCACCGCACAAAAACGTTAGATTTTTCCAAGCACATTCTTAGCCAAGTGGATTCACACGGTGTGAGTTGTGAATGATACACACATACATTCACGGTCGGTGGCTATGTAAATAACTAACACACACCAGCGGAAAGGTGCGACGACCGCCGACCACGGCAGACGAATATTATTACCTACAAACAATGACTCTAGAAAAAAATCTTCAACCGACTATTGAAGTCATTAAATATATGAATTAATTCATAAATGAGGACTTTAAGCTATCAGCTACGTGGCTTTCAAATTATAAGATATAACTTTAGTATGAATGCGTGGGGAGATTTTGGCAAACGAGAAGGGGCTTTTGTTCAACAGAGGACATCTTCTGGTTGATGATGATGATGATCAATCAAGCTTTCCAAGAAACTATAATGTTAGACACAAGCTACAGGAAAATTAAGAAACGAAGTGGCTCAGACAGGTATCGGACCAGTACAAGCTACAGGCGACTGACAGGTAGTATTTCCGTGTTTTATAACTTGATTTAATTCAATCGAACATGTTTCGTATGACATAATCAACCACTTGAGCTACCTGAAACTGCGTAGCAACACGACTAATATATGCTAGTAGTTCGTTACAAACAAAGACCTCACGATCTCTATTACTTCACAGCCCCATGTCCAGGGATTTCTAGATTCTTTGTCGAAAATCTCCTTCCGCAAAATAAAATAAATGGCTAAGAGGATTTCTGGGTTTTTGTCCAATTATCCCCTTCCGCCTCTCAAATGTGATGCTAAGGGGATTGGACAAAAAGTCCAAAAATTCCCTTGGCAGGGGAATGTCAAAGAGGATTTCTGGAGTAAGCCGAAATTAACTACTAGCCTACAACATTTCAAGAAGATCTGATTAACGATTTGCAATTTATCGACGGACAAATATACAAACATACATACAACCGCCGTCTTGTTCACTTAGACTGATGCCTTCGCTTTGCTTGACTAACAAAAACTCTAAGTACAAGTTTCAACTTCCAAAATAAGCTCATATAGCAATCACGTGTTGTCAGAATCAATACCGAGTTGCTCAACTGATCGGCCTACGCGTAATTGCGAACAATTAGTGACGAATCTGTCCCAGATTCGCTCCCATTACTACATATAAGTGGAAACCTGTAATTTAATAAAGTTAATGTTGCTTAACGTAGTAGTGGGCTGAAATGGCGGCCGAGTGGCGGGTGTCGACACGATAAAATACCTCGTCAGTTTTGCATTAACTCGATGAGTATAAATATAAGTTACTAGCATGCTCGCACGGCTTCCCTCGCCTAAGCCTCACCTAAATGAAACACACCTCACCTATATCACCTTTTGGGGTTGATGTTCGAAAAATCCTGAGAGATGCCTTTCTTTGTTTTTAATGCTTATTACACAATGCGAGTTTCATTGGTTTAACATCAAAAAATATTTTTTTCCATACAAACTTTGGGGGTCAATTTTATGCCTTTAAAAGTGGAATTTCGCAAATTTCGTTCTTATTGAACACTTAGACCATTTGAAGAGTATTGCGTTCAAACCTCACCTCCCTGTCATAAGCGGTTTGCTCTCTGCATTGGTTTCTAGAAAAGGACTTGTTCTTTTACGTAATATACATATCGATTGAGATTCGTTTTGAAACATTAAATGATACCTATTACATACAATATTACTCACTGACTTTTATCCTCAACAGTCGGTAGGTATAATTTACACACACATTTACAAAAAAAGAATAACACGGAAGATTTTATTAAAAGAATTGATAGTTTCTAAAATGGTGTCATTCATTTATAACATACTGAAAAGAAAGAGATGTAGGCTATTACAGTGCTGTCATATTAGTTCAATTTATAGAATAATAATAATTAATTGACTATATTGAATTTTTTTAATTGACTATATTTGTGTTTTCTCAATTGACTTATTGTCTGAATGATTTAGATTTTTCTGCGAGTAGTCCCGTATGTACTAACAGTAGATATTAATAAAAACCAGAAATGCGTATTTATAGAATTGAAAAACAGAATTGACATAAATCGAATCTTATATGAGTACTAGTAGTTCACACCGAACTGAGACCTCGCGACCCCAATTACTTCATAATCCCTAGACCGACTTCACTCATATTCGAACTGAAAAAAATTAGTTATATTATTACTTGTTTACAAAATTTCATGAAAATTGAATGGGCACTTCGCAATAAATAGAAGAATTTAAAACATTTACCATCATTTACCTCATAAATGTACAAATCATAAATGTGACCTTTAGTTCCGATATAAAATTAAATTGAAACTGAAAACGTGTTAAATATAAACAATGAAAGCGATAACACCCAAATGTCCAAATGTTTGCATTATTTCAAGTTGTGCAAACATTTATGCGTATCGCGGACGGATTTTCATAAAAAAGGTTACTGCTCGCTAATTCAACCGAATAAGAAATGATGTATAGAATTTTGAATAAATGTTCGAATATATATAAAATGTAGTTTTCTACGTGTTTTTTTTTCTATTAATAAACATCTAAAAATCACTTTGATAGACGCTAATTCATGGAACGATGCTAACGCGTCGCGGCGGTTTTTCCCTCCATACATAAGACATCAACGCGTTCCCTAACCCACTTATAAATTCCACAGTGAACGGTGAACAGTAGGTACGTACAGAATTTATCCATAAGTTAAAAATTAAAAAAAAAAACATTATTTTTTTAATTTATACGGATTCGACACGTCTTCGCATTAAAATTAATCGATTGATTAAAATAATGAATACACTAAAAAGATTTCCAGAAATTCATATTAATTATATATTATCTAGCAATTTTTAATTTGTGATCTATTCTCAATCTAGTGTCAACATATCTGTGGAAAAATACTATGTCGTAGATTTAGACAAAACAGATTAATTTACATATTAAAGACATAATGCAACGGTTACAAGTTTTAAATTCAAACGTTGTGCGGAGTATCGTAGACACAGGTGTGGCTTTCGATTCTTTTTGTCTTAATTTAGAGCAAGATCTAAATTATACGAAATATTTTATGTATAAAGATTCTTAAGGCGAGTCACCGAGGCGAAGTGGAGAAAAATGGTTTGCTAGATCAAATATTTTAGGTATTTAGGTATCAAATAACTGTCTTACAAAAAAAAAACGATACACCTAAAGATTGTCTAAGGAATGTACTAATTGGTTAAATGATGGGGTGTACTTTATTCGATTATATAAAATCCTGAAAAAAGGCTAACATAAAGTCTAGAACAAATTCTTTAGTATTAACATTTTTAATTTGCACATAATTTATATCTGGAATTATTTCTCTTGCAGAGCCTACTAAACCTATCTACTAAATTTTGGTTCACAACTGAAACTTATATTTATTAAATTCAAATTTATCCCAGAATTTGAATGTTGCGCAGCGGTTTCGCAACACGCCGCGCCGCGCGTAATGGGCCGCCTCCCCTGCCTCGAATTAAGAATTTTGATAGACTTTGCAGTTTATTTCTTTCTAGATTTACATAATATATATATATATAATATTTGATAGGCTAAGCATTTGATAACAAACTTACCAGGGATGGTAAACGCGCCTTGCCTGCACTGGAGCAGCAAACTCAAGCACAACAACTCAAGCAAATGATATTCAATGCAATGGAATAAAATTCAAGTTTAATGTTCTACCCAGACTGATTACTTTGGTATTATTTAATTAACTGACGATTAAAAAAACATAGGTTATAATTTACGACACTGCCTACGAATATCAATTTAGGAAGGCTGTAAGCATATTTCTAAGAATCGTGCGCAAGCGCAGAGACGCGGTCAAGGCCTGCGCTTGCGCCGTGGGCGCTGCGAGACGACGAACCCGGATGCGGCGCGCGACATCACACGAAAATACCACATGGCCAATGAGGGTAGTAAATTCTACTTAAAGTCATAACTTTCATAGCTTTTTCGTAAATACCCTAAAAGTAATAAAATATTAATACAATTAAATAACCTTCAAAACTGGAAATCGACACGAACATGACTAACTCACTGACTGCTGCACGATTCCTTCTCAACTCGTTAGTGGCTTACATAGCCTTATTTACATCTAATAAGCCTTACTATTTAATTTAAGCAAACACTTTGCAATCTCAGTTATGCCACGAAAATATCACTTCATTGAGGGTAGCCTGATCAAAGCCTTTTAGATAAATCTATAATAATATATTGCAGTCAAAATTTGATGATGTCATCCATTTAATTTAAAAAAACCAGATACTCATTCAATGGAAAAGTACATTAAAAAAGTACATATATATGAACAAATTCTTAATAGATATATCATATATGATTGTCATAGTTCCAATGATGTAATAGATTTTGTGCTAAAGACTCCTTTTAAACCTAGACTACTTATTTTTATAACAAGTTTACCAACTTAGTGCACTCTAAAATATATTTTAAGCTGGTACAAAATGTGTCTTGGAAAACGCCCATACAATAAAACTAGAAATTGTGGGCAGTAATGTTAAACTACCCGCTTTTTGAAAACCAAATGAAAAAAATGGTTTAAAAACTTTAAAAGTCGTAAATTTTAAGTAACCAGTTCTTTAAAACTCTTGCCAGTAAAGAATATAGAAATAAATAAAAAAAAACTCACCAGACGAGGAAACGAAGAACGATGCATCCGGGTGCCTCGGACAAGGGTGGAGGCTGCCTCCGCTCAAACCGCACGACTGTTCCAACTTGGCGGTTACTACGCGAGAGCTTTCAAAAGAGAACTGAAGTTTGAATATGGAACAATGTATCGCGGGGGAGAGTGGGACTGTACCTACATTCGTCGTACGCGCCGGTCCGCCAAGTAGGAGCAACGTGCGGTATCGGCGGCGCGTGCGGTGCGCACTGGGCGGCAGGACGCGACTGGCCTGCGCCGGCGCTCCCCCGCGCCGCCCGCGCCCCAACCGAGCCGTGACGTCAGCGAGACGATGACCGCCCGCCGCCAGCCAGAGATGGCCGCGACTCAACTGCTACACACAACCTTCCTATACAACCTTTGCAACTTGGCGGGAACCAATTGCCGAGTTGTACTGCTATCATAAAAGAAGCTCAATGGCAAGCAAGCAGAAGTATAAATTGTCAACGACCATGGTAAAAAAAAATGCTACGGGCAAACATAAGCCGCCATATTGACTTGTAAAGACGTTCGTCAAATGTCAGTGTCATTTACAAAGAAAATAGGATGAACACGAATAACGTCTTTGGTAAAATAGAAATCAATGACGAATGCGAAGGTGATTTTGTTGATTTATCTTTCAGACTATCTCATATACTCGAAAATTAAAAGAGTATGACACTGACTCGATAGATTCTGGAGCGATATCAAAGAACACCGCCTTCTGTCATGCTATCACATATTAATATTCAAGACGGCGCCGCCAGCAGACCCACTCATCCGAATCATCAAATCTGAATTTAGAATACGAAATGACGTTTCTATGTTCGGATCACTTTTGCCGCGTTTTTGCTCCGCGAAACAAACATGGCCGAATTTTCGTAATGGCGGACGCACGATGGCGGCTTTCTTCGAACACCGAGACCGGTTTGGGCGCGCCGGCTTTTCGCGATCACGATCGGAACCTCGAACACAATTTTGTGCACTAATTTTTTAGCTAAATAACGTCCTGCCTCTTCAGGCGATCCCACGGTACTGAAATAACCGGTTTTATAAATAGCCAGTAATATTATTTCCTTCGGCTTAAGCACAAGTTCAAGCTAGGTGGCACCTCTGTTCAAGGCTGCCGCTGAATTTTACGTTCGCGTTTACTATTTCTCTGTGGCTATGAAATTACTTACATACTCGCCATTCACTGCATACGTGCGCCCGGTAATTCATTCCACATACTCGAGGTTAAAAATACTATTTTGGTTCAAAATAAAAAGGTCGTAACGTAGTTTATCTTAAAATAACTGGAGTTAGCTTGACAGTCTGTTTTATTGTTAGTCGATAAGAATAATTCTAAAACGGATGATTGAAAAAACCTGCTTAGCCCGTTGCAGCTATCAGCTTTTATGGGAATCAATAAATGGAATGACCGACAGACAAGCCCTGCCAGATGCATGATTTAGAAGTTCGTAGTTCTAAAGTCTTCCATTTCCGTAAAATAACGACTAGTTATTGAAAATGTTAAAGTCTGGGAATTTGTATATATCTGATATAATATATATATATATGATCCGGTATATGTATATATATATATCCCGTTGTATATATATGATCCGGTATATATGACCGGGATCGAAGAATGACGTATGAAGGAGGAGAAAACAGCGGTACGGGTTTTGCTCTACGCATAGAATCACGTGTAACGAGTACGGGTAACACACGGGTCGGTGCAATCTGCCCACCTACATTTTTTACAAAAAAGAATGGACATAATCTTATGTAAACTCCCCAAATGGATTCACAAATCTTTTTGTTCAGAATAGAATTGCGAAAATTTTGCTAAGTATATATGATATATTACTATTGTGATATATGTGCGGATATATTATACACCCGCACTGAGCTAGCGTGGTGAATACGGCCTAATCACCATTCGAGGGAAGGCTGATATGCTAACAGTGGGAAATGAAATGGATTGGAATGGGAAATGGGGAAGAACAATTCACAAATTAATATAAATAATAAAAACAAAATAAGATCATATATTATTATGTAATGTTTCTATATTTAAATAAGTCAAGAGTATTTAATACCAACTTTGTATGCTTAGTACCAAAGTGAAAATAAAAATAAATGAATAAAGTACATGAACAAAGCGTGTCAAAAGTGTGAAAATAGAGAAAAAGAAAAAACTTCCGCGGGCTTCAATTCGTGTTATAAATATACATCACTTACATTGTCATAGATGGAAGAAAGGCCATATAATTATGGTAATTCGGTATGCAGTCGATAATTTCAGATGGTGACAAAACAGGTATCAGGACAGCAACATTAAGTATCTTAATCGCATTTTACACGAAATATACATAAATATAAAGTAGATCGGGGGCGCTTCATATCCGTGAACTGGGTGTAACCGGCTAGCTTTTAAAATCGGTGTAAATTCCTTTGCAGAAAGTACTGGAACCTCTAAGTACTCAACCGCTTAGTACTATGTCACTGTAAGAAGGTATTAACTTTTATTTGCGTTTGCAATGCATCGTGATTGAATTTTTACTGTTACACGACGCAAACGGGACTAACAATTTATTTATTGTAAAGTATTTAAAGATACCTACTTCTGTTTTCAGATAAATGCCGGAATGCGGTTGCACTGCCTTCGTTCGAATATCCAAGATGGCGGATGCTTTTATTCGTTGAAATAAAATGTAGGGTGAGCTAAGAGAAATCGTCCTGTCGAATGATTCATCGACACAGAGGTTATTGATTCAAGAAAATGTACGTTGAGTACGTACATTTTCTTCAATGTAGCTAAAGTAGTCGATTAAATCTGAAGAAATTTGAAGGTAGTGTTGCAGTAGACGCGATATTGCAGTGGAAAGACACTACAGATTGGTTATTATAGATTCAGTTTATAATTGTAAACAAGGTTTTCTAGTCGCGACTACCTCAGTCGCACATTAGCATATTTTTGTAAGTAGAAAACTATAAATGACACTATCATTAATGTTTCATTAAAATGTTCGTTTTGATGTTTTTAGTCTTTTAATGTGACGGTTAGGTCGAATAAAACATATTATTTGGGTTTTTTTTTCTACCTACTCCGTCAAATTAAAAGATTAAAAGATATTAAATGTGTCTTTAAAATATTTATAATCTTATCTTATCATAAATAGATACAACATAATCCTAATCCTAACTAATATTATGATACAGAGGAATAAAGCCGCAGTCGTTTCAGGACCAATAAAGCTTCGAGGTAAAAAAACGTGATTCAGAACTCCCTACATTACAACTGGTTAGTCCATACAAAACGTCAAAAATATACAAAAATTTATCAACGCCATCTAGTGAACTATAGGAAGTAATTCTGTCTCTCTGTCTGAATGTTTGTCGCGTTTGCACGGCTAAACGGCTGAACAGATCTTGACAAAATCTTGATTTGATACGGAGTTACTATATATCACAAAAACAGATATAGGATACTTTTGTCCATGCGAAATCACGGGTAACAACTAGTGTCATATATTTTGGAAAATCATATCTCATGATTTTATATCTTCATGATAAAATAATGTGAAATCTATATTAAGGGCCCTAAGAATAGTGTATGCCGCCGTCGCCGTATAAATTGTCTTGTCCATACAAAAAGCCCACCCCAAAATGCTATCCGCATTCTTTATTAATTTCTATTCCGTGGAAAACTATGCTGTTTGTTTTTTTTTTTTTTGAAAATTTCGCAATATTTTCGTTGTTATAGGCTCCTAAAGTAACAATTTTCTTGCGTCGAAATTATTATATCATATTATATATATAAAATTATCCAAGCCATTTATTTAGAAGGTGATAACAGACTACCCCGAAACGCTAATTTTATCAAAAATTTAGAAAAATTCACTATTGCACGCACGAGAAACAGAGCGATAGCTATACAATTTCAAATATCGAATGCGCCAAAACCTCTTAAAAGGACGAAATATTTTTATTCTTCACGTTTTGGATGATTAACAAAAGCTTTTAAATTTTTAACTTCAATGTATTTTTATGAAGTTTTTAGTTGTATGTAGTTTTTTTAAGTTTAAGTAAATTTAAAAGAGGGTGGATTTCTTTTCAAACTTTTTAGAACGACTACGGGACTATGACAAATTTTGTTGACAACATGTTTGAAGTTAATAAATTTTACCAACTTAGACAAATTTTGTGACGTGCTCCCGGTCAGATCTTTCTCTTT
This sequence comes from Apocheima hispidaria, assembly GCA_947579745.1. Classification (NCBI taxonomy): domain Eukaryota; kingdom Metazoa; phylum Arthropoda; class Insecta; order Lepidoptera; family Geometridae; genus Apocheima; species Apocheima hispidaria. The sequence goes on from OX388145.1 coordinate 1,711,248, forward strand.
CATACATTTTCAAATTTTTTTGACATAAAAACCGCTGAGTGGTGATTATAAAAACACAATCAGATATTGTTAGAATAACATCTCTAATGATTTAAGGCAATCTTCGTGTAATATATTTTATTCTTTATTTCCAACGCAATGATTTTTTATTTCAAAAAGTTTAAAATGTTGTTAGTTTATGAGGAGAGCCCTTTGTATGAAGCTCGAATAATGTTTCAGAATCTATGGCATCATCATCATCATCTAGAAAATGTCCACTGCTAAACAAAGGCAACTAAATCTGATAATACCTGAGATTAAAATGATGGCTTTTGTGTTATTTGGCTTACATAAGATAAGACAGCAGAACAGAGTGGGAAATTGACTGATTATAACGGAAAGCGAGTTATCTCAGGCCGCATGATCTCTTGCGAGAGATTTCGCTTCGCTAATACAATTTGTCGCCTAGTAACACATCTAAGTATCAGAACTAGTAATTCGCGCCGAACTGAGACCTCTATAGCTTCAGAACCTCAGGACCGATTTTGTCATAATGGAACTTAAAAATTGTATTAAAACGAACTACTTGCCTACGAAATTTAATGAAGATCGGATCAACGGTTCGCAAGCTATCGTCGTAAATATACTTACAAACATACAGAGATACAAACAAACAGAAATGCTGACTGGTTCCTGTAGACTCTGAGTCCTTCTTTTTTGATCAGTCACTGAAGACGGAACCTTAAGACCGTATTAAAATGACTAAAATTAAAAGAGCAAAGTAATTGCGCAGTGTATGATCACGTCAAAAACAACCAACAACTAGATTGGTTATACTATACTCGTTTGAAGTTTTGGCGTCAACTTTTTAAAGAAATATATCGCCGCTTTGTATTATTTTCCAAGACTTGTGTACTATCGAGTGTTAATGTGTGAAAATAGTAAATTACTTAAAATCCTTACGGATATAAAGTGGTGTGTCGTGTCCTTCCTTGTTATTTCCAAAACTTCGTAGAAGCTCGGAAAAGCTCAGTAAAGCATCTACCATTTTACTGAAGCATGTCTGACTGGACTGCGACTGAAATCAATTTAGTCTATAACTGAGACTGGTTTTTATTGGAAAGTATTAGCACTTAAAATATAACAAAAGTTGATACTGGCTAAATACCTACACCATATGCGGCAGGAAAATTTTAAAGAAAAACTTTTTTTTTCCTCCTGATACTTATCAATGTCCAATTGTTCTACTTCCACTACTTCACCAATACATTTAGTACTAGCTGCACCCTGCAGTTTCACCCGCTATTCAACAGAAGCCGAATATTTTTTAAATTTAGCCTATGTGCTATCCAGGGTGTAAGCTACCTCCGTACCAAATTTCATTAAAATCCATTCAGCCGTTACAAAGTAGAACGGGAACAAACACACTTACATACTTACATAACGTACATACTTACATACTTATATATTTATACTCACATACACACATACTCACATACTCACATACTCACATACTTACATACGTACATACTTACATACTCACGTATTACACACAAACTTTCGCATTGATAATATTAGTGTGATTTCTAAATATATGACTTATCATACATGGCATATGGCAGAGAACATAATAATTATATCTTGCACTGGAACTATACAGCGATGTAATTTGACAGCTCAAAGCAATTCGGAAAAAAAAAAACGGAGCTTACTTTAACCAGAAATTTCTTCTTATGAATTACATACATTTCCAGGTAGCAACATTCGTGATCAACAAGCTCCTTCCTATCTACAAAGGTATTCAGAAATCACACAAGTCAGTGTACTTCGCTCACCAAGTGATTTGTGTGAAAATCATATTTATTTATAGCTCACGACGTCATGAGGAAAACAATGTCCGGTGCGAGTTTTCGCGGCACTACCTTATGTTTATCCGAGCTACGATTTATAAGCATAGGCCAGAGAACTGTCTAACTGTGCTTTAAGTAAGGAAATATATTTTATGCTATACTTAATTCTTATGATTATTTAAGTAATTAACAAGGAAACTTGACCAGCAATATTTAGGAATAATGCTTGATGGTCGGGGCTTTTAGTAGGTTACGAGTATAGGAAAAAATATTTGTGCTTTTTTAATTTGAAGGCCGAAAAGTATGTTTGACGAGACGAGCAAGTCGCTCACCTGATGTTAAGCGTCACGCTTGCCCATAACAGTTCAGTGCCACCCAGAATTTTGAACTTCAACACTTCAAAACTATGCGCGGCAATTCACTGCGCTCGTCATCCTGAGATGTTAGATGTTAAATCTCTGTATTGCCAGTAATTACGCTGGAAACATTGCCCTTCAATCTGGAACACAGTAATGCTTGCACACTACTGCTTGGCGGTTGAATAACTGGCTGTAATGTCAGTCTTTCAAGTGGCTTGATAGCTCGAAATTTAGATTTTCTATATTATACGTGGGGAAAAACCGTGGCATTGATGTAATATTTATCATTTATCATAACTATTTACTTGGAATATATTTTAATAACCTTCGAGAGGCTGATTAATTTATCTGAGTTGATCTGAATTGTCTTTTGACAGATTTTCCGTAACAAATCTATCTAAATACATTGTTAAAAGTCCTTGTAAAAATGTGAATGGGAAACTGACGACCGTGATGTGTACCAGGTGTGGTATCAGGTCATACAGCTTACACATAGATATAATCAACCTTAAATACGTAGGTAGTACTTTTTTAAATATTTACTCATAATTTTCCATGTAACCAATTTATCTGCATTCCAGATTGAATTAAGATGATTAAAATACCGATAACCATCTACATCGCCGAGTGAGGCACAACTGCTACAAGCGCTACAGTACAACCACAGAATAAGTAACACGTACTGATAAAGTACATCTATTGGTAGATATATTACGGTGTGAACCAAGTACAAGCGATACATACCTTACACTATGTACATTCTATCATATTTATTGGTTCATTGACCTCTAAATAGAGCCAGGCACATAACCTGTTTGCATCGTACTTGTAAATCAATCAGTACTTCCTTTCGAGCCGTCAAGTGGCTTGTCAAGCAGCTTGACGTCTAGCGTGATGGATTAAAAACGGCTGACAAAAAGTGGAGGCGTAATAGACGTTGATGTCGTGGTTGGCAAATACCTAGATACAATGAGAACACAAAATACCAAGGATCTTGTATCACACTGGATAGAGTGATTGCTTTGGCAGCGTGTCCACTTTCTGTTGTGACGTTTAGTGAGTAGGGAAGTGAAAACTAGTGCAGAATCTATCGATAAAAATGTACACAGTGTACAAAACTTAGAATTTGTAAATTAAGAACACAATGTTTGCATAAATATGTACTTTATTGAACATCGAAACTCGTAATTGCCATGTAAATAGTACGAATATATATAGTATATATAGTAACTATGAAAGTTAATAAGTATCTACACCGTCTCCTAGTTTCTTTTATTCTTCCTAGTTTTTTAATTGACAGCCCAGTCATAAAACTAGATTTTTCAAAACGTTTTCAACAAAGTCGAGAGTATTTAGGTGGCTCCCAGTTTTCGCGCCTCACAGCCTTTTATCCACTGATTTCTGATTTCCGGACATTTTGGAAACCAATTAATTAAAATAAAACAAAATGTTTTATTTTAATTAATTGTTTAACCATGACACAACATTGGTACAAATTATCATACATTTCAAGCCGCGAAAGCTTCAAAAAGATTAAAATTAATTATCGATAGAATACGTATCAAGCCGATTAAACGCGGAAAGGAATTAACGGTTCATGTTTCACTTAATGTAGTATATGTAGGATATTACAAGAATATTATTAGATAAATATCGACCAAATATCGACAAAGTTTGAAACGTGCAGTGGTACTTCACTAGCAGGAACACGTAAAACAATGCATTTATTTATCTTAAATTAATGCTTAAATTCATTACTAAATAACACTGCGTGATAGTTGTATGACTTCAAACATGTATATTCTTTAAGTGAAACGAATATTTAGCTTTGATTCTGGTTATTTTAGGTAAAATACGCTACAAAAGACTTACGTGTGAAATGATAATTCTGGATCTTTTACTCCCCCTTTCGTTGTTCTCGATGCACAATACACAGCACAACACGCCATAATGCCACTATGTATAACAATATTAAGTATTCACAGCGATATTTTGATCCAATTTGCTTTTTTAGTAAGGTGCAACGTTTCGCACAACGCGCGAAATTCAAATTTTCTTTCGTTTTTTGTCAATTACAGCTTAATTATTCATCATGCATTTATTGAAACCAATGAATAAGTTGTTTTAAGATATTACGGGTAAAATGATCACCTAGATAACATTGGTTTAGCTACAAATCTCAATAAGCTGATTTTTATCATGGTTTTTGGTTAAGTGAGAAATGTACTTATACTAGCTTTCAAAATGAATTTTTGGTTGGTGTAATTTCTTGGAACAATCTATTTATTATCGCAAAATTAGTTTTCATGAACCTACGATGAGTAATTAAGCTGTAATTGACAAAAAACGCAAGAAAATTTGAATTTCGCGCGATGAGCGAAACGTTGCACCGTAAGACAGGTCGCAATGTTGTGACCGACTAGTCGGTCATAAAATGGACACAGAGTGCGAGGTTGCCAATCTTACAATAGCTCTCTCGCTTACTCTATGCGACGACCCGTGAAATAAAAAGAGAAACATGACAATGTGAACGTCGGAGCGGCAACGTCTCATGGGTCTGTCCAGTATGATGCTTCGTCTAAGCAAAATACAATAAGTGAAATGACAGACAACCCGCGTAAAGTGTCACAAACTACCACAGACACTACTTCTTGGTGGTCTCAAACAGAAACTGAAAGCCAAAGACAGCGCTATATTCTCTTTGGCAGAGAGCTGAATATAACATGCTAACTAACATTAGGTATATACCAAAGACCTTATTTATAAGGAGAATTCTGTGGTATATACCCATAAAAAGTTTATTTTTTTTTTAAGCCGCTCATACCTTACCAAATAAAAAAAACATAACCACAAAAAACCGTGAACATACTTGGGGTTTTTCCGTGAAGCCCTTCGTATGAGGAACCTAAATTTTTCGGGTTGACGTCACCGTTTGGACCACCTGTATAGATTATTAGTTCGCGCCGAACTGAGACCTCGCGACCCCTTTATCTTCACAACCCCTGGACCGATTCAGCTCATATTCGAACTTAAAAAAAATATTGAAATGAACTACTTGCCTACAAAATTTCATGACGATCGGATCAACGGTTCGCAAGTTATCATCGGACAAATATAGTCACAAACATACATACAAATGCCGATTTGTCCCAGTAAACTCTGAAACCTTCGCTTCGCTCGGTCAACAAAATATTGAACTTTTTTTTTTTTAATTTTGTCCTAATATAATGGCAATTTTGAGTTTTTTTGGCGGGAACGTGAAGAATTCATGTCGCGTCATTTTATTATTTGTATCATCATATCATTTTATTTTATTATTTGTAAAACTTGTATTATTTCGAGTGTTAATGTGTAAAAACGGTGAATTTCTACCCGTTAAGTGTTCGTGTACATGCACGAGTGTTGGTGAATGGTATAATTTCGTGATACGTGAATTTTCGTGTTGTATCCAAAACTCCATAGAAGGCTTTAGTAAAGTTTTCACCACTTTACTAGGGCATGACTTGGACTTGACCGTGACTTGTTATGCTCGACTTTGACTGTGACTATGACTTGCTTGATAATATTTAACAAAACTTAAAAATATATAAGTATACTTGACACTGGCAAATGCATAAGACGTGCGACGCCAAAATCCTCTTAGAAGGAAAAAAAAAAAAAAAAAAAAAAAATGGCAATTTTCAGGTCTAGATACGGCAGCCCCAAAATTGACTTGGAAAATCACTGATTCATCTGTGTATTGCGTTTCAACGTCTTTTCTATTTTAATAACAACCAAAGCCGGTTTTTTTTATTATTTAGGACCATAGCTAATTTGATAACTACCTAATCAGCTTTTATTTCTTTCCAATATCCTGTAGATATTTGTTGATAATAAAAACTGGACAAGTCGAGTCTGACTCGCGCACCGAAGCTTCCGTACAAACTTAGCTTTTTAATTGAAAGAATATCTCCCATCGATAAGTGCGTCACGGTAATTTCTCCAACTACATATTTAAGTTTTTAATCGCAAAATATTTGTTTTTTACGTTATATAACTACAAATTAAAGATTTTCAGACTTTTCTTTATTTGTGTAAGACCTTGCTTCTTGCTAAATTTCATGATTCTATACATGGCCTGACCTGACAACGTGTGAAAAGGACAGCTAGATTTCAATTTCACGGGAGCTAAAGAAACAAACTATTTTAATTAAGGTTATAAGCTTCTCCCTTTCGCGCCCCCATAATCTTATATATAGCCATCTCTTTCAAACGATGTCAGGTCAGGCCATGTAGCGAGGCCTTAAGTCCACGGGAAGTACCCTACAGGTTCTGATTTACTTGCGAGTGTCAAAATATACAGTATAAATGGCCGTTGTTTTTTATGGCTTTGTCTTTGAAGCTAGATTTTTTTATAGCTCCAAGGAACCGTAGACTTAAGTATTTGATATGAATTTCAACCTGATACCTCCTCCACGCGTTCCTGAGAAAAAGGTTCTTGACAGACAGACGGACAACGAAGTGATGCTTTTGGTTCCTTCTTTACTTTTGAGGTACGAAACCCTAAAAACGACGTCTAATTTAAATTAACGGAAATTAAGCGCCAATCTGCGGCGCTGCGACACAGAAAATATAAAATAGTACCTACTACTGCGCTGAATATTTTAATAACAGAAGCGAGATAAAACGTGAGCACCTCCAGACAGATTAAGTAACAGTTATAATGTACAGATGGGTAGAAAAGACTAACTTTAAAATATGGAAAGCTAATTCAGTTAATGGGAAATTCAACGTCCTAAAACTCGAAGGATATCAACAAAAATTTAAAATGTGATCAGTCAAAATAAACGTATTAGAGTGCAAAAAGAGAAGCGTCGTGACATAACAGTGAATAAGATTTTAATATGATTACCACCTACCTAGTAGCACCCGAGTGTTATTGTGGTTTATACCACAATCGATCGCATTAATTTACACGTGAAAAAAAAACCAATAACTTTCTTGAATTTTTTACCAAGCTGTACCTGCGCACTCCTAGCTACTCTTTCACTAGTATAACCAGTTCTATGTGAGATTAATCTAGCGCCCATAGCAACGGCTTAGCTCGGTAGGTATCTAGCTATCTCGGTCTTTCTATCCTTTTACTCACGTAAACTAGACTTGCAACTATAGCCTAAATCTTTTCTACTGTTCTTAATACAATTATTATCTCTCAATTATTCTAATAGGTTTCTCTATTCTTTTGTTGAATTGATTTAAGATAAAAAAGTTCAACAATATAATTTTTGTGAAATATCTGTATTGCAAATTGTTATTGAAAGGTTCTCGAGTGGCGACCACGAACCGGAAGACGGAGCGTAGGCAGGCCTCCCACTAGGTGGACCGACGACATTTTGAAAGTCGTGGGCAACTGGTGGATGCAAATGGTACATTGTCGGTCGGTGTGGCGCTCTAAGGGGGAGGCCTATGTTCAGCAGTGGACATCTTCTGGCTGATAATGTAATGTAACGTAATGTAATCTGTATTGTTCTAGAAAATAATCGCTGTTCAATTTTTCATACATTTTGATATCGAATTCGTATACAAGTATTTTCGATGGTAATAAGCAGTGATCCCAGGGGAGCTTTTGCCCGCGACTTCTCCCAGACTAGCGTCTATCGCCCCGAATTATCGCGAAATTATGCTATATCCGCCAATCAGAGACGCATATACTTGTCACTGATTGGCGGTAATCGTTGCGCGAATATTCGGTATTCACCCTGCACCCGGCGTAAATAGGAAACAATTCCGCGCTTTTCTCGTTTCCGTCTTTCCCGCGCCACCTTCGCTTTAGTTCCAGCCGCGTCTCCTTTAAATGTCCCGCTCTTGTATCGCTCCCGTTCCTAACTAGCTCCAGATCCTGTCTAATCAGCCAGAAATCCTCAACAGTTTCCTGCATTGATTTGGTTTTGAAAGTTCTTTATTGAGATAAATAGGTTTTTTTTTTGTTAACAACTCAGTATTGTTTTATAGGCTAAGATCGCCTTGTAAATCTTTTACCTAACATATTGTCAGTACATTATAAAGTGCGCATTAAGACAAAAATGAGGGTAGTATATCTCGATTACATACTACTTTGCTATTTCATATGTTAGGTGTCTTAGTTAAAATGTATTGTGGAAAGGTAGATGAAAGGGACTCACAGTTCTAATGCTCATGTGATGCTTGCATATGCTAGCCAATGTGCTTCCTTAGGGGCCACAATTCTTCTTCTCCGTTATGTGAGGAAACGGTCTTATGCCTGTCTCCACTGGCAGTAAGGTTTATGTGTTAGAATGATATTGAATATCTACGTTATGTTTTAATTAATTTTAGTTAGCGGAGCTGATTCTAACTTTGGTGACTAAAATGGCGGAACTGCTTTATGTTGAATGAAGGGAATTGAATAAAAGTGTAAAAATGGCGCAACTGCTTTGTGTTGAATGAAAGGGAATGAATAAGACGCGGCACGGTTGCGCGCGCTCAAGATAAGGGAAAGAGCGGGAGATTTCAAATAGTTTTGTAACTTTAACAATAAATTTTGTAGAAATTTAGATAGTATGTATTACTATAACCAGCACAATAATATTTATTGTCACGTAAATATCTAAACAAGTATTTTGATCCCTTAAGGCACATAAAGTGGTGTACATTGTGGCAAAATGAACAACCTATTACCTATTAAGCTATTGCTTAATAAGTTATTACCTATTAAGCTATTGCTTAATAGGTAACCGGAAATCTTATCTATATAATTACAAGTTTCCTTGTAACTACTCAGGTAAGTATATTTCCGTTTTGAAACGTGGAAGTAAAACAAGTCATGCGCCATTTTGAATGACGTTTGATATCAGTGGCAACTACTAGGTTTTTTTCTCATTTCCGTGGGGAAAAATTAAGAGGCGAGAAATTACAAAATAAGTAATTATACTGACCTCAATAAATAATATATAAATAGATTAAAATCTTCAAGCATAAAGATTACACCCGATGGCGATGACAAAACATAATTTTCTATGTATTTTGTTTTCGAATGTACCTAATAAGAAAGTAATGCATAGTAGGAAAACATACGGTAACATCGTAAATGTATTCACAGTTAAGGTTGTACTGTGCCAATCCCTTCGGTCGTGGCTTGAAACTCTTTAAACAAGCGCCTGGGTCGCCATTTATTTATAATCCGATAATGGACGGACCACAGATTACAGTTTCATCATCAGCCCGAACACGTCCTCTGCTGCATAATGGTACCTTAAGTCCAGATTACAGCTAATACCAAATATTCGTGCTACATTAAGAGCGGACCATTTGGTCGGACTAAGAATAGCGCGATCTTCGTTAGCTATTAGTTGTGTACCTCGATTACGCCTATAAACACAGACCAAATACAAGCCGCTACTTAAACCATACTAAATCCCATAAGCTGCTACTTAAACCATACTGAAACCCATACCCGTTGTTGAAACTATGTTCCATGGTGATTTGGGACTTTCTGTCACCTCCTGTCCTGTCTATCCTTCTGTCTTTCTGTTGTGTTGTGTGTAATACAGGTAATCTATACTAACGACAGAAAACATTTTTATCGAATGCCTAAATACACTGTAGTGTAAATTGTATACAAAAATGTATATACCACGCGCTATATTAATATATTTAAAATAGATTTGTGCACTTCCCTAACAACGATTAACGAAACACGTTAAATATTACATAAATTGGTTAGAATCAAGAAAATTATTTCAAAATACCGATAAATATATAGTAGAAGCAAGGGTTGCCTTTCTAATTCCCAGCACTAAATTATTAGACAGATAAAACTATTGTGCAAAACAGAAATTAATGCTTCAAACGCAGTATATAAAATGTTAATTATGATCGACAAATATTATATATACTTTTATCGACTCCCGTGCACATCCCTAGCAGGAATAATAACGTTTATTCGTAAACACGGTTGCCAATAATGCCATTTATGCCACGGTCGAAGCCAATCTTGTAGAGTATTCCCTCAGGTCGTGTTCTATCGGCAGCCTATAGCCCAGATTGTTTGCAGGCAATTTGGTAACACTATTTGTATTTGTTCGGAACCCTTTTGAAGACTGTAAAAATATTTTGAAAATATAATGGCCGAAAACTTCTCCACCTGAGTAAGTAACTGAGTACTGAGTATGTGTTTTATTAGAGGTTTCTATGTATAATAGTTTTGGAAAAAGCACGAAATATCACGTTTCATAACATTATACTATCCACCAACACTCGTGCACGTTCACGAACACTAATGGATAACAATCCACCCTTTTCTATAGATTAACACTCGAATTAAAACAAGTTTTCTAAATAATACAATGACGCGATATGAGTTAGTCACGTTACCGCCAAAACTCCCTAACGACTCTTGGCACTCAAAGATCCGTCAAGCCGTTTATATACACATAAGGTTATATTGGATTTTTGGCGGGAACGTGAAGAATTCATGTCGCGTCATTTTATTATTTTCCAAAACTTGTGTTATTTCGAGTGTGAATGTATAAAAACGGTGAATTATTACCAGTTAAGTGATCGTGAACATGCACTAGTGTTGGCGAATGGTATAATGTCGTGAAACGTGAATTTTCGTCTTGTTTCCAAAACTCCATAGAAGGCTCTAGTGAAGTTTTCACCACTTTACTGGGGCATGACTTGGACTTGACCGTGACTTGCTTTGCTAGCCTTTGACTGTGGCTATGACTTTTTGATAATATCTAACAAAACTTGAAAATATATTTGTATACTTGTCACTGGCAAATGCATAAGACGTGCGACGCCAAAATCCTCTAGGAGGAAAGAGAAAAAAAGAAAAAGGTTATATTGAAGCACACAATCATTACAAAAACTTAAAAACACCTGAAAAATATACCCCTCTTTCTTAGGCAGGCGCAGCCGGGTTGAAGTTGAAATTGATGCATTACCGATAGTTGGTATTTTACGTAAAAATAAGGTAGGGTGGGTGATTAACGCCCGCTGTCTAATCACGCCCAAGTAACAGAAAACACACTAGATATGGTGTGATTCAGCTAACACTCAACTCACACATAGAATAAACCAATAAGGAAGCGCAGCGCGAGCGGCGGCTCGCTTGCTTCGCGATTGTGGCAGTGAGGCGCCGGGTTCCGGCAGGATCGGTCACGTACCACGCTGTTGTAATAAGTGCCGCGACGAAATCGTAAGTTTTGCTGTTTATTTATTTGTTTTGTATATACTTCTTGGTTTTGATAGATATAAGATGAACTTAATTTACTAGTACTTGAGTATTTTGTGTCGATTTATATTAATATTTTCCAAAATCGTGTCATTTGGATAATAACGCCCATGTGGGTAATAACGTCCGGCAAAATGACGGTTGGGCGCTATTAGTCTGCATGGGCGTTATAACCACAGCGCATTTTCTAGTATGTTATAAACTACAATGGCTACATAATTCGTTTTAATTAGCTGTTAAATGTGTTTTGCAGTAGCATTTTCCAAAGAAGTTATAATACGAATGGCTTGTACATCACACAATGTTTGATTTCAAAATCTAGTTTATAATATGTTTGGCTCATAACGTTTGGCTTCTTTTTTCTCTAACATTGGTCCTTTAGTATGCGTGTTTATATGGCTAATTAATAATATTTATATAAAAGATATTTTTAATAAGCATAATTATAACTTCTTAAACTAATAAATGCAATGTTTGCCTTATTACAAACTTAGTGTTATTTATTTAAAGGAATCAACAAAATGTCTCCGCGTAAAAAACGAGGGGAGTCCTGGTCAGAAGACGATTTAAAAGCTGTTTCGAGAGCTGTGCGAAAAGGCAAATTGAGTCAGCGAGCCATAGCTCTCAAATATAACATTTCAAGACGAACGTTGAGGGACCATATGAAAACAGGTCAAGATGTCAAACGATTAGGAAGAAAACCTGTATTAACAGACGTTCAAGAAAATGACTTGTGTAATAGAATCAAGAGGTTTGCAAAAATTGGTGTACCCCTCACGCCAAAATTTATAAGAAAACAATCTTTTATGTTTTGTGAGAGATCCGACGTAAAACACAACTTTAACCCATCAAAAAAACATTGCCGGTGCTGATTGGTTAAGACAGTTTTTGAAACGAAACGCATCGGTCAGCAAACGTAAGCCACAAATAATGAATCCAGCCCGTGCTCAGAAGCTGAACAATCCAATCGTTCAGCAACATTTTCAAAGCATGAGAAAGTTATACGACCAGTTGGATATTATTCAGCATCCTGAAAGATTATATAATATGGATGAGAAGGGTTGTCGAATCACAGTCCACAATCAGCATACAGTACTTGCAGAAAAGGGAAGTAAAAGAGTTCACCTTGTTAAATTCTATCTCCGGGCGCTATTATCAAGCGTTAGTTTAATTGCGCCCAGTGAACTTTAAAATATTATCATAATTCAGCCTTAAAAACGGCTAATACACAAAGTGCTCATGCTTAGTTGTATGAAAATACTCAAATAGTACCTTTAATATGACCAAATACAAATATACCAACTGATGTTAGGTATATTGTTAAATTGGACTGAGTCTGTTTTAAATGTTGATTTTATTTCTTTGTTTTTGGTGTAATTAAAATAATGTAGAGTGGGATATCGGTTGTGAGATTATTTTTTGTTTTAGTGAGTCTATTTTTGTATTTAAAGCCTAGTTTATAAAACGGGCGTCAATAGCCACGTTATTTTTAATAACGCCCAAAATACAGTTTTTTAAAAAGCTGAACAAACATAAGTATTATAAGTAAAACTCATTCTAAGGTGTTATTTTCTTGTTAACAAATAAATAAACCATTGATTAAGACATCGTTTGTTTTCATAATCATTTAAATACCAAAACTATTTTTAAGTAAAGTTAGGTGGGCGTTAATCACTCACTGTACCTTATTATTAAAATTTCATGTAATTTCGTAACGGCGGATTTTTTTACTAACTTTCCATATTATATCAGTTAAAATTCGTTGTAAATCGTCGTTACGAAAAGTTTCTTTATGTACCCCCTATTTTTGTTTGTCCGCTGTACTTGTTCGCACACAACTATATCGTACCGGGCGTGACGTCATCTGCAGGCCCCAATAGAATACCAGTGCTGGTTGTTTACAGCCAGCTTAAGGCCTCGCTACATGGCCTGACCTGACATCGTTTGAAAGAGATGGCTATATATAAGTTTCTGGGGGAGCGAAAGGGAGAAGTAATATATATAAACCTATAACCTTAATAGTTTGTTTCTTTTGCTCCCGTGAAATTCAAATCTAGCTGTCCCTTTCACACGATGTCAGGTCAGGCCATGTGTAGATACCCTTATGCTGAGTTGGGGCCGGTACACTTCCTGTCTATTACTTATATATTTAATTTATTATTATGTTTCTTTTGTGTGTCTGTATTTTTTGTGGCGAAATCAATATTCTTGTATTCTGTATTTTCAGTAGTTACTGTACCCTAGTATTCAAGGTGCCTTTGAAATAATGCAAAATCTCGCGCAGACAGCAGCTTCCTTACATCAACATTTTTTAATCCATGATTTTCTCCTAAAAATATATTCCAATCAAAAATAAATTAAGTCTGTTTTTGGAATAAATGTTTGCATGATTTTCCACAAAATAAATTTTCCCCAAAAAAAACTGTTTTTGGTGTAAATGTTAGTTTCTATGAAAATTAAAAATCTTATTTGGAGATATACCTATATATTTTTGGTTCTATCGTCTAGTATAGCGCGAGAAAACATGCGCTGCGCCCCCTGAGATGTTAGATGTTAAATCTCTGTATGCCCAGTAATTACGCTGGAAACATTGCACTGCGATCCGGAACACAGTAATGCTTACACACTACTGCTTGGCGGTTGAATAACTGGCAATGGTGTAGTACTTCGCCAGACGGGCTCTGCAAGAGAGCCACTACCACTACAAAATATTACAAAATATCCGATTTTTTTGACTAACGCGCGCTAATACCATCTCTTTTCATCTGTACGCAAAAGTGTATAGTGCTATCTTTTCCTCGAGCTAGTTAATGTTATTGTCATTGATATTTAAATGTATTTGTTTCATAAGAAAAAAATAACGTACCTGCCTGCGAGAGAATCAACTTTATTTTAAAAGCACGCTGTATATAAAAATAGTGACTGCCACGCCATTGGACCGATGCTACTCTCGAGTGCACAGATGATATTAATGAACTTTAGTTTATCGCTGAACACGAAGCTGAAAAGACCTCACTGGAGTTTACGACCAAGCTATAATCCATTTGAAATAAGAAACTTCTACTTGAAATAACAATATACAGGCTACTTGTACACCGTTGTTGCAGCCGAAAACAGTTAAACGTTTATTTTAGCCTTTTTCATTTCACAATATTTTAATATTAATATTTTTCTATGGAACAGCTGTTTTTTTTTCGCGATTTCATGGTTGGTCCCATAGCAAAAATTGGTCAGCATGATGAGTACTTATAACTGTTTTCGGCTCCGACAACGGTGTACAAACATCCTGTTTATCTAAAATCTAAACTATAAATGAAGTTAGTAGGTAACATTAACTTAATTTGACTGAGCAAAACTAAAACTCAGAGTCTAACGGCGTTTGTATATATGTTTTAGTTTAGTTAATCGAGAATTGAGTTGGTTACACCGAGTATAGTATCGATCAAATCCGGTGATGTGAAACCATAGTCGGAATAACCGACTCAATTTAATAATAAAAATAAATATTGGTGGAAGTTTTTCACATACAGCGCCATCTAGCCCCTAAACTAAGCAAGCTTGTACTTTGGGGCCCGATGACTGATAGAATACATATTTTTTTTTTTTTTGTTAAACGTACAATACATAAAAACACCCAGACAAAGAACAAACATTCCTGTTCATCACACAAATGTTTGTCCTGGGTGGGAATCGAACCCACAACCTACAGCTCAGAAGTTGGAAATCGTCTCACTGAGCCATTCAAGGCTAATCAAATTTTCACAAGGCTAGTCAAAAATTTAACCGGAGTATTCCCGTTTTACTAAAATAAAATGTGTCAAATCAAAACCACTTCACTTCTCATAGTAAAAGTTTGTATGTTATTTATTCAACGACAAAATTATGTACCAACAACCCGATTTAAAAAAAGAACGGGGCATAAAATACATGAAAATACAATTTTTCGTTCGAATATAAACAAAATTAATGAAGGGTTGTATTGAGTTTTTAGGGGTTGCAAATTTGAGACGAACTAGTACTTAATTCTTATTATCAATGTTGTTATTATCATTAAATTTTATGCCAATATTTCATTTTTATTATTTTACAACACCTTAAAAAATCATTAACCTCAGAGGTAACTCGAACTTGTTCATAAGCATTTCGAAATCGACTTCTGATTTCAAACGTAAAAAAGCAAATGAAACGTCTGTATGCATTCTAAATTCAAAATGTAAACGGTCAAGAATATTGGCAGTTGCCGAATCTCATGACCTTCTCACGTTGTTCGTTAAACAAGCGTGCGGGGTTCGTTGACCCCGGAGCGATGCAGATGCGTTCACATGTAGCGTTACAACCTCCCACGTGATCGGGGTACAAGGCATAGAATTGAAGCGGATACACAAAGGTATTTTCAAAGAAAATCTACACCTGAAGAATAACAATCTCATACAAAAAAGTGTACCCCCAAACCTCCTGAAAACTAGATGACACCTATGTATTTAATCAGCTTATGTCCAAACCGGTATAAGAGCCAATGAAAATATGGTTAATATAGAAACATAATACATATTAGTATATTTCCGCTATTTAAGATTTAGTTCAAACTAGATTGCAATATAAGACTTAAAACATGTTTCCAAAAATATTTATAACGCCATCTTTTGAGGACCTGGCGCGTTTTGCAAATAAAATATAAAATTAATTATTTTACTAATATAATTAATGTAAAAGTATTCATTACAAGTCGTGTTTTTTCTTTGGGTTTCTATTTCAAGTCAAGCAGAAATTGTGACGATCATGTCGCAGATTAAAGCACTAGCGACATCTTACGTCTTTATCAGTACTAGAATCGAGTTACGCATCTTTCTAAGGACTTCTAGCACTCTTAATATAATTTCGCTATGGTATTTTGAACTTACTTATATACCAAGAAACAGCGAGTCATTGCGCAATAGTTGAAAATGAAATAGGCACGCTCACGCTTTTGTTATCATTGTTATGGTGCTTGAACAGGGAGCGGGCATTAAGCACATGTTGAGGCAGTTGCGCCTCAATTTCTTCAAGTTGCTTGTGCACGCGACCAGACCCAAACCGACCCAGACCGACCAACGCGAGACATCTTTACTCTCACGCACTTTCTTAGACACTGGGCCCACTCACTTCCTCGCCAGTTAATTTCAGAAGACAGATAATCATCAAAATATATGTATTATCAAGTATTTTTGGCTGATCTTAGCGGAAGTCAAGGATGTTGGAACATTAGTAAGTAGAGAAGAATAACACACACTCATCATCAGCCAGAATGCATCCACGTTGAACAAAAACGCGTGGCGCTGTCAGAGGAACGCCCTTCGATTGCCACACTGAATCACAATCTGTCATGGTACTCTCACTGATACTGTAAAATACTTGGCACTTCAAAAAGAAGTTTTACCCGCTTACAGCTTGTCTCTTATACCGGAGCGCCACAAGAAGTCCGCCTACACGAGAACTGGTCGAGGTAAATCCGTGGTGATTTGAGAACTTTTTGTTGGTATTTAAATTGGGTGCTAGTTACGAGGCGCGGGCGCGCCAATAGCGCGTCTGAGCGCCCTTACCACGACGCTTCAACTCGCCTTATTTACGTCCAACTTATCTGTACAGCTGGGAAAACGATGGAACTAAAATTTACTCGGGGGCTATGACTTCTGTTTAGAGAATACGCTAGTCGCTCCCCTGTTAAACTGTACATATAAGTAAATCGCACTGTACTGAGGACTCACTAGTGTTGCAGAATAACTGTGATTGAGTCAAAGGTCGAAAAGTTTTTCAGAATAAAGCGTGTTTTTCCATTTCAACTTCACAAAGGCATATCTACTGCAAATGATGCAGTTTTTTATTAGCAAATAAAAACAAAACTACTTGCCCAAAAGTAGTGCCTAAAAGTACTCCGCAGTTAAGTATGTTTTTTTTCATCATACCGGTTCTAAAAACAATAATTGCCTGTAGAGGATAGCGGGAGCAAACTACAATATTGCTCCCATGGGAGTTTGACTTCCTCTCTTCTGATTGGCGTTCGTGCTGTGATTGGAAGCAAGGAGTTTGTTTTATAATACAAACTCTTCGTTGACTAGTTTGAGAACTTAACCAAAGAGATCGAACGCATAATGTATGAAGAAGTTACTGGCCGGTTAGATTT
Organism: Apocheima hispidaria; assembly: GCA_947579745.1. NCBI lineage: Eukaryota > Metazoa > Arthropoda > Insecta > Lepidoptera > Geometridae > Apocheima > Apocheima hispidaria. The sequence continues at coordinate 1,728,831 of OX388145.1, forward strand.
TAGCAGCAATGCGCGTTTTATGGTTAGTGACACTTTCTCTCTATTTCCTCCTAAGAGGATTTTGGCGTCGCACGTCATGCATTTGCCAGTGTCAAGTATACTTATATATTTTCAAGTTTTGTTAAATAATATCAAACAAGTCATAGTCATAGTCACAGTCAAAGGCAAGCAAAGCAAGTCACGGTCAAGTCCATGACATGCCCCAGTAAAGTGGTGAAAACTTTACTAGAGCCTTCTATGGAGTTTTGGAAACATCACAAAAATTCACGTTTTACGACATTATACCATTCACCAACACTCGTGCATGTTCACGAACACTTAACGGGTAAAAATTCACCGTTTTTACACATTAACACTCGAAATAACACAAGTTTTGGAAAATAATAAAATTACGCAACATGATTTCTTCACGTTCCCGCCAAACTCTAGTGACACTTTCAATAGCTTTCAACCCAATGTTTGAATTTTGGCGGGAACGTGTCATTTTAATATTTTCTAAAACTCGGGTGTTAATGTGTAAATAAGGTGGATTTTTAAAATCCATTAAGTGTTCGTGAACGTGCACGAGTGTTGGTGAATAGTATAATGTTGTGAAACGTGACTGTGTTGTTTCCAAAACTCCATAGAAACCTCTAGTAAAGTCTCCACCTCTTTAATGGGGCATGACGTGGACTTGACCGTGACTTACTTTGCTTGACTGACATTTATTTTGATTGTGAATATTTGACTTCACTTGAAATTGTACAATACTTGACACTGGCTAAATACACAACGTGTGAAGCCAAAACATAAGAGAAAAAAACCCAATGGTAAACATACGAGTTTCGAGACGTACATTTTCTTTTTTTCATAGGTAATGATGAAAAATAGTGTGTGTCACTCGGGGCCAAAATATTTTGTTCTAGGGCGGCGTAAACAATACCTCGCTACGCTCAGGATTCTAAAGTAGAATCCTGAGTAGTCGCTACACTCAGGATTCTACTTTAGAATCCTGAGCGTAGCAAGGTATTCAAAATAACGCCTTCATGGAGTAAAATATCACTTTAGCCCCTTGTCACACAAATAACTATTATGCTCAAAGTAAGTATTGAGATCAGGCGTACTACAGTGCAAGTATTTACTGAATTTTATCGTTCGACAAAATTAGCACTTGCCGTAGACAAAATCAGTTTTATCGATTCTAAACGTCACATATTATGCTAATTTGTTTTTTTTAAACGTCTGTCGATCGGTAAATTTGGTGACTACCACACTTCCCGGTGCTGGTCCCACATTGATTGATAAATATTCAAAATGTATGTATATGTGAATATTGTCTGAGCCGATTTTTGTCTTTTCTGAAGCCCGAAACATTTAAGCATCCATTTCCGATATCTTTAACAAACGAACTGTCCTACTCATATCCTACACTTTGTGAGTATCCAGTTAAGGTGATAATCGAATATAAAGGAATTTTAAAACGCCATAGTGCGAGAAGACTTACATCGAAGTGCTAACTCACTGTGGAATTGTGCTGTTAAGAGGTAACTACGCGACCGTCTATTCTATACCACCGTATTCTCATTTCTACTATTCTTTATTCAGGGAGAAAACAGAACAATACGTTTGTATGAAGAGACGGTCGCATGGTCATTGGTGCCATTTTTTGTTGTAATCCACGTTTTGGAAATATACACAGATCACACCCTAGATTCTGCATTCAGGACGCTCGAAGCGGACCACGCATCAGTCTAAATACACTTATAAAAAACTACTCTGATTGGTTGATTGTTAGGCGCGAGTAGGCGTAACCTTAAAATAGCCAATGAGAACGCTCGGTCCCACTCCCCGTGACCCGCGCCTTCCTCAAACTTTGGTGACTTTTTGTAGGAACAACGAATCTCGTAATGCGGTATCTAGTGTTCTGTGGGAAGTTAACCTCCTCAATTATTTCGTACTCGAGTAGTACTCGAAGCGTAATAATCCTTTTATAGTAGTAGGACTCTTGCAGACTCCTCCTCAAGTAGTACCACATCTCTGCCAGTTATTCAACCGCAATGCAGTAGCAGTAGTGCAGTAGTCAAGAAGGTGGATAAGTCATTACTGTGTTTTGAACTGAAGAGAAATTACTGGGCATACGGAGATTTAACATCTAATTAGTATCTAAGGGTGACGAGCGCAGTGCATCGCCGCGCGTGATTTTGAATTGTTAAAGCTTAAAATTATAGGTAGCACTGAACTATTACGGGTAAGTGTACCGGTCACATCAAGTGAACTACTTGCTTGTCTTGTTACTTGAAAGCATAAAAAAAAAAAACAAAATTGTTAGGCTATTTCAGAGATCCGCGGTCAGATAATCAGAGATACTATAAGTACCTACCTAATCACTCAGCTAGCATGTAAATCTCTCACTATTATAGTTATTAAATAACAACTATTCCAAATTAAATAATGTATGCATTGCACAGTTATTTTATAAGTAAAAAACTGACTATATAAAGCCCTTATTTTCCGAAGGTAAGAATAATAAGAATATATTTATCGCCAAAAACAAAACAAACAAAAAAAGAAGTATAATTGACAGGGAAGCATAGGCAAAAACAAGTTTGGCAATAGGGGTACGCTCAGCGCTGTGTTGCGTGCTCCCGAAGGGTCACGCAAGGCTGGTTTTCGGCGTACACCTATGCTCAAAAGATGGAAGGTGAGCATTATGCGACTGCGGGTAATATAATATCAACTTATAATTATAAGTGACTTAAAGGTTTGTGTAAGTTAAGTATGAAGTATGAAAACAGAAAGCTATTCTGTAGGTGACAGTCCCATTCAAACGATTGAATAAGCTAAAGCTTTAACTTTTACCAATATTTATAGACAATTGTGCCTTTTGTGAATGTTAACTAGCTTTCCGACGAAGGACTTTCGCAGTCACTCACTCAGAAACAAATCTCTTTGAATTGTGTTGGTGTTGCGAGTTACCGAGTCCCTTTGTGAATTTACTTTTAAACTCATTTAAATCCACTAAATTAACCACCAGAAATAAATTATTCTCAGTGGTTAGCCACTGTTTATTTTCTGGGTTGGTATATCGGATTATTTACTGCTAATGTTTAATTTTTTCAGATAGTTTTACGTCTTCTAGTCATAACTTTTCATTACAAGCCGTGGTAGCTCAGTCGGAGCACTCTCCCCTCATATTCAAGGGGTCGTCGGTTCAAATTTTTTTGAAAAAATGCCAACAACTAGCTAAGTTTTAAAAGCTCTGGCACTAAGTTTGATCATTCTGCTTAAGACCTCGTTTGCCCTAACAGATCAACAGGTATGCTGGCACTGCTGAAACAAAACTTGGAGAATCTTCTACGTCGTTTCGCATCGAATCTAACAGGCTTAAGAGCGCGACATTACTCCTCTGGCTTATCTCCACTCTCCCATAGTCCTGCCAGCAGGGTGCGTGCACAAGCTCGTTATGCAGATCCGATATAGAAGGAATCCTTAATTATTTCTTCATCGCCACTCGCGAGCCTCCAGCTCAAGACACGTAAGGCGCGATCGCTATTCTAGATACGGACAAGCTTCCCTAATGAGCTTTTAATTGAGCTTTTGTGTAATCAATTTCTCAACTGATTCAGCGAATGTATTCAGTTAATTGGATTTGGTTTTATTACTATTGCATAGTGCTTAAGGTTGTGTTAATGTTGTCGGAATAGTTTTAATTAATTAGAATCTCCCGAAGAGCGTTGGTAGTTACCAATTCCAATAGATAAGCAAGATCTAATTTCTCTGCATCAGCCTTTTAACATTCCATTGCTGGGATATCGGCCTACCCTCGAAGGGTGATTGGGCCATATCCACCACGCCAGCCCAGTGCGGTTTAGCGGATCCACATACGCCATCCAATTTCTTCTCTGAATAATATGAGGTTTATGTTTCATGATGTTTTCCTTCAGAGGTAACGCAAGCTCATTGTTAGGTTTTAGAACCACGACCAGTGGCGGGCTAACCACTGAGCTGTCATCGCTAAATACTATATTTTATTTAAATCCGTTCCGTTGTTACGTAATTATTTGGAAAAAACTTACTTTCAAGCAACATCATTTGAAAACGTTAGTATTAGTAAGTATTCTGTGCGCAAGAGCTTTATGCTTCAAGCCATTACTAGTCCACGCCATCGAATGTCATTTAAAATGAGAAACTGCACTATTTGGACAGACATGCACTGCTTTTCCAAGAACCGTGCTCTATGTATGATACCGCATTAATTCTATAAAACCAGTTCGGACCAGATCATGGGAGCTTAGCACGCGAGTTTGAAGGGACAAGCATGAAATATGGTAGCGAGTTTTATACATTCGGGCACCACTACTCTTGGGCTAGGTCTATTATTCCTCGAGTGTAGTCGAATAAGTATGTAAGAAAGTTATTCAGTAATCAGTAGCGTGGCGTTACAGTATAAAGGTAAGTATTTTGACCTTTTCCTCTATACATTTGGGATTTGTTTTACAATTAAACTAAACCGTATTCGTATTCTAGTGTTACGTACTCGTTCGTACTGAAAGCTATGTAGGTACAGAGATGAACTAGTTTCATTGGACTAGATAGATGGTGCCATGTCGTATGTTTTGTGTGTTTATTAAGTTGAAAAAATATTTTAATTTAAGTAAATATACTAATAATTTGATTAATAATAATTTGAGTGATGTTAATATAGGGGAAGGCCTATGTATGTTCAGCAGTGGACGTCTTATTGCTAATGATCATGATGAGTACAGCTAATTGTTGAAAGGTAATGCCAATAGGACATAACCATCACTTTTTGAGCAAAGCAAGAGGACAGACCGGAATAATTCTGGACAGTTACAAAAAACAATATTGTGACCTGAATCATCAACGCCATCTATTGAAGTTAGATATTGTAATCCAATTCTAAAAACCCATTATGAAATTCTGTCATAAGCTATCTCGTTTCAATATTTTTGAAAAATAAATAATCAGTGAATGAGAATCTTAAATACTAACCAAAATGATAACCTTTCCATTTCCGTAAGCGGGTAAAATAATTACTGGATTATCACACCTAGTAGTTGTATCCTTGTAGTTGTAGAATTCTTAGTGATAGATTCTCATAGGGTAGTTAGGGTAGTTAGGGTAGTCTAGCCTATGAGCACTACAATATAGGAAAAGAAATCCTGAAAAGAATATCACTAAGAATTGTACAACTACGAGGACGTTCCCAACTAAAATCCAGCAAATAGTGATAAATGTTGATGCGTTTTGTAGTAAGTCTTGCATCGATGAGCTCGGATAAGCGGCGATTTATGTTCGTCTTAACACCGAGCGGAAATATGATCAGTTCCTCTTAGCACTGCCATGTTCTCTGGTTTACGATGTCTCGTACTAAATTACAACTTTGCTCAGTAAATAGACATGCCTATGTCCCATGCTCATATGTGTAAAGCCCCTTAGCCTTAAGGCGCTTGAGAGAACATTAAGATGTAAATTCGAACATAAATATTATACTTTTTAGAATTCCGCGTATACTAAGAAACCCTTATAGTTTCTCTTTGTCAGTTTGTCTTTCCGTCTCTATGCTAAATAATTTGAGGGATATTCCCTCAATAAAAAACGGAGACGAAATAAAATGTTTGCCTATCCTACCGAGCGGGGTATCGGTAAAAAGGTAATATGGTATATGATATTTAAATATTATGTAATTGTTTTTTAAATTTTGTTTCTAACGAAGCCATCTTGAACACAGACTGAAATTAATATTAAAATGACTGACTTGCTGGAGTCTAATAGACTTTTTGAGATATTTGATTGAATTCAATTCAAATCATTTAATTCAGACTACAAAGGTCCAAAGATACAAAGATGACCCACAAAGATATATACAAGAAGATACAAA